>WEDG01000087.1:0-338223 GCA_017591395.1 Schistocephalus solidus | reverse complement strand
CTATAAAAGCTGGCACATATAACTCCCTTGTACAAAAGCGGTAGCCGCGTCAGTGACAAACCAGGCCCCATAAGCTTGACATGCATCCTGGCAAGATTATGGAAAGGATCATCAAGAGCGAATTGCGAAATTCCTAGACCATGTCTGTGATCTCTCCAGACGTAATTTCCTTGACAGAAACCTGGTTGTCCCACTACGTGGACGACCGTGAGTTAACTATACCTGGCCACCAGCTATTTAGAAGAGACCGGGAAGGGCGTCAGGGAGGAGGCGTTGTTACCTACGAAAACACGGACTCCTAGTGTCAGAAAAAAACAGAACAGTTTGCATGCAGCTTCGAAGCTATTTGGCTCACTATAAAGGTGCCGAGATCACACAGCCTTGAAGTCCTGACCGTCTACCGACCAACTAGAAGTGACTTTGAGGCTGACGCTCGCCTGTTAGAAGAGCTAGAAAGATTTGCCTCTCGCTCTGATGTCTTAATAATGGGCGACTTCAATGCACCGCTCATTGACTGGAGTTCAGTATATGCACGCGTTCCAGAACTAGCTTGTGACCGACGTTTATTGAACATAGCACTGAGGTCATTCCTCTCTCAGCACGTCTTATTTCCAACGAAGGTGCGGGAGGGACAGCAGTCAAGCTGTTTAGACCTGTTGTTTACTAAATCGCTAGATAGTATTGATGAGGTGCAAAGTCTACCTCCCCTAGGTCGGAGTGACCACGTCGTACTTCACTGGGACTACTCAATGTTTTCGGTGCCTGAACAGCCCACCAGATTTAGAAGAAATATTTGGCGTGGTGACTTTGATCAAATGAAGACTCGACTCAACAACATTAACTGGAAATCAGCTTTTTCCGGCAATGTGACAGAGGATTGGGAATGGTTCAGTGAGTTATTGCATATTCTCCTCAGCAACCACTACCCGATTTCACGTAAGAGACTGGATAAAAGACCCCAGTGGCTGACTCAAACGTTGAAAAAAGAAGTGAATAAAAAGCGGAGGTTGTGGAAGAAATACTTGCTGATGAGACTCCTGCGTTCATAAACGCATACAAGGCACAAAGGAACAAAGTTAAACGGCTTATCCTCAGGACACGACAAGACTTCGAGAAAGACCTGTTGAACCGTGCAGTAGAAAATCCGAAGTTATTCTACAACTACATTAGAAGGAGCACGCGTAACAGGGACCCAGTTCCCTTACTAAAGACTAGCAAAAACCTAGAGATTAGTGAGATGGAGCAAAAGCGGAGCACCTTTAAGAATTCTTTAAATCCATCTTTACGAGTGAAAGCGCATTTAATCCTCCCGACTTCAACTTAGATGAGGGTTCAACAATAGAGGCTGTATCTTTCGACGAAGCAAATGTTCATAAAGAGCTGTTGGCTCTGAATGAGTCTAAATCACCGGGTCCAGATGATATACCACCAAAGTTACTAAAGGAACTCGTTGCGGAACTGGCCAAACCGTTGTCCATGCTTTTCCACATCTCGCTCGAAGCCGGCATGTTACCAGCTGATTGGAAATCTGCACGAATCACACCACTATATAAAGGTGGCAGCAAGGTCTCCGCAAATAATCACAGACCAATTAGCCTCACCTCGATCTGCTGCAAAATCATGGAAAAAATAATAAAGCGAGAGCTAATGCACTTCTTAGAGCAGCATAAATCATTATCCGATGCCCAGCATGGATTCCGAAGATTAAGGTTTTGCGTAACGGACTTGCTCTATTGTTTGGAACATTTGACGCGAGCAGTTGATGAAGGAAATGCGCTGCACGTAGTCTACATTGACTATAAGAAGACATTTGATAGTTTCCCACACCAGCGACTCCTACACAAACTCAACCGAATAGGCATTAGGGGTTATCTCCTCAGATGGATCAAAAGCTTCTTATTTGGCCGCTCTAAAACCGTCCATGTTGGTAACCAGCATTCGGTGGAGGTTGCGGTTGAAAATGGTGTTCCCCAGGGCTCCGTTCTTGGCCCTAACCGGTTCATTTTTTCCGTCAATGACTGCGTCAATGAACTGGATTCTAATGTCGCCATGTTTGCGGATGATATTAAGCTATGGAGGGTCATCAGAACTGCAGCTGACGTAAAGCATTTGCAGGAAAACCTAAACCGACTTCAACAATGGTCAAAGGGCTGGCTTTTACCGTTAAATGAGAACAAATACACTATTCTACGAGTCGGTAGAACTAGCACTAAGAACCTCATGGATTACTGCCTTAATGGTGTATAATTGCAAGAAGTTGACGCACAGAAGGACTTGGGAGTGTGGATCTCGAGCTCTCTTAAACCCTCGCTGCATTGTTCAAAGGTAGCCAAGTCTGCGATGTCAGCCCTGCACCTTGTCAAGCGGGCTTTCTCTGCCTTTGATGAAGACTGCTTTGCCAAAGTCTGTCGAACTTTTGTGCGGCCGAAATTGCGGCCGAAATTGAAGCTTGGAGACCCTAGATCGCGAAGGACCTAAATACCCTCGAAAATGTTCAAAGGCGTGCAACCAAACTTGTGACTGGACAGGGCTCATTACCCTATGAAACCCGATTAGCTGACCGTGATCTCTTTCCCTTGAGTTACAGGCAGCTACGAGATGACCTGATACAAACATTCCGTATCATGTGCGGTCAGGGCTGCTGCCTCGTATCTGGAAACTTCTTCCAGTTAGTAACAACCACGAACTTGAGAGGTCATCCGCTCAAACTTCGTGTGACTGGGGCCAGACTGGATACACGAAAGTTATTCTCCAAGAGGGCGGTCGATGCTTGGAATGCTCTGCCTCTGGATGGTGTTATGGCTGCTTCCGTTGAGCTTTTTAAGAAAAACCTGGACCAGTATAGCAGTGCTCACTATAATAACCCCATATCTTCTCAGTCACGTCCCAGTTGAATCACACGCTAATTGTTACAACGCTACTTCCCATATTTCAGTACCATTTTTATAGCATTTGTATTATCTCAAACTCATCGCATATGCCTCACGAGAATCTTGGCACCAACAATAGCATGTCCTCATGCTACTCGTAATATGTGAGTACACGTTTATGTTTAATCTTTTCGATTAGCCAGCAGCTGCTTATTTCCCGCACGCTATTGTGTAAAACAACTTTTTTTGCATTTTCATGATGTATCAGATCCTTTTTAGTCATACTGTAACCAAGAGGGAGTTCAAGGGCGTTTGCCTATCTTTCTCTTAGTAAACTGAACTGAATTGAACCATACTAGCGCTACAGATACTAGCTCTAAGGAAAATCACCCATTGTTATACGCTATTTGAAAGGCTCACATAGTGGTCATGAAATTTTTCAGTGGATGGGGATCGTGTTGCATACTTTAGAAACAGCATTAATAAATTTACAGATTCAATTGTTTATGAATTGAAATTTCACTGTCTTAAAAATCTCATTTATGTTTAAGTTTATTAAGGGAAAGATAGGCAAACGCCTTTGAACTCCCTCTTGGTTACAGTATGGCTAAAAAGCCTCTGGTACATCATGAAAATGTAAAAAAGTTGGTTTACATAATAGCGTGCGGAAAATAAGCAGCTGTTGGCTCATCGAAGACAGTAAACATAAATGTGTACTCGCATATTACGAGTAGCATGAGTACATGCTATTATTGGTGACAAGATTCTCGTGAGTGAGGCATATGCGACGAGTTTGAGATAATAAAAATGCTATAAAAATGGTACTGTAATATAAGAGTGTGATTCAACTGGGACGTGAATTAGAAGATCTAGGGATATTATAGTGGGCACTGCTATACTGGTCCAGGTTTTTCTTAAAAAGCTCAACGGAAGTAGCCATAACAACATCTAGAGGCAGAGCATTCCAAGCGTCGACCGCTCTCTTGGAGAAGAACTTTCGTGTATCCAGTCTGGCCCCAGTTACACGTAGTTTGAGTGGATGCCCTCTCAAGTTCGTGGTTGTTGCTAACTGGAAGAAGTCTCCAGGTGCGAGGCAGCAGCCCTGACCGCACATGATACGGAATGTTTGTATCAGGTCACCTCGTAGCTGCCTGTAACTCAAGGGAAAGAGATCAAGGTTAGCTAATCGGGTTTCATAGGGTAATGAGCCCTGTCCAGTCACAAGTTTGGTTGCACGCCTTTGAACCTTTTCGAGGAAATTGAGATCTTTCGCGGTCCAGGGTCTCCAAGCTTGGATAGCGAATTCCAATTTCGGCCGCACAAATGTTCGAAAGACTTTGGCAAAGCAGTCTTCATCAAAGGCAGAGAAAGCCCGCTTGACAAGGTGCAGGGCTGACATCGCAGACTTGGCTACCTTTGAACAATGCAGCGAGGGTTTAAGGGAGCTCGAGATCCACACTCCCAAGTCCTTCTGTGCGTCAACTTCTTGCAATGGTATACCATTCAGGCAGTAATCCATGAGGTTCGGAGTGCTAGTTCTACCGACTCGTAGAATAGTGCATTTTTTCTCATTGAACGGCAAAAGCCAGTCCTTTGACCATTGCTGAAGTCGGTTTAGGTTGTCCTGCGAATGCTTTACGTCAGCTGTAGTTCTGATTACCCTCCATAGCTTTATATCATCCGCAAACATGGCGACATCACACTCCAATTCATTGATGCAGTCGTTGACGTACAAAATGAACAGAGTAGGGCCAAAAACGGAGCCCTGGGGATCTCCAATTTCAACCGCAACCTCCGCCGACTGCTGGTTACCGACATGGACGGTTTGAGAGCGGCCAATTAAGAAGCTTTTGATCCATCTGAGGAGATTACCCCTAATGCCTGTTCGGTTGAGTTTTTGAAGGAGTCGCTGATGAGGGACACTATCAAATGCCTTCTTAAAGTCAATGTGGACTACGTGCAGCGCATTTCCTTCATCAACTGCTTGCGTCCAATGTTCCAAACAATAGAGCAAGTTCGTTACGCAAGACCTGCCACTTCGAAATCCATGCTGCGCATCAGATAATAATTTATGCTGCTCTAAGAAGCGCATTAGCTCTCGCTTTATTATTTTTCCCATGAGTTTGCAGCAGATCGAGGTGAGGCTAATTGGTCTGTGATTATTTGCGGAGGCCTTGCTTCCACCTTTATATAGTGGTGTGATTCGTGCAGATTTCCAATCAGCAGGTAACGTGCCGGCTTCGAACGAGGTTTGGAAAAGCATTGACAACGGTTTGGCCAGTTCCGCAGCGAGTTCCTTTAATAACTTTGGCGGTATATCATCTGGGCCTGGTGATTTAGACTCATTCAGAGCCAACAGCTCTTTATGAACATTTGCTTCGTCGAAAGATACAGCCTCTATTGTTGGACCCTCATCTAAGTCGTATTCGGGAGGATTAAATGCGCTTTCACTCGTAAAGATAGATTTAAAGAATACTGAAAGGTGCTCCGCTTTTGCTCCATCCTCACTAATCTCTAGGTTTTCGCTAGTCCTTAGTGAGGCAAATGGGTCCTTGTTACGCGTGCTCCTTCTAATGTAATTGTAGAATAACTTCGGATTTTCTACTGCACGGTTCAACCGGTCTTTTTCAAAATCTTGTCGTGTCCTGAGGATAAGCCGTTTAACTTTGTTCCTTTGTGCCTTGTATGCGTTTATGAACGCAGGAGTCTCATCAGCAAGTATTTCTTCCACAACCTCCGCTTTTTATTCACTTCTTTTTTCAACGTTTGAGTCAGCCACTGGGGTCTTTTATCCAGCCTCTTACGTGAAATCGGGCAGTGGTTGCTGAGGAGAATATGCAATAACTCACTGAACCATTCCCAATCCTCTGTCACAGTGCCGAAAAAGCTGATTCCCAGTTGATGTTATTGAGTCGAGTCTTCATTTGATCAAAGTCACCACGCCAAATATTTCTTCTAAATCTGGTGGGCTGTTCAGGCACCGAAAACATTGAGTAGTCCCAGTGAAGTACGACGTGGTCACTCCGACCTAGGGGAGGTAGACTTTGCACCTCATCAATACTATCAAGCGATTTCGTAAACACCAGGTCTAATTAGTTTGACGCAGGGGCAGAGGGCAGCGCATTGTAATCAGTAGTTTTGGTGGGTGAATCCATATCGCGACTCGTACTTGGTTTAACAAGCTGGGATTTTTTTTGCGATTTGTTTATAGGTTTAGGGCCCACGGCGTCTAACGTGATAGGCGACACGCTCGTCGTCATTTCTGGTTCGGGTTTTGCGGAGATACGTCTCGGAAGTCCTGGTCTATTACTCTCGGCCTTTTTACTGACAGATTTATTTTTTTCTTGTTTTTTCGAGTTATCTCGCTGGTTGTTTTCGTCTTGCATTTTCACTGTTTGTTCTGGGGCTGCCGTAACATCTACGGAAAGTGTTGCTGGCGTACCTTTTACATGATTTCCTTTTGTCCTACTCCTAGTTATCCGTCCAATAGGTTCAATGTTATCGTCGACTGTGCCTAACCTAGACCGTAACAGGATTTTCATCTTCTCAATCTCTTCCTCGAGATAATTGATCTTGCCGGCCAACCCCTGGCATCCACTACAAATATTGTCGGCATGTGGTATGCCCATACAATCAATTAAAGTTTGCGAAAACGCTCTTCGTCGTGATGCGGTGGCCGAGTGGTTAGCGCGCGCGGCTGAGTTGTCGTGGGTCTGAAGATCGACGCCGTCCCCTGACACGCTATTTCGAGTAACAGTGCACATATCTGTCATGCCGTGAATTTACGAAAAAGGAAGTATCTGCACAATTGTAGAAAATGGCTATGCTTATGTTATGAAATATTGCGAAGAGGAAAGGCCTCATGAACGTTTTCAGTTTAGCCTATTTAGGATAAAGTGACAAGCAGAACATTAAGCAGTGTAGAAATGATCGACTCAGCCTTTTATAGATGACACTCCGCTAATTCGACGAACAGTTTGATCTTGTATTTTGAGCAAGTAGGCTGCGTAGCTCAAGTCGAGATTTCCGCAGGAGTCTTTCGTGAAAGAATGACCGTTTTAAAGAAAATTTTTCTGGTCGGACGATGAGGATCTCGATAGATCTCAGGCGAGGGATTGTTGCCGAAAAGCGTTTTTTAATCCACTTTTTGGCTGAAGACAGCTGTTTGCAGAATGTAGACAATGAAAAAATTTCTCTTCCGACAGTGCTTGATTTGGAGAACTCTCCTGGTCAAACTGTGAGGGTATCGAAGGCCACTGGGCGGAAGATTCAATTAATTGATTCAATAATTGAAACAAATTAATGTCTGTTAACTGTTTGTTTCAGTGCAAAGACTCGATTAAATTCGGTCTTCTTGTTGCTCGAAAATTCAAACCGCGCGGCAAGTTTTTTAAACTTTTGATTAGAAACTTCTTTAAAACCGAAAAATACCCTTCCTACAAGTGTAAAATTGGAAGAAAACGTAATTTGCTACCAAATTGGTACAGTACAGAATAAATTTGTGTATGCTTTCCATAAAATATATTTGAATTTGTAAGGTCATCGAAAATGAGAAAAAATCATACAAGTTAATTACTTACTTGTTTGTGGTGAAGTTTTTTTCCGGTGATCGGACATGATCTCGTTCGAAAAACCAGCCTCCTGATGTGCCTGGAATATTTTGGCATTATACCACATGATAATGTTCAAACCCTATTCCGGTGATTTTTCAAATCGCAAATACATTTCAGAATTTTAGGTGAAATTTCACGTACTACGTTTGGCCCAATTCATCTTGTGCCCTGATATTTTCTTATTATTTCCTGTTCCATTCCGCCCCGCTATCCCAGCCATGAATTTTCAATCTTCGCATTCCTCACCATCCACTTGCGTGATGGGTCCCTTGGCGGCCGCTGGAGCCACAAAACTCTCCACCTGCGCATCGGGATCCCCCCGAGCCGCAATTTTGGGTGCCGCTCCCGCCAGTGCCTCCTTGCCGTCTGCGCCCGAAACTGTCTTCTCTTGTCCACATAACCCAAATTGCTCCTTCAAGGCTCGTTGCCGGCAGGGCCTAGGCGTCCACCTTAAGCGTGTTCACCCGGTCGTTTCGGCCTCGGATGTCTATGCCTGTCACCTGTGTCAAGTGCGGACGCAGAGAAGTGGGTCCTAGCTCGTCCCTTTTTCTATCGTTTTGCCTTATTGCCCTGGTGTCCCATGCAACTCTCTGCCTTCTGTTTATTGCCAAGGCTTTTGCGCATAATATGATTATTCGTGGACTAACACTTGCCAATCGCTAACGGAAATTCCTCGTCCCCTTCTGCCTCTCGAGTTCCGCCAGCAGCCGCACAGCTACTCGTATTATAGGCAGAATGACATTACTGACAAAAACAAGGAAGACTGGAATGACCATTTCTGACTCATTAGCCATCATCAGCCAGTCCTACCCGACCCAGGCTCGAACCCGTGACCTGTTGTGCACAAGTCTAATGCTCTAACCACTGCGCCACGAGCTCGATGTCTTGCCGGTTTTTGATCGGGAATATTAGCTTTGGTAAGTAGGCGCTCACCGATCAGTTACAGGACTCACTTGTCCCATTGTGCCTTGGGGCTAACTCTCCAGCCCCGCCAGCAGCCGTAAGGCAACTAAGGATATAGGCAGAAATAACATGACCGACAAAGCCAAGGAAGACTGGAATGACAATTTCTGGCTCATTAGCCGTCATCAGCCAGTCCTACCCGACCCAGGCTCGAACCCGTGACCTGTTGATAAGGAGCCCAACCCTCTAGCTATTGAACAACGGGCTCTTTGTCTTGCTGGTTTATATCGGGAATATTGTCATTCGTTGTTTAACGCTCATCAATCATGCGTTATCTAAGTGGCCTCGTAATCTCGGGACTTGTACCTGTCCATGCATGGTGGTTAGCGAAGTTCCAAACCAACTCTCTTCGTCATCTACGGGAACCGAATACCGGAGGTCAAAGTATAATCTCCATGCAATGGTGGACTATATGGAGCCAGGTTTTGGATTGAATCCCTCCATGTTGCTTCCATGTGGACAGCAATGCTTATTTCACAAAACGGAAAATGAAGTACGTGTCTAAACCACCTCAGTGGTTTTTCTTCGGTGATCCAAAACATCCACACGATGATGCAATGAGTTAGCACAGCCCTTTTCGAAAAGAAGTTGGCTTACTTTACTCAAAAAACGCTGCCCTGTTAACGGTCGTGAAACCCCTCTGGTTTTTGCTAGTCTTCCACGCGCACAGCCCATTACTCACGAGTGCATTAGAAGATTGTCCGGACGAATGTCCCGGTACAGGTGGAGCTTTTTGACGCCAGAAATAATCCAAGTACAGCTTCTAAGGCTTGCAGCAATTCTGTGGTGAACATCGATTCAGGCAACAATTCAGTATTTTTTCCCCCGGCCACGTGGTAACTTCTGAAAGAGTGCTATCTCCGAATCAGAAATGCAGCTCGTGAAAACTCGTTTTAACAGCGCTGGTCGATAAATTAACTGATATAGCAACCCAATTCACCCGTAATGTTGCCTCCTGTAGGTCACCAGAACTGGGCGTTGTTAGAGCAATATCCTTAACATAGTTGAGGTCGGTCAGCCGGCGTTTGGTTGCAAATTCGACACCGTTCAAACCTCGTAGCATCTCCAAGAGTCTAGTAAGATGCGTAGTCGACACTTCATCGCCGATCCGAAACCGAGCAACGTTTGCCAACCGTATATTGCCGTTGATCGTGAAATTGTGCGCTGCCCAAACCAGTACTGTTAATATGCAACCTAAATACATGCAGTAGAGGCGTCCTTTTTTCTATCCGCAACTACATCGGAGATATTGCTCTTTGAAGTTGGTAGCTGGAGCTGCTTTTATTTGCCTAAACACAGAAATTGAGTATGAGGCTGAATTCTGGCGCGATCTGGTTGTCAATCGACCAGCAACCCCAAAAAATTTATATTTAGCTTATCTTAGCACGCTACTATTGCTCACAGTGGTGCCCACCGAAGACTGTATGTCCCTATCCATCTTGCCGTCATTTTGTGCATTAGTACTTGTCGAGGCTTATATTTTATCACCCAGATCAATCCAAAAAGAGCATCTTTCAGCTGCAGGTCAGACTATTTTCTGTTGACTTCAAAGCTGACCATTGCGTGGCCGCCATCAACAGCAACTCTATTTTTACGAATGCAACTAAATATTCCTGATATAAACCGGCAAGACAACGAGCCCGTAGCTCAGTGGTTAGAAATTTGGACTTCTAACCAACGGGTCGTGGGTTTGCTCCTTGGGTGCTGCACCACTTGGGGTTGGGTATGACTGGCTGTCGACGGCTAATAAGCCAGAAGTGGCAATATTCATCTAAAGCACATAAATTCATGCTGAAAAAGTCAGGGGAGGCCGATATGTCCATTTCTGACTTTATGACCTTCATAATTAATTTGCCCGATCACAACCGACAGGACAACGAGCCCGTGGCTACTAGCGCTCAATAACCAAGTGAACCCACGTGTTTAAACCTCAGGTGTCCTCCCCACGCCTGAGGTTAGGTAAGGCCGGCTGACGTCAGCTAATAGGTCGGAACTAGCCATCCCCATCTTCATTGTCCCTGTCAGTATCGATTATCCGCGACTGCCTACGAGGAGCCTCCAGGCAGATTAGACTGAACATCTTACGTAACCTGATCGATGAATCACCCCACTATCATACTTATCTGGAGTCTTTAATTTATCGATATAGCCTGAGAATCACATTTGCACGTGCTATTCTCTTTTCCCCTCCTAGGTTCAGAGTTATCGAGGCATCTGATTCGTTCGCACAAGCTCCAGCGTCCTTCCGGGCACGCCCGTTTCACCTACACGCCCTGTTCTGACGGCCTCTTTCGTCTTCAGCTGACCAGGCTAGACTCCGTGGAGGTAGCCCGGGCTCTGCTCGGTCCTCAGGCTGTTGATGAACTCATTGAACAAGCCAACCAAGCAATCTAGCATCGCCGCCTACGGTGCTTCAAATACTTCCAAATCTAAGACCCCAATGTATAGCACTTTTGATGTAGACGGGCCACCGCATTTACATGCTACCTGTCCCCATTCGGATGTCTCCTTTTTAACTTGCCACCAAGATAACGTCGTTTTGCAGGCACCAATCTCGCCTGCTGTTTTTATTTATCTCAAGCACTAGTTCACTAACTTCCTTTTCAACTGCATGACATGAACTCTCCACGTCTTTTTCTGACGAACTAATGAAGGCATTTTTAGCGTGGCCCTGAAATAAAGTTTTAAACCTAACAGTGAAGAGCAGGCGAAGTAATTACTGAAACTGTGAAGAGATTGTGGTATAGTTCTACTGGTCTTTTCGCACAATAGGCCTTTCAGTGCCCATTTTTGATTGAGATGCATTCCACTCCTGGAGGCCATTTACCGCGCATCTGTCCATTATTTCATTTAAATTTCTTGGCGGATAATTCTTCGGTCGAATTACTGGGAAGGTTTTTCTTCTTCATGTCGTTTTAGTATCCCGACTATTGCGAATTTGGTCCGTTACGGTCACTGATTAGTGGATATACTGGCTACTTACAGTGTCCTAACGCCATTCTTACAAAATTTTTAGCTAATCGCCCTACGTTGAATTTAAACCTGATTCTTAAGGTATAAATTTCAGATCGGCATGGAATGTGTGCTACTAGGTAGGTAATTAATAAGTCCTTTCAAATAACTACACTGCTACTTGGTTTTGCAGTACTTCAACCGTCGTGCTAGTATTTTTATGGGAAGAAGATACAGCCCTGGAATAACGACAGCTTGATTGCATCCTGAAGAACTTCTACCAGCGGAAATGTTGGCTGGTAGATTTGTACATCAAAATCGTTCCATTCTCAAAACCTGGGAAGGTTAGCTTAACCTGAATGTGATTAAACTCATGGCCTCGTAGCTCTGGTCGTATTCATGCCTGATTCTTTCTGCCATATGGTCGAAACCTACGGAGACATCCTATTTTTTCAAATTGGGTCACATGAATAAACCAGATGTTCCCAAGTATCTGCACAACAGACCTGATGGCCGATGACGGTGGTAACAATCGTTTGGAGGATCAAAGAAGCGAACCTCAATATTGCCGTTTTGGGTGAGGCTGCGTGTTCCCGGAATTTTAATAACTCGACCCTGCGAAAGCAAACAGGTTTCACCTAAAGGTGGAGTGACTACGCGGTCCTTGACGTCCACAGTGGCGTTGGTCGTTTGCCGATCGAAGGTCATTCTTCTGTGGTAGTGGACGGTGGACGCAATCACTGCGGCCGCTCATTTTCGTCTGAGCCAAAGGTATTGGCTGTTGAAGGCAGTCGTCTCAGTGCATTTGTTGACCACGTTTTCACTGGCTCTCATTACCACCTCACTGCACACCTCGGTATTGCCACTGAGGTCTGCAGGCTACCGACCTTGCATGTCTCATCCTCTTTGGTTTTCGTTTACCCAGGTGACCTGGAGTGGATCACATAAGGAGATATTGATGCTATGTCTGCATTCCAGGCCTTCAGTGTTTCCATGGTTTCGGTTGTTCCCTCGGTCAGCAAGTTGGAAATTACTGAAGATGAACGTGTGCTCGCCCAGTTATGGCACATGGTCCCTCCACCAAAGTCATTGGTCTATCTTCTGAGGCTACGAAAATCACCGGCCAACGGAGCAACCTCACGGCCAGGGAGAAATTGATACTCTAAAATGCAGTCACAGATTCCATAAATCCTGGCGTAACCATTGTTGTGCCATATTAAGCCCTGCAGACGCAATTCAACCAACGAGACCGTGGATTTCAAGGCAGACAGTAGGCTAGACGGGCAGCAACTCGGAGGTGGACAGGCGTTCGGCATCGGTGCAGTCACGAAGAATACTTGCACTAAGTAGAGCACACGTCAGCTCGGCCGTTGTAATCCCACGATGTCCATCGTATGCTCCAGAGATGGGTGGTGCAGGGACGGTAACTTGTGCACAAATTGGTTTTGAGTGGTGGTAAACTTGCATCGCGTCTACCGCACTCTTTCGTACCCACCTATGTTCAGTGTTAAGACAGAATCAAGAAGACCCGAGGTGGGCTCGAGAACAGAGGAATAATCTACTAAGTAGTGGGAGAGTGGGGTGCGGCATGAGCTTGCATATACGCGTGCCCATGTTCGGCATTTGTTAGCGGAGCGCAACCCAAATAACGCCTGCTGCACCCTGATTTGACCCCCATGTTGGTCCAGCGCATCTACCACGCGGCCCGTTTAGGGGCACCTAAGTAAAGCTAAGTAGATCCTCAGCGTTTAACACATCTGCAACCCCTGGTTGCTCTTTCAGGCCAGCGTAAGTGAGCCAGTCGTGGCAATGGCCATGGGTGGGTGAACTTCGACTAGGACATTCGCCAGAGTGACCATGGGCGCCAGTAAATACTGCCCAGGTCGGTGTTGCCACATCCGCTGACGATGGAAACTTATTTGCATTTGAAAACTCAGAAATGAACTCATTGTTCCCAAGACCTCGACGCATGCAGGGAACGTCTTAGTACTCTTGTAAAGCCAGCCTCAACCGTGTATTTTATTTTCAGTTGGCAGTAAAGTACCTGCCGAGGGTGAGCGTTTGATGACATGCAATACTTGGACGAAAAAATTGATCAAGACTGCCTGAACATGTGCTCAAACTGAAGTTTGCTCATAAACTGTGCAGTTATGTTAGCTAAATTCTCTAATATCCGTTGACAACTTGATACCGCATACATGACACCAAACGCCTAGATAGTGGAATCGCCCGCTCTTCGCCTCTAAAACTGGAGGCATTAGCTTTATAGAACCCAGAAAGGGATAGGCAAAGGGTTTTCTTTTCCGACCTTCAGGTTGTATACGCAGACAGAGCATGCTTTTCGTAAACGTTTTTATCTACAATAAATTGCTTGAACGGGTTCCGTCAGTAGATTAGGACCAGATTGTCCTAAAGCATTGCCAGTATGGGGAGAAAAACTGGAATTTATTTCGTTTCCAATAATGTCTGTAACACTTAAACGCCTGCAATGTGTTACTAAAGTGCCCCAAACATTTAAAATCCTTAGGCGGGTTTGGCAGATTTGCACAACGCCTCCGACACAAGTGTAAAAACCACGGCGGCTTCAAATGCCTTCGTACAGCCAAAGCTCTTATTCAGTTTTTATGCCCACGCACCTCCTTTATAGCGATCTTTGAGGATATCCAAAATTTCGTTGATTGTTCCGATGCATTTGGACAAAGTGGCATGCCATGCGAGCACGAGGGATTACCCCCTGCTGGCCGCATAACTGAACAACCTTAAATAAGATTACTTCAATTTTTAAGGGTCAAGCTTTCAACAGCGACCAATAAATTAGTTTTGATAATTTTCGGAAAATAATTACTGTGCATCGGCATAAAAACAGCTAACTATATAATCAGTTATGTAGGAGACATTTCTCATGAATTAGAATCATCAGGGGCGATAGAACTTTTTCTCCGTGGAGAGCCAGCGTCCTAGTACATACTTTTTCAACAGATTCCACCACGGTTTCAACAGTGAATGCTCTCGCCAACACCAAGGTATTTCAGTTTTGTTAATAAGCCACCGGAACTACAAATGAAGTACTCTGTGTGTTTGCATACTACCCTGCAAATGTCCGATAACGCTCTTCTGTCGCTTGTCTTTAGTGCAAACGTTACTAGTTGTGTTGGGTGTGGAACAGCAAGAGATCATTAAGGTGGGATAGTCTAAAACTGATGTTGCCTTTGCTGTCCCTAGCACGTGCGGCAATTCACCCTTAAGTAGATAGCAAAAAAGTTTTAGCTGGATGTCAATAAGCGAACCCCAAGGAAGACTCGAGGTGTTCCGGATGTATTATCGTCGAACACTCTGTTGGGAAAACCGAGGAACACTAAGGTAAAACTCTGTCCATTCTGGCGACGAATTCTTCTTATTAAACGCACATATTACCTTTTAAGGACCTAGCATGGTCGATAGCGAGGATTGCTTTGTTTCAGGTGAAACCATCGATCGACTCTTACGGGCTCGAAACGACTGTTTTGAGGAGAAACGGGTCCCCTTCGATCCCACAGGCTCTACAGGCCTTCCATTTTGGAAAATTATTCTACATATAACAGAAAAATAATTGCTCTAATAACGGATATTCTAAGCGTGGTGTTAGCAGAAGTACTGATCTGACAGCAGACTACAGTAACCGCAAGAAATATCAAACTCTCCTTATTTAAGGCGTCGCAGGGCTGCTCGGTGTTTTTTTTGGTTTTGACAAAACTCCAAAAAAGTCTGTTTTGTCGACAGGAAAGTTGATCCTTCATTTGGAGCCTGAATTTCCAATCAACCAGTCCGTTATTTACTAGTCACGGGAAAACTCACAGGAGAAAGCTGACTGGTCGAGAAAAGCGCTGTATATATCACGTAGGTGGCTTGTGCTGAATGCTTCTGGTGAGCCGGGGGTTAAACTTTATCAGTGCACCTGTGTGTCATTTTAGTTAACCACGGGCAGTATTCGGTGACAGAGGTAATTCCCAGGGATTCAGTGCCCTACATTCTTGCGGTCGTTTTACATTTGTAGGTAGGGGCTCAGTGTCACTTAGGCTCCAATGAATTCAGTAGGCGAGCGGCCGAGCTGGTGCCTCAGAATAATGTTTTACTTCGTTTGAACCACTTGCGAAAAACTCGGCGGCCTCGGTGGGTTACGAAACCATGCCAGCAAGGGGAAGTTTTTAATAAGCTAAGGCTCTAGTCAACCGAGCTACGAGGCCCCCACCGGGAGCTTCGAGGCCGCCGAGTTTTTCACAAGTAGGTCAAACGAATTATTCAAATCGGTCAAAATCCTCTACTAAATATAGCTTAATGGAATGTTTATGTATGATAAATTGTGAACTACCAATGACGAAGGTGTTTGTATGACCTCAAATTTTGATTGAGAAGTGTTCATGAGAAGCTACTAGGCTGCTATATTCCTAACAGAACAACGACAAGTTTCCAGACCAAATACTGAGACTGCATGCATACCTTCACCGCGGTGCCTTATTATTCACAAAACAGAGACTGGGAGGGCCATTTCCGGCTTAAAATTCGTCATCAGCCAGCCATCCCAACCCCAGGTGATGCAAGTCCCGAGGCTCGAATCCACAATGTGTTGGTTAGAAGTCCAAAGCATTGATAGCTAATAAGCCAGACATGGCCATTCCAGTCTTCCTTATCTTTGCCAGTCATGCTATTCTGCCTGAGCGAGTGCGGGCACGGCTCGAGATTGAGCCCAAAAGTTCAATGAAAAAAGCATGTCGCTTAAGGGGCTCAGTGAGCGACTTTTTACCATAGTGATCGATTTCATAAACCTACCCGTTCAAGAGGTCAAGAGAAACATGAGCGCAACCAAGGCACACATCAAACAGGCATAAACAAACGCCCCATGTATAGGAAAAAGCTGACATCCAGTCAAGCGGCGATAAACAGAGCAGACGACACACTAGTTCAAAGCAATAGCCTATTTAGGAGAAAAGGAGCAGGAAATTTCCGTAAGACACAGTTTAGTGGGTGAAAAAACTGTGGATACAGAGCGGTCAGTCTGGAGCAAGGACAGGGACTGACGATTTACGTATGTGGACTGGGTGGAAAGGTGGGGGGAGGCGGGTTAGTGTTGCTTGTTGGAACTCTGAATAGGGACAACATAGTTCGAGGGGAGCATGCCGAATTTCCCAGTCCTCTTTACAGTGCCATACATCCAACCATCATCGATGGGCTCGCCGTGCAAAATTTCATCGCCCTCCTTGAAGCTGACCTCGTCCGATTCGTTTGCCTCATAGTCGTAGACGGCTTGGAAATGCTTTGAAATAAGAAAACACTAATGCAATGACCGAAAATAAGATAAGGTACAGAGAGTTAAGAGTTGAAAATTCAAGAACTCTAAATCCATGGAAGTTGAATGCTCGCGTTCACTTGTGCATTTTCTTCATTTAAGCACGTCTTTATCCACCAAACTTCAACGGTTTACTTAAAATTCAGGTTAAAACTGACTGCCATGTGGTCTATCTGGCCTACCCAGATGACCAATTCCACTATGGAAATGCAATGGGAGATTTTCGTCTAAATCTAGAAGAAGAATAACATCATCAGAAGTTTACTATTGCTGACATAATTTTCCGCTCACAGTGACTTGCAAGCGCCAATTTGTAGTGACCTATGAGTGCTATGTGTAAATGCAATTCGATGTGGTTCGTGGTCTATCCGAAGTCAGCTATTTAGAGAGATTCAAGGACATTCAAAAAGCGACATTTCTGCAAAGGAATCATTCGTTTAGTAAAAAATCTATTGAACCCAAATCAAAACATAGAGTTCTTCCTGCAAAATGGAGAGTGAAGTTTCGTAGAAGTTAGAGTGGGGATCATACATTTAGGCGGTTCAAATACTACCCAAATAATGGAGATCACTACCATAATTGTCAATGGCAATCACGGACAATTGAAAATACATTTTTGCTACACAATGAAAACGTTAATTTTCGTGGTATTCCGGTTCATTAGTTTTCATGACGCTAATCAGTAATATGCAAATTGGAAAATTTGCGGTCGTGAAATAACAATGGGATCGTATTTTCACGCGTTATGGCTGTATTCACTGACATCGTTGCTACTTGGTTGTGCAGAGTAGCTTGGATTGCTTCGATGAAATGTATTTGTATAATTGTTTAGGCTACGTTGCTTACGATTGAGCGAGAAATTATCTTCTTTGCATATATTGTTGTCCCATTCCTAGACTTGTACTTTTTTCTTGTATCTGAGACAGAAAAAGGAGTTCAACGTTTCGCTTTCCGATATTTAATGAATTCCGCATGTCAAGCCACAAGAACGTGGATAATTTGAAAAAAAATATTTAAGAATGCTATGTCGGTGTCATAAGGGTATTCGCTCGGAACTCGTCTGCAAAGTTACTGATAAGTGACGCTTCAGCTTTTAAAATTTTTATTATATAATACACCTGCTTGCCCACAAAAAGCGCTTCCCTGATTAGGTGGTCAGCAATCAAACCCAAAACTGTTTCTTATTTTTACATTAATCGACCATGTTTTCGAATAGTACTTCGTCAGCGGCTTGGTAACGAGTTTCTACGTAGCTAACTTCCTAGACTGGTATTTGGCTTGCTTTTGGACATATTTTGTATAGTTTACGCTAATTGGTTTTATAACATTAAATTGCACGTGATGGGCTAAATATACCTTTTTGTATTTATCTGTGATAATTCTTAAAAAAGGGTCGCCGTTAGTTCCATGACTTGGTGCTCAATTTATGGCTTGAAAAACTAAATTGTGTTAAGATTTTTTTGCTAATATTTTTGAATAATAGGTTTGACAATTAAGTGTTGTGATATGGTCGATTGCTTTATTGGTTGACTTCGTCTTGCGTGACAGTTAAGGCTTTTAGGTTATTTTAACAAATACTTTGCGTTGATAAGATTTTCTGGTGTGTAATGATTTAAAGAGTAGTTTTCGGTTATTCTTCTGCGCTCAAGCAAAAACCTTTTTTCCCTACTCCACAGGTTAGGCATCCTCGCAGTAGATTGATTGGTGGGGGGTGGTAATACTACACCCTAGCCGAAAAAACGACTGGCCCTTCTTCGAGAGACGTATTTTGCTGAATTGAATTGTAAGATTTTCACCTAGAGCGATAATCGAATTCCGACACCGTCGCCACAGACAACCTTAAGGGTTTTTTGCATAAAATACTCCCAATCTTAATTGGTTGAAAGACAAATCAACAAACCCACTCTTCAAGATATCTTTTTCATCTTCAAAATATCCTGCTAGTGGCTGACAGATGGCATCTTAATAAAACTCCATTTTCCGAAAAGTCTAAAGTCATTTTACAAATAGGAAATATGCAGAAAAACGGTAATTTGGGTGATGCGCCGCCAACTGTGGTAACGGGCCGTGAAAGATAAGCAAACGGCTTGCCGCCGTGGTGAGTGCCACAAAGTGTGCCCGAATGCTCTTGCAAGCTGGCGCATTATGCTGTCAGCTGAACAAGCACAAAAAGCTCGTTACGAATGAGTCATTCATGCGGTCTCTTAATACGAGACGGTCTCGGAATGTCTCGATTTGGATCGGCTCTTTATTTATGGAATATGTAATTTGTTTGACAACATGGTGCCAAATAGGTGGATCTCACAGTCTCTTAAGGAGGTGAATTCATAAGAAGGATCCTCCATGGAAGTAAAAAATGAACAACGGATTCAATTCTACGTCAGTTAAAGCAAAAACATCGAGGTTACATCTTGTTCAGGACAAATGAAGCTTGTTAGGTTTACAACGTTCAGCCTGCGTCGTCGAGTTAACGTAAGATATCGAGTCAGCAATCAGATGAGCTCGTAAAGTATATAAAATTGGATTCGCTAATACCCAACTTATAATTTTTCTTCTTGCTTCGCGAAAAAGCTTGGGACTTGTAGGAACACTTCCCGATGCCCAATAAATTTTTGCTATCGAGAAGTTTATGGTCACTCGGATGCGCGGACATGCAGGGCGATGATAGGCTTCTTAGACAAAAGGAGGTGCCAATATTCAAATGCATAAAAAGGTACCAATTAAGTTTATTCATTGGGCAAGGGGGCAAAACTAAGGCATTCACATACAGATTAAAGCCCCTTTCGAAAACAATTAACTGTATGTGAATCAGAAGCGGGAGTGAAGCAACCAATTTTGAAACGTGTAAAGTTATTTTTTAACGCAGTGCTTGAATCATATGATGTAAAAAATGTTAATTTTCCGGCAAAATCAGCTGACATATAGGTCAAGTATCGTTATCGAAAGGCCTCACTTAGGCAAACAGAAATTACCCATTTGACAAAAATTGCAAAGCCTGCTCTGAAAATGTAGCTGCTGCCACATTTAAGCAATTTTGACAAAATAAAACCTTTTAATACTACTTAGATGAATCGTTTGCACAATTGTGCGTCTATCCCATAGAGACATTAACTTAAAATATTTAACATGGACTATTGATAGTATTTTTACGACATTGCATACTGAAATTACTCTGAGATTTATTTAATTCATAATCTAGTCCCTTTACGACCTGGAATTATGAATATTTTTTGCACAATTAACTTTTGCACTTCCTTATTCGCCTCAGACGCTGAAGTAAGATCATCATTATTGCATGTACTTTTGTAAGAATGCTTGAAAACCTGCGTTCTCTTTCATTTACGTAACCCACTGTTGCAACGTAAATCTTTTCCTTAAACGATACTTCGTTTAGAAAGATCATTAAGCTAAGAAAAGTTTGAAAATGCTTTTATTTGCGGAACGAAATTAGAAAATATATTTTTTTCGCAGGGCAGTTATCCATCTTCTGATGCGCTTCGAAACTATAAGGATGCTCTAAAATTAGGTGTTTGGAAGGTGGTCAACTGATAGAAAAAATCAATCTTCTCAGGACGGAGAGTCAAGCTGCAATACTTCCTTCTTAATACGGCATATATGGCACTCCCTCTCAGTTGGGATCCGAGCGGACCACGTAATGTTTCTATGAAACCGGGGTCTATTATGCGCGGACCAGTCATGTGTGGCACGGTTTGAGTAGTTTTGTCTTTAACCTCGTCCAGTTCTACCTCCAGCTCTCCCGACTTGGTCTTGTCGTCGGGACCCGAGAAGGAGTGGGACAGGTGATGCACACCTCTTCTATCTCTATAGATGAATCCTTTCACACACAAAGCACCGTCCCTGCGCCCGTCATCCTCTTGGGTACACGGTGGACATAATCGTTCGCGATGTTTAAACTGTCCTCCATCATCCTCCATGTGGTTCAAAGTAATTTACTGGTTGCTGTGAGGTAGCTTTGCGACGCAGGCCAGGAACTTGAAACGTGGTAAAATTTACCAGGAACATTTATGGAACACGCCAGAGGACACCCGATTACCGTAACTGAAAGCCTTTTCGCCAGGGCCTTCGCACAGGCACAAGAAGCCATCCCTGGAAAAACAGCTTGGCCGTGCCAATAGAGTTGAGGGGGCGAATTCCAGACGGAAAGGAAACTTCGGTTATTTGCATGCCAAGCAATCATAATTTAAATATCTTGCAGGTGGATTCAGTGAAATAACTATACGTTTTTTACTAACAAAATGGGTGCGAAAGCGAGGCGTCTTTTTCGGATTTGGTAAGCGGGCTGTAAGGAAAAAATGGCTTTTCGTATGCAGTGCAGGAAGGACTAATCAAAAAAGAGAGAGAGCGCGGTTGCCGGTTTGGAGTGGATTAAGAACTTGTGCAATAGCGATGAGTAAAGGGACTTATTCAAAAAAGGATTCTGACCAAATTACCTCCAGGTTAATTTAACAGCTTCGACATCTTGTTCAACCAAACAGCGTGTTAGTTCCTGACGAAGGGCGGGCTTGCAGAGGAGTTACAAATGCCAACTCTGCACCGCCCGGTCATTCAATAGCCCAGAGGTAGGAGCATTTACTGATCGTTTTGTAGGTTAAATCGGCTAAGGTCAGTGCGTGGTTTACTCGGAGATCATAATTTAGGATATTTTAGGTCAAGGCCCTATGACTAACTTGAAAAAGTCGTTTTTAACGTAGAAGCTTATGAGTGATTAATGCCCGGGGGTACAGTAATGAAAAGACAACCTTCCGAACCATAAATACATAAATTGTTAAAACCAATGGTTAAATTGCTTCCATGAGTGACTCAGACATGATTGACCACACAGTTTTTAGACTAAATATGAAAACATCGGAGAGATACGGGAGTTTTGACTTTCTCAGATCTGTGAGGGCGTGAAAAAGGCGAAGGCGAATCTGAAACCTCGCGATAATAAAGTTTTCGGTACAACAGTTGTCTATTTCACCCCTCTCGAACGTTCATATCTGCGTCTGGGTGAACGGAAAGCCTTCATTGTGTTCTATACAACATGATTTCCTTGGAAGTCAAACACTCTGTCTCACTGTTGAATTTAATCATATAATTTTGCTTTTAAGGTCTGCTAAGTCCACTCAACCCGTCAAACAAGATTTAGTAGGTTTTTAATTCACACGATCAGCATATCCATCAAATTTTTCAAAAATTCCATATGCGTATGTAAGGAATGGTTTACGGCTGTACACACGCATTGGTAAAGTTTCCATTAAAGTTTTATTTTCATAAAGTGGGGGATCAAATAAAAGTTTAAAACCGCTTCCTAAAGATCAAAATTGATCCTCTCTCGGTCATGGGATCATAAGTAGTTTCATAGCAAAGCTATGCTACTGGTTCTGGGCCGGTATAAATAACTGGTAACATGTATCAACATTTGCAGTCATTGCGGACCCCTGACTGGCAAAACCTCTCATTAATGCAACGTTATCTTCCAATTTTATGAAAATAACAGTGGGCCTCATGAAAAGGAGAGGCAGTTTTCCAAAACTCACCGTGTGAGTTTAGAATGTGGTTCTAAAAGATGGAATACTAGATAAGGTAATTAATGACCATACTTCTGACCCTAATAATTGACGTAGATTTGTTGTATGGAAGCCACCTCTTAGGATTTGGGATTAAATTACATAAGCTTATCAGTTTCGGGTGGCCTGACGCTCTGTAATTAAGACACCATTTTGCCTTCTTCATTTACCCAGGGAAAAACGTTCCACCCTCCCACAGGAAACTTATACATGACAAATCGTTAAAAGATTTTCTACATGGCTTATTCATGCTTATTGGTACTTTCGTCCACTCATTATGCTTAAACGTTCTTAACGAATACAACATAACTTTGATTGTTCAGTACAACAATAAGTTAGGAGGAGATTTAAATATTAGGGTTGTAAACTGAAGTATATAAAAGAAACAATATGAGAACTTTCAGGAGAACTACTTATGATTTGATGAAATAAGTGCCTTGGATTTGCATTATAACCCATGCTGTGAATCTATAACATCAGTCTCAATCTATGCATACATGCTTCTATACCATAGTCAATTGGGAATAGAGTGTACAGAAGTTAGAATAACTCAACTACACCCACCTCATGGGTCAGTGGCGGTTTGTGCATGAACTTATTTAGAGTGGCACAATTCACTACATCGACTTCACTCCCTTGCTCCAGGTTCATCACATCTCGGAGGTGAGACAAGTAGAGTTTAACGTGTGACTGACAAAGTCACATAAGCTGTCTACGCGTGCGTGTATACATGGTTGGTTTCAATTTTGCATGAACGGACGTTAAATTAGGAACTGCTACAATTCTCACCAAAGAAAGTTGTCTAAAAGATAACATTAAGAAGGAGCTGCTTCAGTTTGGCTCTCAGTTCAGCAAGGGAATGAGCTATTCCACCAGTTTGTACTCTCACAGCCCACCGTGGTAGCTTTACAGTTTTTTTAAATATTTTTATAACAAGCTCCTAAGCTCAGAGGCCTGAGCTTAGTCGCTTTCGCTCCGCTGCTCTTTTGCACGTGTGGGTGGCAATTGCATTACATAATTCTTACGCCCAACGCCTACCACAAATTGTGTGCTGTCAGATCCCAGCAACCACCCTAAATTGAAATCAAAGCCTTACGTAAGTGACAGATGCACTTCAAACATGTGACGGTTTGCTCGGCATTACACTCTTGGTATATGACGAATGGTGCGTCACACGCAGAAGGCAGAGGTTCCATAATGGCCTGACACTAGCTCAAAAAGAAGAGCTTGTTGGCAGCCTTCCAGGTCACCACATTGTGCGAATCGGGATAGATGCTGGCATGAGTAGTCTGCTGATTGGCTATGAGGAGGACTGCTCCAGTACTGGTCTGTAAAAACCACCCTCGGTGAAACATGTTTAGTGAAGATGTATGCCTTTTTAATGTTCATATCCTTATAACTTCAAGGTTATTTTGAGTAATAATAATAATAATTCATATCTTCCTCAAATTATGTACTCATGGGAGCGGTAACTTTAGTTATTGAAATTTTTGCGAATAATTTTGAGCCCAAGCTGCCATTGAATATATATATATATATATATATATATATATATATATATATATATATATATATATATATATATATATGACAGTGTGGGGCTCACCAATCGGCTTAAGGAACATGTATGTTCCGTTGTGCCCTGGAGCTCAGACTAGAGCCCTCGCAGGCGGTCGCATAGCAACGTGTAGCATATGATGAAATGGAACCGAAAAAGACAAGGGAGACCGGAATGCCCATTTCTGGCTTATTAGCCGTCATCAGCCAGTCATACCCGATCCCAAGTGTGATTGAAGATTCGAGATCCAGATATCTTATCAAGCTCATCATCCCCCTAAGAAGACAAAGAAGAAGGGATGATTTCATGGACCGGAATGTATTTGGACTGGCGTTTCGGAAACCCCCCTATATATATACTTATACACGAGAAACTGAAGTTATGTACTCGAATATATTTGCCTTGTTGCTAACGTTTTGATGAGCTTGGTCGGCTCTCCATTTTCAAAGCATTTACTGGCGAGAATGGATAAGAATTTTAACTGACTGTCCAAACTATTCAGCCTTGAAATGATCGATTTTGTCTCCTTTCGCTGTGTCAGCCTTTGAACAGAAGTATGTGGGGATTGATGGGTGTTAGCGTTATGCATCGTCACTTCGGTCTCCGCTTAGGGTGGGTTCGTCTTGGGGGCATGTTTTCTCTGATTGCTTAAGGTCCATGTGACCATCTTCGTGCGGTCTGCATATATACATTGGTGCAGGAATTCATAAGCCACAGGATAATATAGATGTATTTTAATAGATATGGCACCTGAATTCCATGCAGCAAATGCCGTTTAGCTTCATAGTCATCGGTCAAAATTGAAAGCGAAAGAAACCAATCGAAAAATCATTTAAATTTCTGGTCACTTTTCATCATTAAACGCTTTAAAAATTAAAAGCAAACCAAGCTCTTCAAAATGCCATCAAGAGGAAAAATCTGTTCCGATGGGCAACTTAAGGTTCTCAAATTATCACTTCGGATCTCTCACCTTCGGTGCACCGGGAAAAGTATCTTAAGCAGAAGCAAATGCGAACGAGTTTACCATAGGAAGGATCCCATGACGCATGCACCAACCAACTTATTTCAACTTTGGCTCAGATTGTAGCTGAACACATAAAACCGTTTGACGGCTGGAAGTTCTCTTTAAATCATGCGCAATAAGAAAAGGCTAGAAATAGACAACCCATGTGCTTATTTCACATATCGGTGTTAGGAATTTATCAAAATTTGCTTAATGCCATCGTTGCTGTTTCCACGCAAATATGCAAGTACTGAGATGTACAAGTTTGATGAAGATACAATGTGAGCTTACCACACCACTGCCTGTGACACGGAGTCCACCAAGCAGAATAAGCTTTGGAGGGGAAAATTCTATTGGCTCAGACTCATTTCTGAAAAGCAAAAACGAAATCATTGAGCTAAAAGTGGGATGGGAGATAGTCAAGATCGTGCGTTCACTGGAAAATTTTCGTAAAAATATTCCCGCTACGTGAATTAGATCAGTGCTTTTTTCGGAGGTTCCATTTAATACTTGAGGTGAGAAAAGCTATGTGACGCTTAATCGTTGCGAAATTCGGAAACATCATGCTGATCTATGGCTGATACGTCACAGATACAAGGCATGAATATTTTGTGGCACATCATTTGTGTCAACGTTTGGAGTTATTCAGAGATTGGCAGAAGGAGCTATCCTGTGTTGCCGACACCCAAAAACTACCGAGGGATGCTACAGAAAAAGGTTCCCTGAAAACAAAGTTTTTTGGCTCCAAAGAAATAGCCCAGCTATGGGAACCACACAGAAGAGCAGTGTGCTCAGCGATACCAACTCACATCACCCCCCTCGCCGGTGATACTCATGTCTCCCGAAACTTGTATGTTGAAAGTCGCAAGGGAAGCGCCGTCGGTCGGGGAGACGTCCGATGAGAAGAGACAGGTCATACTAAAATCTTCAATTAACGAAGGTTGATTCCCTTGAAGTGCCTTGGTATTAAAAACTTATGTAGGATGTCCGATAGTTAGATTCCTAAATTCGTTATTAAATGGAAAAATTTGTATTTTCAATATATTAAGTATAAGTGGCCAAGCTACAAGAAAAGTCGATTGAAAAGAGGACTTTCTAAATAACTCTTATCTGCGACTGTCTGTGATGCTGGATTCGAGCGAGAATCGGAAATGCCAAGCCAATAAACGCCATGTTCCAGTGATCACATCCTCTACTGAAGTTATGGAGTACTGGGACGTCATAGCGTCTACGTACATTTTGATTAATATTTGCAACTTTCCAGAGTTTTCGGTGGTTCTAGTTGGTTGGTCCAAGACGTATGGAAAGATTCATCAAGCCAGGAAGAGTGTAAACCGGACGTGCATGCACTTCAACTCTCAGCGGTTGCAGATGGTATCAAACAATGAGGAATTCTCCAAACAAACATCCACGGACGTATCCAAACAAATTATTGCCAGCTGATTTTTGCCTGACCTGTTTGTTCTTCAGTGATAATTTTTAAGCAGGATAATTATCCTTAAAGAATAAGTCATTAGGACTTCGGAGGGCTCCAGAGAATATTCACAAACTCCATAGTGTACACACTTATTTGTATTCTTTAGAGTCAAAAGTTAATTAATTGTGAAACTAAGTCATGCGCAAAGACATTCTAGAAAAAATGCTAAGAGAAATAAAGGACATGATCCTATTGCGTGCACTCCAAAATGATAAAAACTTACTTAGAAACCTCTGGTTGCGGGGGTTCCCAGCTTGTCTTCTGACCAGAAGCTAAAAACACAAACGATACATTCCAGAATTTAATCACTAAGGACAGAAAAATGAAAAATAAAACGGTCGATCATTGTTTGAGTCGTTTGTCATGTAGATTTTACTGCACTTTATAAGTGTTCACTGAAGTAGGTCACGTCGTTCAAAAAGTGGCAGCAGTTGCAGCTACTAGAAAAGTAGACAACTTTGCGAAAGGTTCTAGCCTGCGCAGGTTGTCAGACTGCCTTTGTAGAGCAATAAATGTCAGGTGAGATGAACCAACTGTGGAGTAGGATGCTGTGCCTCTAAAGTCTAGACACTTCACATAGAAAAACCCACCTTAAAAACAAGTTCTCATAGTTTGTCACAGGGCATTGCAATAACCACTGCAAGTACCTTATTAATTTCTAAAGTCTCCAAGAATTTGAATCCTACCAAATACGGTGTATTCATAGACGAAGGATGGGGAGACCAAGACAAATTTTTGCCGCTTAGTTCTAATCATTACCTAGCGGAAATGGGGTGACCGATGTTGGCAACCCACATTGACCTCTGTTTGTTACTCAGGCATGACAAGAACAATACGTATTTGCGCAGTCATGGGGCAGAACATGGGTGGACGTCTACGCACAGGACATTGAGCTATTTTGAAATGAGGATATACAACTGCGCTCCTTGTCAGCGCACAGTTGAGTGATTTCTGATTCATAACGCCTAGGGAGGTAATCTCGGTAATTTGGGTAGGGTAATCTAAGCTAGTGCGTCTCTAGGGATATCTCCTTAGCGTAATTCAGAGTAACTTCAGGCATCCGACTTTGCGGATAAAAGAGGCAAAATCACTAAATCAGTTGCCGATTATCAGGCAACCCCCTTCTTGAAAACCCCGTTAACCTGCAAATCACTCTTCCTCTCTCGTCGGAAGATAGTATCGTGTAAATTGTCCCGAGATGACGTCGGTGCAAGTGATGAGGACCTGTTGCTTATTTGGACACCAACAACTTTCCTGTTTGCATTAGGAGTTCCGGGGTCTGCCTGTTCTCCCTTTTTGTCCTATTTACATAAACCAGTGAACGGTCCTCGTCTGTCAAATGAGAGAACCTATCTCTATCGTCACCATTACAAAGGGTTTCGCTAGAGCTCAAGGAGAAAATTTGAAGAAATTCTACATTCTCAAACATCGCAGGATTGACGCACTAGCCTGCTCGTAACGAAAGAAGTTGCACTGGAAACTTCCTGAGCATTGAATATAGTGGACATAAACTTTTTAGGGATAGGTTACATTGGTTAATCGACCTTCCATAATCTTCGCCGGTCAGATTGCGAGAGAGCAACCAGTAAGGGAGCTTAAGATAATGCTGAAAATCCAACCATGGAAGGTCAACATATAAAACCCATCATTTTCTTCGTTTCTGCCCGTTGCTTCAGAAAAAGTTTCAACAGGAAAAAAATAGTTTAAACTCTGCAAGCGTATGTGGTCTAATTTTTTCGCCACAACAGGTTTCCATCACGTAAAAGGATCTTAAAAGTTTTCAGCTTTTATGGGGAGGGGTAATAGACTCCATGCTGAAAGCACTTCCAAGTGCTTGTTGATCTTGAAAAGGCCAAAGAACGAACGTTCGTGCTTCAGTAGTAATGAAGGGAATTTATAGGTATCATTATTTAAGGAGAGGCTCTATCCAAGTAGTTGACAACAATTATACTTAACGTCACATCAAATTGAATTCTGCTACAGCATGAGCTTCCAAAATGGCTAAGCTCACTTTAGTTTTCACCGCAAAACTTGAAATGGTCATAAAATAGCAGAGATTTCAGGTTATTCTGTCCCACAAACTGATACAGATATCTTTGAAAAGAAGACGAGGACACAATCCCTGGGACGGAAAGTTTATTGGTCTGAGCTTTCAAAGTTTCACACGGTTACATTCTCAGAAACTGTTGAAGTGCAACAACGTATGTACCTTTATGTGGTCATAGGGGTGTAGGGGTACTAGTTAGGGGTAGCACTACACAGATAGCATTTGGTCGCTCCATTTGTCTCGTACAGGTGGTGAATGCTCCTGTGGCCGCCTCTAACTGGTACCCAACTCTCACCTGTGGCTCCTCGAAGTTGGGTTCTTCCCAGCGGCCACACCCCGGGCAACCGTCACGACCGGCGGGCTAAACCAGGTGAGGGTCTCCGGTGTTGTGTGTGCCTCCACACCCGGTATGCCTGACTCCCGAACTTCCCACCTCCCCCTCTCAAAAAGTCCTACGGTGGGGGTGACAGCAACCCCGTAGGCGGCCCAGACTAACTCGGGTCGTTCTTCCACTAAAACAAAACCGTGACCCATAGTGGAGTTCGGCAGCCGTCTGGGATGTCCGAGCAGCCCTATTTAGGGATAGCACTGCTTGCCTCCTCGCGGAGGAAGGGGCTAGAAAATGTGCCCTAAAAATTGCTGGTTCTCACGTCTTCTGCAGCCGGCCGCGGCTCGCAGATCGCAAACTACGCGGTCGTAAAACTCAAACAAACAACAATACCCCCCGTCCCCATCCCCCTCGCCATACTCTCCAGGCTGCTCGGGTGAGTCCACTCACACTAGCAGCCTGGAATGTTCGTTCCCTTTTAGACAATCCTAAGAGCAACCGGCCAGAACGGAGGACGGCGCTAGTCGCTCGGAACTGGTGCGCTACAAGGTGGACATTGCTGCTCTCAGCGAGACCCGATTCTCTGAACAGGGTCAGCTGGAGGAGGTGGGGGCCGGCTACACTTTCTTCTGGAGCGGCCGGCCAAAGGCAGAGCGACGCGACGCTGGTGTTGCCTTTGCCATTCGTAACGACATCGTGGGACGTCTGCCCTGTCTGCCGCAGGGTATCAATGATCGCCTGATGAGCCTCCGCCTGCCTCTTCGGGGAGACCAGTTCGCCACCATCATCAGCGCCTACGCTCCCCCAATGACGAGCTCTGATGCGGCGAAGGACAAATTCTACGAGGACCTGCACGCCTTGCTGGCGACTGTGCCGAAAGAGGACAAGTTAATTGTCCTTGGTGATTTCAATGCCCGCGTCGGGACGGACCACGCTGCCTGGCAGGGAGTGCTGGGTCCCCACGGTCTCGGTAGCTGTAACGATAATGGCCTCCTTATTCTGCGCACGTGTGCGGAACACCGTCTCCTGCTGACCAACACCTTCTTCCGCCTTCCGACGCGGGAGAAGGCCACGTGGATGCACCCTCGGTCGCGGCGCTGGCATCTGCTGGACTATGTTCTCGTCCGGAGGCGAGATCGACAGGACGTGCTGGTAACCAAGGCGATCCGCGATGCCGATGGTTGGACAGATCACCGCCTTGTCACCCCAGATGAGGCTCCGACTGCAACCCCGACGAAGGCCCCAAGGTAAGAGGCCGCCATGTAAGTTAAATACTCTTTTATTAAATTTGCCTGCTCACTGTTTTGATTTCAGCAACCAAATAACCGAAAAACTGGAGGACCTGCATGCTTCAGATGATAACGCTACCGTGGAGACACGATGGTGTCAACTGCGAAATGTCATCCAGTCCACCGCCCTCGATGTACTCGGACGCGCACACCGTCGACACCAGGACTGGTTTGACGACAATGACGCCGACATCAGCAACTTACTCGCGGAGAAGAATAGACTACACAAAGCCTACATGGACCTTCGAACTGACGCCACCAAAGCAGCCTTCTTCAGATGCAGGCGCCTTGTACAACAACGGCTGCGGGAGATGCAGGATGCCTGGATGATCCGAAAGGCTGAGGAAATCCAGGGGTATGCGGACCGCAATGAAATGAAAAACTTTTTCAAAGCCATCAAAGCCATCTACGGCCCGTGTATCAAGGGGTCCGCACCGCTGCTCAGCTCTGACGGCACAACACTGCTGACAGAGAAATCGCAAATTCTGAAGCGCTGGGCCGAGCACTTCAGAAGTGTCCTTAATTGCTCATCAGCCATCTCCGATGCTGCCATTGACCGGCTCCCTCAAGTGGACACGAACAATGACCTGGATCTCCCGCCTTCCCTACCAGAAACCATCCGGGCCGTGCAGCAGATTTCCAGCGGTAAAGCACCGGGATCTGACGCAATCCCACCGGAAGTATACAAGCACGGTGGGCCCCGGCTGATGGCAGAACTCACAACCCTCTTCCAGGAGATGTGGCACCAAGGACGAGTTCCTCAGGATTTCAAAGACGCGACCATCGTCCATCTCTACAAACGGAAGGGGAACCGGCAACTCTGTGATAATCACAGAGGTATCTCGTTGCTCAACATCGCGGGGAAGATCTTCGCCCGTATCCTTCTCAATCGTCTTAACGGTCACCTAGAGCAGGGCCTGCTTCCGGAAAGCCAATGTGGCTTCCGCCGACACCGCGGAACAACCGATATGATCTTTGCCGCCCGCCAGCTACAAGAGAAGTGTCAGGAGATGCGAACTCACCTATACACTACCTTCGTGGATCTAACGAAAGCCTTTGACACGGTGAATCGTGACGGACTGTGGAAAGTCATGCAGAAATTTGGCTGTCCTAAGCGGTTCACGCACATGGTACGTCAGCTTCATGACGGGATGACGGCGCGCGTCACTGACAACGGGACGGTATCCGAAGCATTCGCAGTGACCAACGGAGTGAAGCAGGGCTGCGTACTGGCCCCCACCCTCTTCAGTCTCATGTTCTCGGCTATGCTGATGGACGCCTACCGTGATGAGCAGCCTGGTATCCGCATCGCCTACAGAACTGACGGGCACCTTCTCAACAGTCGGCGCATGCAGGCTCCAACGCGCGTGTCTACGACTACAGTCCATGACTTGCTCTTCGCGGACGACTGCGCCCCTTAACACCGTGACGAGAGGAGGACATGCAAAGGAGCATGGACCTCTTCGCCGGAGGCTGCGCCGATTTTGGATTAACAATCAGTACAGCCAAAAACAGTTGTCATGCACCAGCCGCCACCCAGCGCAGAATACAATGCTCCTCGAATCTATGTCAACGGTGCTCTACTCAAAACGTGGAAACCTTCGCTTATCTAGGAAGCACGATGTCGCGCAACACGAGAATCGATGACGAGGTTGCCCAACGGATCTCCAAAGCTAGTCAGGCTTTCGGCCGGCTGCAGTCCTCCGTGTGGAATCGCCACGGTATTCACCTGAACACCAAACTGAAGATGTACAAGGCCGTCGTCTTGTCGACACTCCTTTACGGAGCGGAAACCTGGACCGTCTACTCGAACCAAGCCAGGAAGTTGAATCACTTTCATCTCAGCTGCCTCCGTAGAATACTGAAGCTGAGATGGCAAGACAGGATCCCGGACACGGAAGTCCTGGAGCGGACCGGAATCCTCAGCATCCATGCCATGCTGAGGCAAGTGCAACTGCGATGGAGCGGCCACCTGGTAAGAATGGACGACGAGCGACTACCCAAACGACTTTTTCTACGGTGATGTCGCTACGGGTTCTCGCAGGCAGGGAGGTCAAAAACGACGCTACAAGGACACTTTGAAGACATCGCTGAAGCAACTGCAAATCAACTCCCTGCGACCTGAGAGGACCTCGCCCAGGATAGACCGGCATGGAGAAGATCAGTGAAGACTGGTTCAGCGATCTATGAGGCCAACCGGATCGCCGCTGCCAAGGCCAAAAGAGCGGCACGAAAGTCACCAGCGCCCCGGACCAACACCGCCAATGCCCAGGCCCTGCCAACGTGCCCGCGCTGTCAACGCATCTTCCGCGCGCGAATCGGCCTGGTTGGACATCTTCGGACGCAATGCACAAACAATCCGACAATTCCAATTTCTACGTCAAATTCTGCTAACCCTCCTTCTGACTCCCCTATCTTCACTCCTGTCATCAATTCCATTGCTCCCACCATCACAGAGACCACATCCATCTACTCATCGCCTGTTACCCCTACCACCGCAACCACCACCGCCTTCACTACCACCACCACCACCATCAGCGATGGGGAATCTCTCCTAAGCTGTACTCAATGCGACCGCACATTCACCTCACGAATCGGCCTGGTCGGTCACTAGCGAATACATCGTACAGAGACCGGTGAGCCAGTGCCTGGAGCACCATCACACAGCAGAGGTCGTCGCCTCCACTGCCCTCACTGTCCTCGCGCATTCACTCATCGCATAGGCCTATTCGGTCACATGCGCATCCATAACAGCGGAATTAACCACAATGCCGACAACACCGATACACCATGCACACCCTCCGCTCCTGCCATTCTTAGTGCCCCTGCCACCCCCACTACCAGCAATGACATCCTCCCAGCCTCTACCGATTTCTCCTGCCCACACTGAACCCGCAACTTCAACTCACGCATCGGCCTGGTCGGTCACCTGCGAATCCATCGCATGGAGGCTGGTGAACCAGTGCCTGGGGCTCCGACATACAGTCGACGTGCCCGCCTTCACTGCCCTAACTGCTTTCGCACATTTACACACCGCATGGGCCTATTAGGACACATGCGCCTCCATGACAACCTCCGGTAAACCACCGTAGGCTAACCTACATCAGCGCACACTACCTACACCAATGCATCGACAACACTCTCACAATCACCATTTACCATTAGTATATCACGGTTTCCTAGAAACCGTGGCTGGGAAGTCTGCCAATCTGACGCTTCCACCAGACCACGCCGTCGGCTCAGTGTATGTGCTGTGTGTGTCGAGTGGCTGACCAGTGAACTGGGGAGTCAGACGGCGATGGCTGCTCCATATCCCCTGAGTTTGTGAATCCTGGTGTGTGCGTTATGGGGGCCAGGTCGTGCTGTGGCGCGCGAAGACGGGTACGCCGATCCGTCAGCCAATGCGCCCACTCCCACATCAGGCAACTGACTGGCTCGGACAGTGGTCTGATTGTGGGGGTGGGGGAGAGAGTGAGGTCGAGAGCTCAGCGTATTTTCCTCACTATAAACAATCTGACGCGCTTGAAACTATCACGGTGCGCTTAAAGCCGTGGCTTGGAAGGTTGCCAACTGACGGGATAACTCGGACCGCGTGGTCAGCCCAATGTGTTTTGTGTGGAGTGGCTGACTGGCGGACTGAGAGTCAGGTTGCAATGGCTCCTTCTTAATGTGGCCTTTATGGCACTCCCACTCCGTGGGATCCGAGCCAGGTGTGGTGGCACGCCCAGGGGCGGCTTAGGCCGCGCCAGCCACCTGCGCCCTCTCCCATCTCCGGTCTTCTTGACTCTGTCTTGACACCGGACTCAGGTGGGGGAGGAGGAGAAAGTGCGGTAGCTGCAGCGCAAGGCTACTATCACTTAAAACTAATTCACGCGCAAGTCACCGTCCCTGCACCACCTGGTGTGGAGCATACGGTGGACCTCGTCGAAATCGACGGTCGAACTGCCATGTGGTCATACCATATGAGTGGGGTAGGGGGAACGGGGGTGGGTATAAGTCCGTGACTGGGTGCTGTTCGCGTCGCCTGACTAACACGTGTCCCACGGCGTGGTGGCGGCGTTCGCCCTAGGCAGCGATGATCGGCGCCACCTGACTGCGTGAGCGTAGCGCTTGATAATACTTGGGCTCACATCACCACCAATTTCGAACGACGCTACCACGCTGTGGGACTCGTGTTAGTCAGGCGACGCGAACCAGACCCAGTCACAGACTTGTACCCGTCCCCCTCCCACGCCCACCATATGACCACATAAATGTGCATATGTTGTTGCACTCCAACAGTCTCTGAGGGTGAACTTCTGTTCGATTCTGAAAGCTCAGTCCAATAAACTTTCCATCTCAGTGATGGCACCCTTTTCTTATTTTCAAAAAGGACCGGGATGCACACTTTCGTTTAGATTGGACAGAAATTTTTAATCACTTTCATTCTTTTTTCAGAGGAAACTCTTCCCATGACAGTTATGATTAGTGATTTGTACGAGAGAAGAATGCCTTGACTAAAACAAAAGCTATAAAATGAATCATTTAGATAGAAACCTGGCTGTCTGAAAGACCACGATTCAGTTATGGTAGTCACATTCTCCGCACGCTCGACTCATGTTTGCAACGAGGTGCTTTAATTCACGCTGTGGTCCAACATGATAGCCGCACAGTCACCTAAGGTGACATCAACTTCACATTCGACTGTTCTGCCACTACTGACGACGATGTATTCCATGTGACGCACAACAGGCCGGGGGCAAAGACGGTGCCTTGCCCTTCAATTAGTTTATAGTCAAAGCGTACTTACGCTGATCAACAGGCCACGAATTGGAGATCGGGGATGCGGATCGGGGATGCGGATCGGGGAATGTATCACCTGGGGTTGGGTATGACTGGCTGATGACGGCTAATGAGTCAGAAATAGGCATCTCAGTGTCCCTTGTCTTTATCGGCAATCATAATCTCTCTGTAATACTAACCGCCGCTGTGCGGCTTCTGGCGGGGCTCGACACTGAGTCTAAGTTGCCCCGCACCCAACGTTGGACATCTGTTATGAGTTCACCGCACCGATAACACATGCATGCATTTACTGACTCCCATGTTGTTCCAGTGCATCTACTGCGCAACATATACATACAATCAACCAGACCTTGTCAGTCCCCCGCCACGAACCATGCTTACATTCGTCAGGCTCTGAACGCACACAGATATCACAACTTTTTTATCTCCTCAGAAATTAATTTTCTCATTTTGTGTAAGGCCTTCGGGACGAAAAGCGGCGAAACTATTGTTTGGGCTTTTGGCTTTTACCCGTGCTGTCAGTAGGATACACATAAAAAATATGTCAAACAAGTTCTAATGGCCATCCGCGTTTTCAGGTCCAAGAGTGGACTCATAGATTAACATAACTGACAAACACAAGGGCGACGGAAATGACCTTTTCTGACTTATTAGCGGTCATCAGCTAGCCATAGACAACCCCATGTATTGCGGCACCGGAGGCTCAAACTCGAAAACTGATGGTTAGAAGTCCAAAATTCAACCCACTGCGCCACAAGCTCGTTGTTTTACCGATTCCGATAGGGAATAAATGGACTCGTGGGTTCAGGTAAGTAGATGAATGTAAACCGATAATCCTTAGAAACATGTTACTTGAAGCATGCATAATAAGCTACAGAGAGGAAGGGGTTAGAAGTGGGGGACGGCTAAGCAGATGCCGCATGCGTTCCGCTGTGGGCCTTTAAGCAAGCATATCATATATTTAGCGTGAAGGCAAAGAAGCAGAGAGGAAGGCATCCAACCTGCATCCAACCCGCGGGCCGGTAACGGTGGCACGTCGCTTACCTGCTGCGCCATTGTAGTTCATGTCTCCAAAGCTTCCCGGTCGCTTAGTGAAAGAGTTGGGTTTGTAAGAGCTGCCATTGGTGTAGCCTACACCGGGTTGGCTGCTGATCGCAGTGCTCGGTGAAGGAACGGGGTAGGCAACCGTCTCCGACTGCCATGAGCCGCCATCTGAAGGGACAATGGGGTGGCAGGAGGCCAAAGGAAGCAAGCAGACTCGGCGTTAGGAAGCATGCATTACAGGGCCATGAAGCTGAATACAAAAATGTGCAAAGTTTACCATTCATCAAGCAGCCAACGTCAAGCATAAGCAAAAGCCTGGTGCATCCTTACTATCCCAAAGTATTTCAACAAGTAACAACAATAAGTTACGCTGACTGAATTCTTTTGATGTCGACTTTGCATTTGTGAAGATGGTGTAGTCTAAGAAAGCCTCCAATACATTTCCGATGAGAAACACTTTAAGCGTTCCAAGAAAACTCTTTTCAAATTACACCTTATCTTCATGGTCAGAGGATTTCGAATTTTGTTTCCCAACATCAAAATGAAACAAAAAAGTGTGTGTGGGTGTGTGTGTGTGTGAGAGAGAGAGAGAGTAGATAGGACTCAAAACAGGCTACTCAACGCTACCTAAAGAAGTTCCTTATGCGCTTTTTAACGTCTTTTAAGGTAAGTTTAATCCCCCTTAAAAAATTCCACAAATAGCGACAGTATAAATTGGCAACGACTGGGCCCGCAGGCTCTGGTCTCCATCTCTTCCGGAGGGTTAGATCAGAATTCTAGCACCAAGAGTACTGCACCCTATAGATGATGTGTAAGTGAAGAGCTACGAACATGCTTCCTCTGGGCTTGTTCGTGAATCTGAGAAAACGATGCAAGAGCTAGCTCAACTCGCAAAAAGCGACAACAAATGCCAGGAACAATTTTGGCGCCCCATACTAGGGTGTTTTCTATTGACAGATGTATAAAGTATTATTTGAAGATGTCCTTACTCGTCGGAAAACGTTCTTGGCGCTTCCTTTCGAAACAGATATCGACAAAGACAAGCTACGATAATACAACCATTTTTTTGAAAATGGCAAGTAATCTGAAAATGCCCATTCCGGTGTCCCTGTCTTTGATGGTAAGGATCTCATGATGATTAATTTTTAGTTGTTAATCGACCGTCTGTTTGGACTTCAGAACATCATAGAACTGCTAAATGTTCCGCCGTTCCACCTGCCTGGCTTGAAAACTCTGTTGTCCAGGAATTATTGTTGGAACTTTCCTGCCTCAAGCGCAGTCATCTCCCCCATAAGCGTCATCAATTTAGGAAGAATTATTTCACGCTATCCTCTCGCATATGACAGTCACATGGCATCACTCGTCTTTGTTAGATCTGCCTGCTGCAAGCACACAAAAGATACTGAGGAAAGTGGCAAAAACAGAACGATTAACTGCACCTGAGGTAGTTTCGGAATGAGCATGTCTTATGAATGGCAAGCAAGTACGAGGGGAGGCTTAGGAGGGTAACCACGAGAACCTTCACACGCACGCACTGACTGTACACAAAACCATCCGCCGGGACAACAATGTGTCACAAGTAATGATATGGACTTTGGGGTCCGTTCGCATCCCTCATCTGTTATGCAAAAAGTCACATAGGTTTCTGGTGAAATGAGGTTCCAAACCAGTACGTCCACAGTGCCCATACGGATGAGCAAAGCACATATGAGAAACGTAAGCTCGGCCATCAGAGTAGCAGAATCTGCAAACACATAGTACTGGTATTATTATGGAGACTTTAACCGGCATCGTAGACCTCGTCTAAGCCAAAGATTGGGATGGTACTTAAATTTGTTACAAGATTGAACGCTGTATGGCCACCTTTCAAAATCTTGGTATGAATTGGAATTACGAAATAAAAACGACTAAGTATTCAAATTTACGTCATCGCACAACATCTGATCCAATGGTGTTGACAAGGAAAAACTAAGACAAGTGCAACCATCGGGACTTACTGGTAAGCTACTTTTAGGGCACTATTAAGCAATGAATGCACAACAGATAGAATGGTTCCAAAAATACACCTGAAAAGTGATCCATAAAAACGGACAGGCCCGTATTGGCCGTGCCGAAATTTCCAACATAATTTGCTCAATGGACGGTAGTGGTGCGTTTAGGAAACCTTCCGGACCGATGGACTCAGACATTCTGACGCTGATCTTGCCTCAGTCGAAATTCCCTCGTGTTAAGAAACATGAATGGTTACACCTGCGAGGAAGGGTAGTTCGGTGGATTAAACCCTTTCCAAAGGCTACCCCAGGGAAAGGAGGTTATTTGCAGAGATGTGCATTACACGCGGTCCTCAAACCCAAGGATGAGAAGGACTTTAAACTTACCTCCAAGTCTTGTCAGCCCGTAGCCCTCAAAGGTCCCTTAAGTATGGAACTGGTGTCAGCGCTGAGCAGCTTATCTTATGGCAACAGAACCTGCGCGTCGCTCGATAAGCTAATTACCTCTGACTTACGTCTGCACAAAAAATTGCCTGGGCTGAGTGAGACTCACTTATGCCACGTAGGCTCATGAGGTGCCAAAACGATACTGAAGCATTCATAGAGGAGTTTGAGTGGGAGGGATCGAACACAGCTCATTACAGTAATATCTCATGGCCTAAGTAACAGTAGATATGTCAGTTTTTTTGCTATTCGCCAGCAGATCCTATGGCGCCCGAGAGTCTGAATGTCAGCCTTAAAGAAGGTTTCAACTTTCGAGAGGGAAAGAAAGGGCTGCTGTAGGAAGCGATACTGGAAAAGTGAGTAGCAGCATTTGACAAAAAATGTCGAAAGCCCTTGTACACTGCGAATTTATAGACGGAGCTAATTTACTTGCAATGACCTAGAAAACCTGATTTTAGTTCGTTATAACATGGATATTAAATTTAAAAGCAGCCAATTCGAAGTTAGGTAAGTGGCCACAAGCAAAGGATACTCACGTTGAGCTCTGTTCGGTTGAGTGGATGCAAGGGGATAAGTGGCCGTTGGAGGTTCAGGTGGGTGCGTGTAGCCGGTCTGAAAAGTAGAAGCGTAAAGAGATCTCATGTATTTGCCATTTTACTAAACAAAATAAGCAACTAAAGTAATCGCGCTAGCCGGCAAGCTGCACGCACTTCAACTGCTTACTATTCATTTGGATCGCTTCTACTGCCAGTAGCACGTAGCTGGCACAGTAGTCAATAATGTGATGTCACCATTGGAGAGCGTTAGGAAAATCTCATTGGGACAAGTTACTTTAAGCTGAAGGCCAATCCCGAGCAGGCCAGGAAGCAGAAACTCATTTCGTTGTTAGACACTAAATGGTGCCTAACTCAGGTGCCCAGTGGAAGAGGGGTGGATATTCGCTAATGAGAAGTTTCGATTTCACCACCTGAGCCATCATTCATTTGCTTCACAAATGTGAGGGGCTATCTTTCACCTCAGTAACTTGGAAAAAGGTAGGCGAAGCAACAGTCCGTGTCCAGTTTTCGCGTAGGTAGAGGGAATTACTTGCCTTCATTCCTGCCTACGCAAGTATATGCGTTCAGTTTTTTTTACAATGGCATAAGGTCACATGATTTTGAGTAAAATTTCAAAAACTTGAGGCATATCGGTCGGGTTTTTGCACGTGAGTAAAATAAGAAAACTTTTACCACAATCAAAGTTTTACCACAAGAGGAGTTAATATAACAGGAAGTACTCAGAATGGTCAATATGAAAGTGCGCCCGGGCAAGATAGAAGAATGCCTGAGTGTATGCTCTTAGTAACCCACGCTCATCTTCGGCTGAGAGATCAAAATCACAAGGAAGACCTAAGAGCAGACTGCCTCTCTTTTAATGATCATTGCCACGAGAAACATGATTTTCCGCGTAAGTTTTTGGCATTAGGACAATTAAAAGTTCAGAACCTACATCTGCTATGACTAGTGTGTGGGAGGCCAAAGAGTCCCATAAGATGATGGGAACCAAAGTATCTGTTCTTTAGCAAAAGCTTCATGAAAGTAAAATAAAAATGTTGATATCAGTCCGATTAGATAGTGAGACCGTGGCGAAACTCTACTGGCGTTTGAGAAGCAAGTGTGCCTGCTGGAGCGTTGCGCACTGACCTTTTTCTTGAACGATCTCCTTCACTGTTTAAATCCACTTAAGTTATGTAGTTAATAATGAGGGCTGCCGCAGGTTTTCCGAATATATAACCCTCAGTGGTTGGTGCGTAAAGCTTTTCCCTCGCCTTTATATACCCTACGTGAATAGGTAAGAATGGTCAAACAAAGGACGAATTCTGCATAAAATTACACTTGTACAAAATGACGCATTGCTGCAACTGAGAATCGGATAAGTGGTGTTGAGGTGGCGCTTGCAATGAGTATCAAGGATATCAACGAATAAATGAGAAAATTCCCGGAGGACTAGGAGCACTTGGCGGTAGCAAAGCAAACTCGTGCACAGAAAAAAGGTGGATAGTCTCCTTCCCTTCCCCCCGCCCACCTACTTTTCAAGCACGTAGGCACGACTGGACGACTGTGCAGCATGAACCTCCAAAGCTCAATCAAAACTCGTTCTCATATGCGACTACGGAAACCAAGTGGTATGCACGTGCGTCTACACAGAACTTGGAGGCAGTCATCAACGCCTGGGTCAGATGAGAGAGAGAGAGAGGCATTAGAGAGGCAGCGAACCCAGGAGGCAGAAGTCATAGCCACCTATCGGTCTGTGGTCATAAAATCAGCCGGTATGTGTCGCGACGAAGTAGGTCATGTAGGCGTCACTGCGGAGTTCAGTCTAGTCCACCATGACCCTTTAATGTCACGCGTGACTTAATCTAACGCGCGTGTTACGGCGGATGATGCAGCAGGGTTCAGACTCCGAAGACTCCGAATAGCCCAGCCTCGATAGAGCAAGGGAAATCTAGGCGATGCTATCCGCAATAATTTAAGGGGATACTTTATCGACCTCCACTAGGAAAGTGTTTAGATGAGGATTAGCTTATAGTAACTAAACAGAAAGCGAGCCATTGAGTAGTTGTAAACACTAGCGCAAATAACAAAGGTGCATCCGTTAACTAAAATATGTGCAAATCCTCCAATAAATGGCACACACTGGTATGCTCATACCCACAAAATTCCCTACTCAAGCTGAAAATCAGGTTTACTTAAACAATTATTCCTTAATGTTGGAACAATAAAACTCATGGCTTGATATCCGGCAGAATGCAGTTCAAACGAATGAAGACCTCAGAGCCTTATGCAATCTTCGTCTGTTGACGACAAATAAAAGCCATGACTAGTGAGAATAACGCACTGTAAAGGCTCTTAAGCGAACCGAAGGCAGACAGATTTAAGGTGTGCCGACAATCAGCATGCTCAACCACCCCGGAAAGCTTATCCATCGACTGACCCACGTGACCTAACTGCGGAGAAAACTGAAGTATGTGGGAAAAGTATCAGCGCATTACAAATGAGCCAGTGAAAGAGGCCACACGTGGCAATCCTCATGAGGATGAGAAGACTGTGCGTGGCTAGGATAAAGTGCAGTCATTGATAAGAATACCCGAAAAAGAAAAGTTCACTTACGTTACTGACGATTTTTGAAACCTGCTGACGGTTCCTGGTAACCGGATCGTCTGCAACTGAGATCTTTGTGCCGCGTGAATTTTCATACGCCCTGTGGTATTCCACCTATTTGTTTGAAGAGAAATGGGCCAGAAAATAACTTTATCCGCTTGACAGAATACTTAAGAGTGCGTTAAAAGTGTCACACCTTTTAGGACTCTGTAGCTGACGAGATAACTTCTTCTTTAGTGAAAGGAGATATAGATATGCAGGGACATTAGTATACTCTTGAGCTATTTATATAAATCCGTAGGTATGCTTTAACCAAGAGAAAGTTGATTTAATCTGGTTATACAAATATCTGTGGCATACAGTCTCAAGCTGGTTCATGCATCGTAGGATATTGGATTTTAACTGAATTTGACGCAGCCTTATAAGGCACCTAAAAGTTGAAATAATTAACATTTAAGCAATACGTCAGTTCGATCGTCATAATCCGACGATGTCCACCATATGCTCTGCAGCATGGTGGTGCAGGGAAGGTGACTTGTGCGCAAATTAGTTTTAAGTGATAGTAGACTTGTAATGCATCTACCGCACTCTCTCTTCCCTTCCCCGATTGTGCCCGGTGTCAGGAAATAGCCAAAAAACCGGAAGCGGTATCGGGAGCAGAGGAAGCATCTCCCACAGAGTGGGAGAGCGGGGTGCGGCATGAGCCTGCACCTACGCGTGCTCATGTTGGGCACGTGCACCCCCATGTTCAACATTTGATATGGGACCGCATCCCAGTTAATAATAACGCCTGCTGCACATTGATTTGGCCTCTGTGTTGGTCCATGCAGCCCATTTGAGGTAACTTAAGCAATACACAGCAACGCACGATAGTTCGACCGCCATAGTCCAATGATTTCCACCATATGCTCCACACCAGGTGGTGTGGGTACGGTGACTTGCACGTGGAGGAGTTTTACGTGATAGTATCCGTGCGCTACAGCTACCGCACTCTCTCCTCCTCCCCCACCTGAGCCCAGTGTCAAGTCAGAGTCAAAAAGAACGGAGATGGGAGAGGGCGCAGGTGACTGGCGCAACCGGAGTCCCTAGGCCTTAGCCGCCCCTAGGCGTTCCACCACACCCCTCCACTATGTTCGGCATTTGCTATGGGAGTGCAACCCGAATAACGCCTGCCATGCCCTGATGTGGACCCCATTTTGGTCCAACGCATCTACCACGTGGCTCTTTATGGGGTGCACACACACATACATACACACAGTTCAACCGTCGTAGTCCGATGATGTCCACCGTATGCTCCACGGAAGGTGATGCAGAGACGGTGATTTGCGCGTGATTTTGTTTGAAGTGATAGTAGACTTGCGCTGCATCTACCGCAATCTCTCCTCCTCCCCCACCTGAGCCCGGTGTCATAACAGAGTCAAGAAGATCGGAGACGGGAGAGGGCGCAGGTGGCTGGCGCGGCTGGGTCACCTAAGTCCTAGGCGCCCCAAGGTGTGCCACCACACCTCCATGTTCGGCATTTGTTTTGGAGCGCAACGCGAATAACGCCTGCCGTGGCCTAATGTGGCCCCCGTGTTGGTCCAACGCATCTACCACGTGGCCTGTTTAGGGGGCACACATTCGACAGTTCGACCGTCGATTTCGACGATGTCCACCGTATGCTCTACGGAAGGGTGGTACAGGGACGGTAACTTGCGCGTGAATTAGTTTTAAGTGATATTAGCCTTGCGCTGCAGCTACCGCACTCTCTCCTCCTCCCCAACCTGAGCCCGGTGTCAAGACATAGTCACGAAGACCGGAGGCGGGAGAGGACACAGGTGGCTGGTGCGGCTGGAGCCGCCCCTGGGCGTGCCACCACACCTGAGGGGGGACACATACATACATACATACGACAGTTCGACCGTCGTAGTCCGACGATGTCCACCGTATGCACCATGGGAAAGTGGAGCAGGGACGGTGACTTGCGCATGATTTAGTTTAAAGTGATAGTAGACTTGCGCTGAATCTACCGCACTCTCTCCTCCTCCCCCACCTGAGCCCAATGTCAAGACAAAGTCAAGAAGATCGGAGGCGGGAGAGGACGCAGGTGGCTGGCGCGGCTGGGTCCCCTAAGTCCTAGCCGCCCCTCGGCGTGCCACCACACCTCCCATGTTCGGCATTTGTTAGCGGAGCGCAACCCGAATAACGCATGCCGTGCCCTGATGTGGCCCCCGTGTTGGTCCAACGCATTTACCACGTGGACCGTTTAGGGGGCACAAAGACATACATACATACATATATATATATATATATCAGAAGAAGAGGCGATCACGGGAACAATAGGTTTAATATCCTGACGTTTCAAAATCAAACAAGATTCCATCGTCGGAGGTAGGTTCAGTACGGCGCCTCACAGTATTTATGGGTTCTGAACATGCTGACTCTACAGCTATTCGTGCAGGGTGCACTGCAGGGGGGTGGGGGAGTTAATGGCTGTCCTTCTGATCATTGATTTGTTTCTCCCTCACCTCGCCTGGGAGCTGTGTCGGGATGGCAAGTGTCATTGACCTCGTCTGCATTGCCCGCGTTGGTTGTCCCGGACCTGCATGTCTGTTTCTCGTACCTCGTTTGCATCTGTCCGTGCACGTCTCATCGGTGGTTGCTGAGTCGTTGCCGGTGTCTCCGTTCCTATCGGGTTGGAGACGCCCATCATCGGTGTTCGTACGCAAACTATGTTCACCTGCGTCCATGTTCATGCCTGGCCGGAGGTCTTGCTGGTTTGTGTTCTCCGCAGTTATCACATCGAATGTGTTGGTGTGTTGCATAGGTTCACCCAGGCATGTGTTCTGGCTCGTTATGCGTTTGCTCGCGACCGCGAACAGTTTGACTTCTCGCTTGCGATTCTGTTGATTGAGTCGCACTCTTAAGGCCTGGTAGGCCGCCGGGAGAATCGTACAGCGGTTAATTGAAGAAGGTATGGTGTGCCAGGCTTCGAACGTTTCTCTGGCTGTTTGGTCGATACCTCGGCCTAGGATTTCGGCGTCATGGAAAGAAAAGGTGTGTCCAGAGGCCACACAGTGTTCCGCCACCAACGAGAGCTGATCCATTCTTCTTACGGCCCTTGCGTGCTCACTCATGCGGGTCTGTAGTCGCTTACCAGTCTCTCCGACATAGTTCGCCTCACAGGAACCGCACTGAACACGATAGACGACGTTCGCCGTTTCGCCGCGTGACAGGGGGGCCTTGGGTCTCATGACCAGGCGTCTTATTGTCGCCTCAGGTTTGTGGGCGACGCCGATCCCCAATGGTTGTAAGAGACGCGCAACAGCTTCAGATACGTTCTCGATATATGGCATTGCCCGCCACACTTTCAGTGGTTCTATCACTGGTCTTATAACTTGCCTCGGATGTCTGCTGCGTTCTATGAAGCTACGAGGATAACCACTGGAGGTGAACATTCGTTGAAGATAGTGGAGCTCGGCTGCTTTGTCGCCTTTCTCGCTACAATGAGTTTCCGCCCTTTTGTAAAGCGTCCGTACGCAGCTACGTTTGTGGCACAATGGGTGGTTACTTTGGTAACTGAGGACTTGACGTGTGTTGGTGGCCTTTCTATATACCGTTGTCCTTAGACTGCCGTCGGTCTTACGGTGGACTAGGACGTCTAAAAACACCATTTGACTGTTGGCCTCAGCCTCCATTGTGAACTGAATGTCCGGATAGATGGAGTTCAGGAGTGCGTGAAATTCGGCGACCATTTCGCGTTTGAGAACGACGAAAGTATCGTCCACATATCTTACCCAAAATATTGGTCTGTGGTTCGTGAACACACGTGTCTCTAACTTTTGAAGGACCGCCTCAGCAATGAAACCAGACAGCGGCGAACCCATCGGAGTCCCTTTAATCTGTTCGTAGACTGTTTCCTCAAAGGTGAAGTAGGTTTTGAGGCAGAAAGTGAGCAGCTATATGAGGTGCGCCCGTTTAAGCTTATTGATTACCTCGTCATAACGGTTCTCAAGCAAGTCACCAACAGTTTCAATTGCAAGGCTCTGAGGAATTGAGGTGAAAAGTGAGGTAACATCAAATGATACCATGACTTCGTCTGCCTTAAGGTGTAAACCACGGAGTCTTTCCAAGAAATGGGCGGCTGAACGGACTGTTGTATCAGAGTCTGATGTAAGGCAGTTCAGACGTCGGAACAGCCATTTGGCCAGATTGAATGTGGGTGTTCCACGCAGGGATATGATGGGTCGAAGTGGAGCACCATGTTTGTGTACTTTGGGCAGCCCATAGAATCTCGCCATGGCCGAATCTGTAGGTTTTATTGTCAGTCGTTCAGTTTTTGAGATGGCCCCATTACTTTGCAAACTAGCGAGCGTCGCGTTGATTTTTGCCACTAGCTTCTTCATCGGATCTCCATCGCACCTGAGGTAGGCATGACGGTCATCGAGTAGAGCATTGGCCTTCTGGAGGTATTCCGACTTATCGAGTACTACTGTGGAACGTCCCTTGTCGGCTGTCAGTATCACGATGCTCCTGTCAGCGTTCAGTGTCCTGAGGGCCTCCTGCTCCATTCTTGGAATAGCCACACGTGGTTTGTGTGTCAACAGTAAGGACGTTACTTGTTGTCTGATGAGGTGCTTTGTATCTTCCGCCTCCTGGGAGTGCCTTAAGACCGACTCAATGGTGGCCACAAGATTAACCGGATCGGCATCCGCAGTGTTGAAGGATGCTTCATGTTTTAGCACTTGAAACTGTACCGGTGTAAGTTCTTTGGAGGATAAATTGTGGACCAGCGTCTCGTCGTGATCTTGTGTGATGGGGCTTAACTTTTGGAATTTAACTCTCAGCTCCATATCTCGTCTAGATCGCAGTTCTCTGGCTCGATTATTGATTACTTGGTCCAACAGTGATACACCGTTCTCTCCTATCAGCTCTGAACACTTCGGAATAATCTGGCTCAAAATTCTGCGGTATTTGGTTTGGTTTGGTTTGGTTTGGTTTCTTGAAATGAGATCCCAAAACACACACATCTCAAAAAACTTACACAGCGCAGTTTTGTGCCTTTAACCATTACCCTATTATATAAGGCCGAGTTGTACACGATGCGCGTTTTGTCTAACCTTCATAGAAGGATAAAAAGGCTTTTCATTTGTCGGTAATTTTATTCTGCCTATGTCCTTAGCTGCCTTGTGGCTGCTGGCGGGGCTCGAGAGTTAGCCCCAAGGCACCACGGGACGAGTGAGTCCTACAACCGATCGGTGAGCGCCTACTTACCATAGCTAATATTCCCGATCAAAAACCGGCAAGACAATGAGCTCGCGGCGCAGTAAGTAGAGCGTTAGACTTGTGCCCAACAGGTCGCGAGTTCGAGCCTCGGACGCCGCAGCGCCTGGGATTGGGTATGGCTGGCTGATGACGGCTAATATGCCAGAAATAGCCATTCTAGTCTCCCTTGTCTTTGTTGGTAATGTTATGCTGCCTATATCCTTAGATGCCTTGCGGCTGCTGGCGTGGCTCGAGAGTTAGCCCCAAGGCACAACGGGACGAGTGAGTCCTGCAACCGATCGGTGAGCGCCTACTTACCATAGCTAATATTCCCGATCAAAAACCGGCAAGACAATGAGCTCGTGGCGCAGTAGGTAGAGCGTTAGACTTGTACCCAACAGGTCGCGAGTTCGAGCCTCGGACGCCGCAGCGCCTGGGATTGGGTATGGCTGGCTGATGACGGCTAATATGCCAGAAATTGCCATTCCAGTCTCCCTTGTCTTTGTCAGTTAGGGAAAAAACTTCGTTGTCCTCGTTTTGGAGGACAGCATTGCATCAAGAAGCTTTTCTCGGTGAATATAAAACATTTTGCTTGTAAATAACACCAAGTTCCTATATTCAAAAGTACTAATTACAAACTCCCAAATATTTTTCCATATCTTTCCTGAACTAAATCTTATATGGACATGCAAGTTTGGGAAGAGACCCTGGAATTCATGCAGTAGTTAAAAGGTAATGAGTAGATGGTTGATTTCTTGAAATGAGATCCCAAAACACGCACACCTCAAAAACTTACACAGCGCAGATTTGCGCATTTAACCATGACCCTATTACCTAAGGCCGAGTTGTACACGATGCGCGTTTTGTCTAACCTTCATAGAAGGATAAAAAGACTTTTCATTGGCAGTAAAAAACGACAAAACACGTACACGGTATGCGTAATGATCTTAGTCCTAATCATCTCATTGTGGATAAATTAAAGTGACTTATTGTGATGACCTCATGTACTAGTACACAAATTGCTCCTAGACAATATCGAATACACATTGGCCTTGTAAATATGAGCAGTGTTTATTTTTAGGCAGCGAGAAAATTTAAGTATTGTTGATTTTTCCGACTTTCAGTACCTGTCCTTGCATAATGGATAACACATTTTGGGAAAATATGATTGATACTATCTGACTGGTTCTGATTCGAGAGCAGTGCAACGATTTGGACTGGCAGATGTCAAGGAACGAATCAGGCCTTCAGAATACAATGATATTTTGAGACCGAAAAGAACGAAATATCCTATACAGACTGGTGAATATTTTCGATAGGCAGTTTCCTAACATGAAGTATGTGAAGCACAAAGATGATCTTTAAAGGAAAATTTTCGAGAAGGATAATATTTTCGTCAGTTTTCAGATAGTTACTGCTCACGTTCGTAATTTTACAGTGGTCGCTAACTTCGTCCAAATTGGCGGAAAACAACAACTGTATATGAATGAGGTTATGATGATGAAGAGGAAGCCCTTCGAAAAATTGAGAAGTTCACGTGGATTTTCAAAATGGATATGCCAACCCACCGCCAGACGAAATAGATAGTGAGAGGTGGGATAAATAGACCTGGAAATTTGGTATAACAAGCTTGAAAATTAATGCAAATAAAGCGATTTCGCCGATAAACCTCCTATTTTTTCGCGCGTGTACAATTTTTTATCCTAAATCAAATAATGAAACAAAGGAGTTGACAAAGGTTGTGGCTGATGTGATTATGACAACTAGTTTAAAACTGAAATCTGTTACAAACGACCACTGGCCTGTCACGACACCTAGAAAAATAGTCTGTACGGTCAAAAAGTTGCCCGTTCCTTAAGAAAATGCACTTTTTAGTTCTCAAGCATCAGTCGGAAACCCAAACGAGAGAGTCAGTGTGAAGTAACTGCGTAATCCTTGAGGCTTCTTGTGTCCGTTTTTGTGTGCAACCGGCAGGGCACCCTCGCCACATTTCTTGCAGGAGATATTTTGAGACCGAAAAGAACGAAATATCCTATACAGACTGGTGAATATTTTCGATAGGCAGTTTCCTAACATGAAGTATGTGAAGCACAAAGATGATCTTTAAAGGAAAATTTTCGAGAAGGATAATATTTTCGTCAGTTTTCAGATAGTTACTGCTCACGTTCGTAATTTTACAGTGGTCGCTAACTTCGTCCAAATTGGCGGAAAACAACAACTGTATATGAATGAGGTTATGATGATGAAGAGGAAGCCCTTCGAAAAATTGAGAAGTTCACGTGGATTTTCAAAATGGATATGCCAACCCACCGCCAGACGAAATAGATAGTGAGAGGTGGGATAAATAGACCTGGAAATTTGGTATAACAAGCTTGAAAATTAATGCAAATAAAGCGATTTCGCCGATAAACCTCCTATTTTTTCGCGCGTGTACAATTTTTTATCCTAAATCAAATAATGAAACAAAGGAGTTGACAAAGGTTGTGGCTGATGTGATTATGACAACTAGTTTAAAACTGAAATCTGTTACAAACGACCACTGGCCTGTCACGACACCTAGAAAACAGTCTGTACGGTCAAAAGTTGCCCGTTCCTTAAGAAAATGCACTTTTTTAGTTCTCAAGCATCAGTCGGAAACCCAAACGAGAGAGTCAGTGTGAAGTAACTGCGTAATCCTTGAGGCTTCTTGTGTCCGTTTTGTGTGCAACCGGCAGGCACCCTCGCCACATTTCTTGCAGGACAGCAACTTTGACGCCATATGAGGAGGAGAAAGAGTATTTTGGACTAGAATGTGTCTAACACTGAGTCATTGCCAATTGCGCTTGTGAAACTTGTGCATAAGCGAGCACACCTTGTGACATGCGTGAGGGGTTATAGTAGCTTTAGTAATCGTTTTCATACATCAAAACTGCCTGCTAATCAAGGCAAGAGACCTAAGAGGACACTGCTAGCTTTACAAAAGAAGCACTCGGGCACTTTAAACCCGAAAAATGGCTTTAGATTTCCATAACTGGAAAGTTCAGTTCAAATGCATATAACAGAACCTGAGCATTGGCTATAGGGAAGGAATCGGAGTTCGATGTCTGAATCAGCAAACTTGACAGCTGTAGACATAATCTTAGTAATATATCAAGACGGACGCATGAATACTACTCAGTGTCGAAATGGCAATATCAAATGTGCAAAGAATAAGAAATCATCTTCATAAATTCAGGGTTTTCAGCTGACTTCCATGGCAATACTAAATATTTTGACTGAGGAGGAGCAGGGGGAATATTGAGCTGGAAAGTCTTTTAGGGAAGAAAGAATGTCTGTTTAAGAGCATGGCGATGATATTCAAATTGACCATTCACCCATGGGTTAAGTGAAAACACCAAAACTGCTTATTTCTAGGTAGTCAGTAGAAATTAGGTGCAGAACTTTGTGAAAAGAACGAAATGATCACTCAAAAGTTTAAGTTAAAGGATTCTTTTTGTTCAGTAAGGAAAGTTTTATGTGAATGCCCGCATCAGACAACATTCGGTTGCAACTCCAGAAGGCCATTAAGAATACTTGGCTTATAAGTTAGATCAGCCATCAATAATCAGATGCATCTTTTCCTTTTCTAGTAGGTTTTTCAAGCCAACGGATGCAATTTTCCTGGTTAAAACAAGGCAATGCTTTCTAAAGAAGGAGCTTATGCCGAAATTGCGCTTTACCTGCCATAAGGTTAATATAACATGGAAATGTAAGCTAGCTCTTAACCAGCAGCAGAAGTTGTTCAGGGAAAATGCTTTCATGAAGGACAGTCCAAAAGCAGGAGAGAATACCAATAAGATGAGGGACAGGAATGTGACGAACTCCGAACTTCGCAGTCTAGAGAAAATGACTAGGCAAACATGAGTAATCAGACAAGTCAGACCAATAAGCAAAAATGGCGATTAAATACAGCATTAACATCTAACAAAATGTACTCAATGAATACCTTGCTCATATTTTTTGTGTTCGCAGCCACCTGCTGATACACTGGTGTGTCCATAACGGGAGTGAATGATTTGAACTGTGGGTAGTGACTACAAAAAATAAACCGTCAAAAGGGGGTTAGTTCAAGCCATATAGTTAGAATAAACGAAAACTTTATCATGTAAAATTTAGAAAGATCTATAATAACCAAGCGTCTGATTAAGTGGCATGTTTATCAACCTATTTTGCCCATTCGTAATTAACTGTTAGAACAAAATATGTGATAAGCTGTGTGCGCAAAGTCCTTTTTACTTTATATGGCAATCAGCAGTAGAGTCAGAGTGTTCATACGAGGAAAAGTAACAACCTTTTATATCCTAACATTACCTAACAACTAAAGTGCTCAAACTTTCCAAATAAAATTCTCAGCACACTTATTCTGGTTTTTTTTGACTTCCCGAAATTAAAGCAACTTTCCTTTTGGAAAATTTAATCGAAAAATACTTCATCATATTTGTAAAGAGCCACAGGAAAAGTCTCATGAGAGGGGGGGGGGGAGGGGGAAGAAAACATGCAACGATTGGGGCCATAAAATGCGTAAATCAGCTACGCTATGTTTTCTTATACAGCATTGCATGTTGTTATTGTACTTCGATGTTGATAATTTTATTTTCTTTATGTAAGACCTTGATAAGATGTTCTTTTTTCAGTATATTCTAATGAAAAACGTACAAAACGCTGCTAAAACCATGCATACGTGAACTGAATTCTAAAATTTTGCATATCTTTCGTATCTTTGCGGATCATTTCTCGTGATGGCAGTTTATCTAAATGACTAGTGTTTTCTAAATCAATTCCAGCACTGGGACACGGTTACAAAAGTTTATATTTCAGCCAATATCTACAGAAACACAATGTGCACAAGCGATCTAGTAAGTAAACTAAAATAAAAAAATATTTTTAAAGGACGCCTTATAGATGCTGGACTATCAGCACAAATGGGCACCAGAAGATACTTTATGGTCACTAAATTTTCTCGTTTTTAATATTTTTAACAAAAGAGCCCACATCAGATATCTTGATTTGCCTAGAGGAGTTGATTCTTTCTTCCGAAAGCGAATGGTCATTTTATGTGAGTGTTAAATGAAATTTAAGCAAAGATGTTTTGTGGAAACCTCAGCTACCACTGCAATGCAGCTTCTAAAAATCAAACAATTGATGAAGGAACTAATTCCATAGGCGAACTCCTTTACGAATATCAGAATAATTACATTTTAATTCTAATAATTGTCTTAGAATTGCATTCAGCGATCGGATTATAGGACGTGCTTATCCCACTGTACTCGAAAACTCAGTCTAAAACTGTCGAAGGTATTTGCATAGTGGAAGTGCATATATGCTGAACGGACTACCATAAGTATTCCTTTCAATCTTTGTTTGAGAAGCCCATGTTGTTTTTTTGCAGAGGAACACTAGGAGTCTGGATATTTTAGAAGATAAACCCAAAATATAACCTATGATAAACGCACAATAATACATAGAACATTTAAATTCCCTGACTTGATACTCAGGAAGAAATTTCTAGGACGACTTGATTTCCAATTAACTGAACGCTTGTTTCCACCTCTTGATCTAAGATTATATAAAAACTCAAAGATTTCTTCCTTAAAAACATATAACATACTGAAAGGAACACGAAAATCAACTTTCAATTAGACTATCTACTGTTGTCAGTTTAGGTTAGGGTCAAGGTTCAGCAGCGGGCCATCACGCGGCAGTTCATATGGACAAAAATTATCATAATATATAGCTAAATTTGGCGGAATTCTAAAAGAATAAAACAGTACATTAAATGTTGGAATAATGTCCACATGCTTTAGTCACAGAGTCTAAAAATACCATGATTTCTAAAAAAAGTTAAGCTTACATAATACTATAAGAAAGGAAAGTAGGTTACCTGTTTTTTCGAACAGTAAACAGGGCTCACGAGTAAAATAAGGGGGGCTTCAAGAATTTTCATTTTTTTAAAATCAAAATTAAGATTGGCAACAGAAGACGATAGTTCCTTTCGAAATGCACTTACACAGAACAATATGGTGATCCTTTATAGCCTTTACCGTTGTGAACGCCAAGGACCTTTTTGCATACTTCGCAACGAAAGCACTGCTTATGCCATAGCTAAGAAACACAGGGATGCATTATTCACAGGAAGTACTAACAAAAGTTTAGTTAACATAAACATCAGGTTCTTACATCGGGTATACGGATAAATATCCTATTTGCACGAGGTATTTATTTGCTCACAAAGAACACGAAAAATAGGGCGTTTAAATAGACATTTCCATGTTTTTGGCTTTGTAACATTATTGTTAGAAGAGGAGCGAACGCAAAATCATTATTATCTACCTACACAGAAAAACCTGGAAGATTGGCAGGCAAATTCCATAATTTATACAATAAAATCATTTGCTACGAAGAATTTTTATCGCATAAAAATATAAATCCCCATCGCCCGTGCGAATAACAGGACACGGTCGGCTAATAGTATATATATCTTTCTCAAAAATTCAAATCTGGTTTATCTAGTTTTCGATCAGATTTGATCAACTTGAATACGCCGTCCAACAACATGACCATGAGCCATGATTTCAAATAATACCTCCAACACCTGACATTCAATCCCTAATATAATCCTAATCGTTCCAAAAATCCATCCCAATCCTAAACGTAATTGCAATTTTAGATATTGTTTAAAATATAATTATAACTAGCAATCTAGCGTTTAATCCCGCCTATCTGTAGTCTCAACGGTAAATGAGCAAATATTTCGTAAACACCGGGCTTTTACACAAAAATATGATACATTCATGCTAGTTTCAGCCGTCAATATTAAATTAACATATAGGCCAATCATGTGCATTGCATCATATTTCTGTTTTTTCTACCTGTATTAAATCTCTGTGATTTTGGCACTTTTATGGAAATAATTTATAAGAAATCATATAATTCCTAAGGAACCACTGTTAATTCACGAATAAATAATGCACCGATGGTCGAATTCCAAACAAAGTAACAGTAGTATTATCTTACGGCACAATATTAAATATGATCATCCATGCATGAACGAAAGCTATATAAATAAAACAACAAAATATACAAAAAAAGATTATGAATACAAAGGAGATCATTTTTGTGAAAGTAAAATATTTTTTCGTTTTATAAATTAGAAAGGAAAATGAGCAGTAATTAGAAAACAAGAATACGGATTTAAATAAACAAAAAATATCAATGATGCCAGCGCTAACCTTATCGAGGCACCTCAGCTCCTCTGTAGGATAAACTGTCTTTTGACAGGCAGCGCAAAGTGCCATCCTAACTAGTGGCAGTTTGTAGGCCTTATCCAGTAGGAAAAAGTGATAAGTTTAAACAACAACACTACGTATTGAAACAAAAATAACCTCTTCATCATCGCTTCTCTAGAGACAGAAATAATTAACTTGTGTTAATAGTTAAGTAAATCTGTGCAAATAGTGGCCAACATTCATGCATTCATTCTGCCAGTACCTTTCATGTAAAAATATACGTAAAGGAATAACTACATTTATGCCAAGATTTTTTCTCATATCTTTCATTTGCCTTTTGTTAAATGTTTTGTTTGAATTGTTATTTGTCACCCCACAAAACTACGACAAATTTTTACGCTTCTGTGGGGGTCCACTCCCACGATAACTGCTGCCAGCACTGACTCATTTTGCCTTCACCTGCCAAGTATTGCACACTCGTGCGTGAAAATCCCTATCCATGAGCGTGACTGGATATCAGACTTGTGTTGCCGTGATGCCGATCGATATTTATCTTTTCATCTATGGTTGCATCATCCCACAATTCACATCTTGACGAACAATAAAAAAACTGACACGGTTGGCGAAAAAATTGCGCCCGAAGATACAGTTGCAGGCAATTGTATTCAGAACGCCTTGTTAGATCTTGTCTCACTAATATCTAGCCAAATTCAATCAGTATTCCGTAACGTCTGGTTCTGAAAATCGTTGTATGCCTTATAATTTCGAAAATGTTTGCACCAAAAGAACGCCACTTTTAACCCAAATCTTTGATATATTCAGGCGTTAAACCTAGACAGTTTTCCACCAGAACAAAAGCTGTTTCTCGCTATCTTTGTGCAATACGCCTCATTGAAATTATAAAAGGTTTAACTAGATGCCCGGCGTTACTAAGCCACTACTTGCTTCACGCTGAAATCAGCCTCTTCTCCTGTGTCACATCTCTCACATCTTAAAGCGGAACTTACGCAGTTTACACAGCATGACGCTTCTCTTCAACAAGAAGTATCCACTTTATCATGGAATACCGCGTTTTCATGTGAATGGCATGCCTAGTACCCTCCTCCCTCTTATCCGAAATCAGCCACCACTTGCTGGTATCACACCTCCCTTGGAATCAAAATCTGTCGCTGCATCCCTCCCTATTCCTTCAGGTTTTTGCAGGGATAGCAGGTAAACTTGCTCAGTCCGAAGAGCAATGCGACCAATCTCTATGGCGTCTTTAACCCTGGTAACAAATTCTATGTCTGCAACATCCGGAGTTTCAAACGTTTCCAGGTTGATACTGGTGCACAGCTGAGTGTTATCACTCCCACAGCAGCTCACAGTTGTTAGCCCAACCATAGTCTCTTCTCTCAGTCTGGCAACCCCTCACGAGCTGCCACATTTGTTATCAGATCCTTCTCCATGGACGTCAGCTTCCGGTGTCTATTCCCTTGAAACTTTGTCGTTAATGATGTGCCCTGTGCGATTTTTAGTGCAAATTTTCTTGCCACCTTCGATCTTACATTTGGCTGCCATTACGCCTGTTTACACGATCAGCCCACAAAACTCACTGTTTGAGATATTCATTCTGCCGATTTGTCTCTCAAACTTGCCGTCTTGGACCCTGACTCACACAGTCTATTTCGACGGCTTTTTCACAAATACCATGGCATTATCTGTCCAAACTTTGGTACATCTACCCTGCGACACGATGTTGTTAATCAAATCCAAACAACTGGCACTCATGTGTTTTCTCAACTTTTCCGTCTAGCACCTACAGGACTGTCTGCCGTGAAGATCGGGTTCTAGCTTGTGCTTTAGATGGGTATTATCCGGCAAAATTTACGTCTTTGGGCCTCACCTCTCCAAGTTGTGCCAAAGCCATACCTGGCCACCAGCGTTCCAGTGGTGACTGCATGGGCTTGAAAAAGATTAACATTCCAGGCCACTACCCTGTTTAGCAGTTTCAGGATTTTGCCAGTGCCCTATTTGGCAAGCTTGTGTTTTCAAAATCAACCTCGATGGACTTTAAGAAGACGACTGTCACCATACCCTTTGGCCTCTTTAAGTTACTGTCTATGCTGTTTCGACTTAACAACGCCTCCCAGACATTCCAGTATTTCATAGCCAGAAGGCTTCATGATCTACTCTTCATCTACACCCTTATTGACACCCTCTTGCTGGTCAAATTCACCGCCGGGGAACACATAAAACATTTCAAGTCCTTGGAGTCTGCGCGGATTTTAGTCTCTGCCTATGTGTAGAAGAAACTTGTATCGGAAATATCTGACGTGTGAACTGCATAGTCTCCGACCTCAGAAAGTATCTATTTGGATTAAGCTTCTCCTTGGCTTCACCATATAACAGAACTGTTGATTATAGCACGCTCTGGAGGCTATCTCAACGTGCCAAGCAAGCTTTGACGTTCACTCGCTCCCAAAACCAACATCAATGCATCTTGACTCTGCTCCCAACAGGGGGAGGACTCGTTAGAAAAATTCGGAGCCACTTTGTTTCTAATAGTTTGTCTGTTGAAATCAATTGAACAAAGATATCTCTTCCCGATACATTTTTTCATTAAAATAGGGTACAGCGCAGGCTTATAAGTTAATGCAGTCTCATATAGTCACAAGAAGCATGGGCAACGTAAGAGTGTATGATCCAACGCTGCAGGAGGAAGGAAAGTTTTCTTAGCCGGCCAGATTAGTACCCCCAACCTTACCTCTAATAGTCGAGCGTTATGGCCATTCGACCATCTTGCGACGTTCCGAACGCCTTTAATATATACTCTAAGTAGAATGGCTCTGGTAGCTTAAGGAAAAAACTTACTTCTTCATTCGAGCAAGTTCTTTCAGAAATATTAAAATAATTTTCAGTAGCGTCCAGCACAACCTGGGTCACCAGTTACGAAGAATTTGCAGTCTTTCACCAACTGCTTCAGAACCGAACACTAAAGAAGTAACTCCACTTGGACATGCACACTGCGATGGGTGTCTTGATCTTGCCACGCGAGTTAGACATTTAGAGGGAAGCTCGACTTCCTCTCAGAGATAATAGCAGTGCTCATAAATCGTAACAATATAATGCCACCAGATGACAAGTATACAAAGGGCACGGAGTCAGTTGAGAAATCGGTCTACACACATCTTAATGTAACAAGATCACTGAACACAACCTCGTGTGGAACCCAAAGATACAGAGAACAGAGTCCTTGCAACAAACTCCAGACTCACTAGGAATGCAGTCTAAAGGCTGGCAGACTCAGGATCTTGCAGCAAAACCAGGCATCTCAGTACCTTTAGCAAAACCACAGTCTAACAAGGCCGCATGCAATCACATACAACAGAAGGCCGCCGCCAAGCAGCCTGTTGAAGGCCGACGTAAGGTCTCAGTTATATCCAATGACAGCCATGTGAGCGCACCATGTGAACGCAAACCTAGCCAAAAATCCAATGGGAGACTTATAACGAAACAGAGGCTGGACCAAGCAATGGTCAATACAGTAAATTAGAATAAAATTCAACCAGCACACGGTTGACAGAATTTTTGACGGATTTGGACTTTGCGAGCTCTGTTACGAGTTCCTTCAGAGTAAGTAACATGAAACAACTGGGAACAATAGTACCGTCAGTTGAAATATGTGATACGAAAACAGCAGGCGCTTTGTTATAACGCAAACGAAATGCAGTTATAAAAGGGGTCCAACACTGAACGTAAACAATTCCCGGGGAGAAAGTTAAACATGCTCTAGGTCTTCTTCAAGAGTATGTTACAGCATTGTTAAGAGACGGCGAGCCGATTAAAATTCTAAAAGCATATCGAATAGGGAATGCTCAGCCGGCAATTTGTTCAAACCCTCGGCCACGACCCTTAAATATCCTTTTAGAAACCGAAGCGCAGATGCCGTTCTTACTATAAAGAAAGTTATCTCTGCGGGATATTAATGCAGGTGTTTATTTTTCAACTGGACTACGGACCGAGAGACCGAATGAAGATGATTCAACTGACAAACCATGGCAAAAAACACCTAAATATCAGAGAGGAGCGCATAATTCACGTTAAAAGAGAATTTTTTTGGTCGAAAGCAGTCAGGCTGACAGCTTAACCAATATCAAAATGCCCGCTTTCGAGGCTAATATAAGCACTAGTGGCCGCTGTCTCGAAATTTACTATACCAACTGCCATAGTCTTTTCAGCAAACTCGATGAGTTCAAATCCCTAGTCTCTAAGCAGAAACCGCAAATACTTTCATTAACAGAGAGTGGCTAACTGAAGAAATAGGCCTTAGCGAAGTCAGTATCGGGGCTACCACATGTTCTATTGTGACAGATTCCAACATAGAGGCGGAGGCGTGACACTTTATATATTCCAGGGAGTATCTTCCTGTCAGAGGGAAATTGCCAACGTAGTACTACGAAGGTATGAAATAATCAAACAAGTACCGACGCTTACTCTATGCGTTGCTTACCGGCCGCCTAGCTCGAATGAAAGCGATGATGTTAAACTTCTAAAGTCGTTGAAATTGATATGCCAGCAGAATAATTTATTACTCCTGAGTGACTTCAACGCGCCTGGCATAGATAGGAAAAGTTCCACAGTAAAGGCCGCAGCAACGTCATTTGCCTATAAACTACTATAAGTTTCCCTGGACGAATACCTCACAGAGCAGATAGAGTTCGTAACCAGGCTGCGAGAAGGTCAACAATCAAATTGTTTAGATTTCGTTTTCAGTAAAGAAGAAAGAGTCATAAGGGAAGCGAACGCACAACCGCAACTAGGGTTAAGTGACAATAGTACTTTAACCAGCATATGTTCTCTCCTATATGCACAAACGCAAATAAAGAGACGCAGAAATATTTGGAAAGGGGATTTGGACGCAATAAGACGTGATGCTTCCGCGGAAGCCTGGTTATTCAATACGACCGATGGAGACAACCAATGTAACTAATAGGACTATATGCTCAACCTCTGTGGATCAATCTGACAATAAAAATGAGCATAAAGAAGAAACAGATGCTGTGTAAAAAGTGCTTTCATATGCAAGATCTCATATCATTTGCCGAATATAAAAAGCAAAGAAATGAATGCCAGAAGAAATTACGGATTGTTAGAACTACCTTCGAACGAAACTGATAACAGAAGCCACAAAGTGCCCTAACATGTATTATGGATACATCTGCAGTCGATGGAAGCACCAGGACGAAATTTCAAGTCTAAAGGATAGCCCCAGGAACAAATTAACTGAAGGACCGCAGAACGTACAGCTACTGTCCCAGTTTTTTAGGTCGTCATTTAAGGTGGAATCATCTGATGACAATCCAGAACTTGCGATTGGTGAAGATACGACTGTCCATGAAACCGTAGCCTTTTCAGCCGACAAAGTCAGACGGGTCCTCAACCAAATCAAGCCAGACAAGTCTTCTGGTCCGGATGGGATCCCTGGGCTGATACTTAAAGAAATATCAACCGAGTTAGCAATGCCTCTTTTATCTCGATTTGAGCTGTCAATGAGAACAGGGAATTTGCCTTTAATGTGGAGACAGCCAACAGCTTTAGATCTATAAGGTTGACTCGCCTTTCCTACAAAAATGGAGGTCCATGTAAAAGTGTGCTATACTAAAGTTTTCTGATGAACGTAACGTCTTAAAGAATTTTTAGCATGGTTTTATGCGAGTGCGCTCCTGCCTTTTAAACCTGCTGACTTCTCTCGAAATATGAACCAGTACTTAAATGGGGGCTTCAAAGTAGATGTAGTGTACATCAATTCGCGCAAGGCCTTTGACAGCGTGCCCCATCAATGCCTTTGACATTAACTGAGTGTTCTTGGCAGCAGGGATAAGCTTTTGAACTGAATAAATTCATTTCTGATTGGTCAAAAACAACGCATCTTTATCGGAGAGGATAAATTGCACTGGGTGAACGTGGTTAGTGGCGTTCATCAAGGCTCCGTTCTTAGTCCCCTACTTTTCATCCTCTATGTAAATGTCAGTCTTCAGGAACTGAAATGCGGTAAGATCATGTTTGCCGATGATGTTAAGCTGTGGCAAATCATTAAAGACCCGAGCGATCACAATATTCTGCAAAATAATCTGCACAGACTGCAAAAATGGTCCGAGAACTGGCTCCTAGATTTCAATGGGCAAAAGTGTGCTGTTCCCCACCTGCGTCCAACCGAATATCTTCTAACTGCCAACGCGAGGGCATATTATCTGAACGATACTCAAATTCCCATCGAATCTTCACAGAAGGACCTCAGTGGTTTGATCCAGAGCAATGTGAAGCCATCATTACATGCGTCAAGGCTACAAACACCGCCATGCGAGTATTGCAAGCTATCAAAAGGGCACTTGGACCTTTTGACGAAGACCTCTTCGGTAAAGGCTACGGCACCTTCGTTCGATCTCACTTAGAATATGGCATACAGGCGTGACAGCCATGGCTTACAGAAGACAAAATATATCTCGAGAAAGTGCAACATCGTGCAAAAAATATGGCAAGAAGTCTAAAATACCACTCGTATATAGAGTGCCTAAATCTATTCCCCCTGTGTTACAGGCAGCAACTAGGTCATCTTATCTTAGTTTAAAGAGACAAAACATGGCCTTGGGTAATAGTTTAACTTTGAGGACATGTTTCAGTGGCAGCTCTCGCCTCATCTTCGTGGACACGAGATGAAGCTTCACACGAAAATTTCCAGGCTAAACCTCCGCTCTGAATTCTTCACGCAACAGGTAGTAACACAGTGGAATGATCGCCCGCAATCAGTCGTGGAGGCAACATCCTTAAAGCTTTTCAAGTATCGCTTGGATAATTATATGTGTCCCTTGTTTTCCCTCGACGATCTTAACGCGAAGTAATATCACTTCAACTCCAGATACGAGTTGTTTGTAAAAACAATGCAACTTATATTTTGTGAATACTACTGGCATCGTTTACATTATTACGAGTACGTACACAGATGCATATGACACATTGGCATGTAAACAATAGGGTTTTCCAAGGCGCTGCCTATCACCCTCACCAAATAACCTGAAATAAACTATAATCTCGCAATGGTGTGTGATCACCGTCAACATTTGGGCGTTGCCCTCAATCCATTCAAGTATGTTTTTAGCGTTTCCGCCGTTGGTTTATCAGACAACTGGTTGACACCAACTACATCCATCCTCTCCTTTCAAACTCACTGACAGCAGTTAATTCCCACCTCTTTCTTCCAATCGTCAGCTGCAGCAATTTCTGGGGATGGTTAATTTCTATCGCCAGTTACTCCCGAAGTGGTTCCATACCGTTCTGCCGCTCACGAAGCTCCTTTCTGATCTTAAACGATCTTTGGAACTGACCGCTGTTTTTGGCAAAGTGAGGCTATTCTTTCCGATGCCAGCGACTTATGCTCCCAATGCTCTCATCTCCCACGCGGTGGACGCCTTCAACGGTGCAGTTGGCGCGTTTCTTCAGGAGCACCTTACAGGTCATACCAAAATATTAGATTTCTTCTTCAGAAAGTTATGGCCTGCTTAATCGCGCTACAGCACATTTGGATGGGAGGATCTTGCCCTCTACCTCGCCATGAAACGCTTCCGTAATTTGCTTGAGGGCAGTGACTTCACCGTCTTCACAGACTGCAAACCCCTCTCCTTCACTCTCAAGTCCAAAACGGACAAGCTGAACCACCGGGAGAGTCGTCAACTGGAATACATCTGGCAGTTCACCTCATATATCCACCAAATTGACGGGTCAAAGAATGAGGTGGCTGACAATCTATCCAGCCCTCCATCGCTCACCTCCAGCTTTCTCTAGGGACCGAAATCACTTAGATAGCCACGGAACAATGCCATGTTTGCTCACCCTGTGACGAAAATGTTTCCGAAGTCCAACTTCCAGGAGCTACCACTGACTGCTGGCAACGACACCATTCTATGTGATATATCCACCCCAACCCATAATCTGTTTTTGCTACCAGCCCTTCGCCGTCAATTATTCTTCTCTTTGCGCAACCTTTCTCACCTTGGCAGTCGAGTTACCGACATGCTTGTTTTACACCGCTCCGTCTGGTCTGGGATGCACAACGATCTGAAAGCTTGGACATGGGCTTGCTTCGGCTGTTAGCAAAGCAAGGTCAGGCGGCACAATAAGGCCACCATCCACACTTCCCCCGCATCCAGTGCATGGTTCAGCCAAGACCCCCTGCTTCTCTCTAATGCTTTTTCCTATCTTCTAACGTGTGTGGACCTTTTCACTAGGAGGCCGGAAGCTATCCACCTGCCCGATATCACTGCTCCAACGGTGGTTAAGGCTTTCCTCAGTCGTTGGGTTCCTATTATCTGTGCCACTGTCGAACTTTCTAGTTAAATGATCTCGCCAGCCCCCCGAGGTGCAGGCCAGGATCCTGTGCACCTCTTTCATCGTCGCTGATAGTTTACGTGGTCGCTCTCTCCAGTTCTGCGTAGGCCCTTGGCCCCCGGGTCTTATGTCCAGAAAGACTTGAAGACATGCACACCCGACGATCTCCGCTGTGATCGAGTATGTCGGCCATTGGAACACTTCGAGGACGGCCCCTTCGGTGTTTTCTATCTAGGGAAAAAGACCTTCCGCATCCAAAGCGAAACTCTAGGCATGATCATTAGCGTGAAAAGCCTCTAGAAAGTTAGCGGCAACTGCATTCAGAGGCCCTTGAAATCTCTTTTTCGTAGTAATAAACTAGTTCAGCTAAATCAATCTTCCCTGATTTCTGCTTAGGGAAAGTTCGAGATATCGACCTTAAAAATTCGACCCCGGCCGACACTGACCTGTGTCCAGTGTACGGTCAAGTAATAACCATTCTTTTTCCAGTGACAGCGTGCCGATAGTTCCCTCATCATAAGTATCGAAATATTACTGCAGCAGGATGAAGGGTTCCATAATTGATGTTTTGAGACGCGTAATGCAGGGATTTTCTGCCGATATCGCAGTAAAAAGAAGGAATAGGTAAACATGGTAACAATTTTTCCTACAAATAAATTTTATATTCCTTACATGACCGGTAAAGCTCAATTGTAGAGGCATTTTAAGTTTGCACAATCTGTTTTGCAAACCAGCAGTACACTTATTGAACTGAAAAAAGTGAATGCTTAAATTATTATATTAAAGTATTAGAAGGCATGCGTCCTCACCGCAGGTATGTTTACTCAAACGCCAATTTACACCAGTTTTATTGTTGCGATCAAAAGAAACAGATTTCGAGCTAAAGAAAAGTTAATGTCAAAGTCTTGTGGCAGAAGATCAACTGCCTTTATGCCTACTTCACTTTAAAATTGCTTTAAATTTGAAAAAATGGTCGAGTTTTTGGAATTTTTAGGCGAAACCACATCAATTGGGTTATGAGAAAAAGAAAAATCGAAAGGGCAAGGCAAAAGGTTCTAGTAACATATGTTGGGGATAGCATGATAACAATATAAGCTACACGTTTGGATTCTATGACTGGGCTTCCATAGTCAACTGGTTTGGAGTACAGCCCTATAAGATTGATAACGAGAATGAATACAGTGTTTTTAGGGTGATACGATCGTCATATCCGAGGGGATCGACAGGTTTCCCCACAGCAAGATGGCACAGAGATGTTGCCTTGCACGCGAGTTAGATTATAATGAGAGCAGACCTGTACTGCATTTACCGCACTTTATCCCTCGCCCCCACCTGCGACCAGTGGTGTCATGCCCAAGTCAAAAAATGCTGGCTACGCGAGCGTGCGCCGGTGACTGGAACGGCCGGAGCAGCCCCTAGACTTATCGCCACACCTAATTCAGATCCCACGCAACAAGAGTGCCATAGAGGTCATGTTAGGATGGAGCCATTACAGCCTGACCCTCCACATAAACACACACTGGGTTGGCCGTGGGGTCCGAGTTATCCCGTCGGGTGGCAACCTTCGAAGTCACGGCTTTTAGCGCGTCAGATTGTTTGGTAGTGACAAAAATGAGCTGAGCCCTCGACCTCACTCTCTATTCCCATTACCAGGCTCCAGCCACCGTCCGAGCCGTGGGAATGGTGTGGGAATGGGCGCAGCTGATGATATATCTTATGACATCACCTGCACGTATCACGTTCCTGACTTAGCCCCCAAACGCAAGCACCAGAAGTTCACACATAAGAGGTTGACTGGCTCACTCTGACATGAATAAGAGTGCCAGAGGTCAGGTTAAGAAGGAGCCATTGCGGCTTGACTCTCAGACCACGAGCCGGCCTATCCACACAAACACAGAGACCTAACTGTGAATTTATATGGTTACATAACTGGCGGTAGGTTTTCATGGAGGCGCACATGGCTCAATACGCGCCTTCGGTGCGTGAATGTATATGAACAGTGTAGACAACGGAGGTGGGTGCGTGGGTGTATGTCAGTGTTCCTGGCACTGGTTCGCCGGCCTCTGTGCGATGGATTCGCGGGTGACCGACTAGGCCGATGCGTGATGTGCAGGTGCGTTGGCAGTGGGGGGCTGCATGTGTCAGGAAGTGCTGAATCGGCGGTGTTGGTGCTGCTGGTCACCCTAAATGGAGAGCTGGGGATGTTGATGGGCTGGCAGTACGTGTTATGTGTGCCAACATTGTGGCGGGTTGCACATTCGTGCATGCGCCTGTGACAGTGTAGACTCACGGGGTGAGTGAATGCGCGAGGGCAGTGGAGGCGGTGGTATCTTCTCCGTGTTGATTATCCAGGTTTTGGTTCACCAGTCTCTGTGTGATGAATTTGCAAGGGACTGACCAGAGCAATGCATGAGGTCAATTCGCGATCGCAATGAGGACCGATTCAAATCGAGTCCCCATTGCTGGTGGACGGAACGGTGTTGTTGAAGATAACACTGGATGGGAGGTTGCAAGTGGTCGTAGCGGCTGTGAGAGCGAGGGAGGTTGGGTCGGTGTTGCCGTCACCGTGACCAACGAGAGGGCTGTAGCAGGAATGTGCGTCGACAGCATGAACATTTTGGGAGACCTTGGGTATTATCGGTGTAGATCCTAGGCGCTTGTGACTTGCGAGTCACCGTTTTGGTATTGGCAGCGACCATCCGGTTTGCTGCGTACAATGCTGCGGGAGTCTTCAATGTTCTTCACCAGGCCAGGCAACCCTGGGCAAGGTCCACCCATGTCGACCGCGTTTAGTTGTGGTCGTTTCAGAGAGTTCTTCAAGGCGTTTTTGTAGCGTCATAAAGGGAGATGTCTAGCAGTGGACACTGCACTGCTTACATAGTACTAATACTTGTGCTATCGCTATTTTAACTTCAATAGATCATGCTACAAGAGCTCACAATGTGTTACTAAAGGAGTTGTCCGCATATCCCGAGACTGATTAAATGTCAGGGTTTGAAGCCTAATTGTCTTACGTGACAGGGACTAGCACTATGAACCTGGAGTTTGCTGGTGATTATATTTTCCATTGGCAAAGTAGAATGCTGTGATATGGAAACGTCGACTGCTCCGGGAAAAAATATTTTACTTTTAAACGAAAAGCTGGAGAAAATATAGCGAATTGGGTTTATCAATACAACCAGTATACACTAATTAAAGCAAAGTTTTCGACAGTGTTCCATAGAAGGTCTGATATTTAAACCAAGTCAAGCGAATTTTACTGGAAAACTAATGAAATTATCAGCTGACTTTCTCGCATGCAGATCTTAGCACATTTTTATCGGTAATGTCAAAGTGAATTGAGAAAAATTTGAAAGTTGCATTCAACAAAGGGAGCTTTCAAGCCTCCTTTGAATATAAATGCACGCCAGCATGGATTTCCTGTTCTGTTAATGATCAAAAGTTGCCGATGATTGCGAGTTGTGGAACTCGGAAAATGGGCTACAATTGCAAAGAAACTTGGATGCTTTACAACAATAGTGCACCGAGTTGTTAATTAACCGCTATTTTTAAACTATTATGTTGGGCTTTGAAAATGACGCATGTCAGAATGCTCTATCATAAAGGACCTAAGACTACTCTATAAAAACAAGCTTACTTTAGAACAGCATGCAGACCGAAGTTCTGCAAAGGCTGCGGAGATATATGGTTCCATATCTTCTCATTTTTTACTTCCAGAAATGAAGCTAAGGCAATAGAAACGGCTTTTTTCTTTCGACCTTGAATCCTCTTTCCCCTTCTTTGTTCTAGTGATTATTCATGACCAAACAATCGAAAAAAAATCCATGAATTGTTACTCGAAGACTCATCCTCCGTGCTGGATCCAGTAGTTCTTACACTGAGAGATCGTGATTGGTGAACACGAAGTTTTTATAGGTTAGAACATACGAAGCTGGCCTTTGATTCCTTTCCTTTTCTCTTACTGCATTTTAGCCGTAAGCCTCAACGTATTTATGCGTTCAACCCACTATATCTGACTTACATCACATGTAAGTACTTTCTCTTGATTCAGTCGCCTCCTTGCTGGAAGTGTAAACACGTTCCCTGCTTTTGCATGCACATATGATTTTCTTTGAAAACATCTTTCAGTAGAACTTATGTTCTCACGCAAATTATCGGTATTCAACTCAAAATTAAGTAGGCACCTTACCTTGGGAAACATGAAGCCATTAATGGCCAGTTCGTTCCTGGAAATGAAACTTCTGGACTTTGAGTAGGATCCACATGTGAGTTACGGGCACATAATACATGTTTTGCTTTTGTGAATTGAAACGCTCACTTAGCTGTTTACAACTTGAGGTTTTTAATTGGCTGATAACTCAACGGATAGCACCCCTTGCAGTGATGATCTTTGCAACTTTTTACGTCATACCTCCGCTTCGACTTTAAGTGATTTATGCTCAATGACGGTGGATTCCGTTTTTTTCGCCACCGCTTCTTATTTGTTTTCGGTCAGCAAAGAAGTACCATGGCTGCCTTCCGTTGTGCTTCGATGATCTTCCCAGCCTTTAATGTCCATTTCTCGCTCCGATAGTGGTGGGTACCTCCTGTCTCGCCACGATCACATTTGCTTCTGCTATCATCCAATAAATATTTTGATCAGATCTAGAACGAATAGCATCATTTTGCCTTCGTGAGAAACGTTTCGAACCCTTATATACTCTTAGATACAAGGCGGTTCCGTCCCACATGCATGTTCACCTTCCCATGAGCGCAAGCTTTCCACAAAACTGAACAAATTACACTCATTCTATGTCTTTTCAATCAAAGGGAAAGGCGCATTTCACTGTTTGCTGACCATTTTCATATCAGACCGCCTATTATTAACAAAAAAAGGAACACTAAAGTGGTTGTCTATTTGTTCCAAAATAAACTCTAACGTATACTTTCATTTACGGCTATAGTTCGCGTATGGGTGCTAGATAAAAATTATTTATTTATTTATTTATATAAAAATGAGCATGATAAGATTTGAATATCAGTCTTTCATCGGAGGTCACAAAATGGAATAGCCTTAAGAACCAGGAGACCTCGGCATGTGGATGATGTCCAGCCTCAGATAATCGACTCACTCTGTCAGGGTATTGACAAGGCTATCGATACATTAGACACGATTAAGAAACTCTTTCTAAGGGTTTGCAAATGCTCTTCCCATCTCCTTTATATATATATTTAACAAGCCACATATGCTTAGTTTACGGTACAGTCGAAAAAGTATTTAGTGAAAGGGAGAAATCAGGTAGGGGGAGGTGAAGATCCAAAATTAGCCTGTTAGTCTTTTTGTATCAATTTCCGCGCCTACTCCAACAATCATCCCATTTGAAATCTCAGTCCAACTAATTCTTATAGATGTCGCTTTACCCCATTAACATTTATGTTCGTTCCAAACCCCCATCTGTCCAATTAAATTCCCAGTAGTCTAAGTTTACTCTGTATCCCCTGTCTTGTCGAATCATATCTTAAAATCTTTTAGACCCCTTTCTTACTAATTCTTTTTAAATTATTTGTAGACTGAGAGCTAATGGAAGTGTTTATACATAGTTCCTAAATCAGGCTTCAGTCAGAAAAGCTACAATCCGCCTGAAAACTGTTTATAAGTGTCTTTGAAAATAACCAAGTTCTTCAAAATACATTCACAATAATCTAACTAAATATAAGTTCTGTTATTAATAACATGGCTCAAATTACAGCCACTGGCTATAGGTTAAAGAATGAAGCCTAAACTATTTTCTCCCCACATCTGATAATCCACAGCATTCGACTGTAGAAATTAACGTCAAGTCTAAACCTATTTAAGCGAGGTAATCCATAGATGCTCTCCTTATTTATTGACCTCTTCTCGAAAGCAGTACTAAGTTAAGAATGATGGGGCCCTCTGGGTCTTAAATATACAATTTATTTATTAACTAGACCGTAATTTCACAAGACTGGTGTGTGATCCCAATATTCGAAGTTATGCCCGAAGGGTCTTCAGCATGGTTCTTGGTTTACGCTAAAGGTATACCATCACCAATTAGACATACGACCGCGTTAATTTATGCCGATTAATATAATTTGCTTTCTGCATTTTGTGTGGACAACGCAGAAGTTTAGATCGAAAAGATTAATTCAGGTCAGTCTTGTCAGTCGAACTACAGTTAAACTAAGCAGCTGGAAGTTTATTTATCCAAGTGCAGTTTTTTTTTGCCTTGATAAACTGCACAGTTCCATAACTCGTCAAAATACTACAATTTTAGAATGCTCCAAAAGTAAGAAACTATGATTAAGTTAGATAAAAAGTTAGAATTTTCACCTCACACAGATGGCATCTCCGTAACGACTGTACGAAAATTTGGATGCCTATTATATAATTATTTAATTAATTATTAAGACAGTGCGTTGCTGATGCTAAGCAAATATAAATTCTAAATTCCCATCCGTCGCCTTCACCTCTGTCAGTTACTTGTGTCCAATCCTTGCATCAGATGACTTACCAGCTCGGACAGTGTATTGGTGTATTTGAGAGGAAGAGAGTGTGTGTTCTACCTTTACTACTAAGGGCAAACTCCTCACTTTAAACAAACAAAGCTGCTTTTAGCATATCACAGTGCGCTAAAAGACGTGGCTTGGTTGCCCCCGAACTGCATGATTCGGTCCTTATAGGACAGAGAGCTTTAGTAAGGCTTTAGTATGACGCTTTCACTGAACTAAGATACAAGCCGTTCCGTGTGAAATACACTTTCCTCGTATGCAACCCAGGCGTGTGCGGTAGCTAAAGACGGCACAGCCTCCGATTCCGTCTTCGGTCTCCATGAAAATGCTTTCACACTAGAGACAGGCGGGAGAGGTGCTGAGAGTGTGGTAGTTGCAGAACATGCATACAAACAATATTACTTATTCATACACAAGGTCCTGTTCCTGCGCCCATCCTTCTGTTGTGCGCATGGAAGATATCATCGGAAACGAGATTGAGCTGTCAAAGCAGTAACACACGTCTGCTTCATGCCAACCGTCAACCACGCAAAATATGCCGGTTGTCTATCTGAACAGTAAAGTGAAACTATGCATACTTTACCTGTGAAGGCTGGGATGACCGGAATGGTTTATAGTAGGGCTTATACAATATTGTTTTAATATTTAGCTTTCATAGTATAAACTGAGAGTTTGACCAATCACTCGCTTTCCCCAAAGTAAACTTAACCGGAGTGACTGAAAGCAGTTTTACATTTATTAAGAAGGTAGTAACCAGTGATTGCACGGTTAACTTTCAGAGAGGCACGTCGCAGATCAGCTAGGCTACATTGATAATTTTGTCTGCCCAAGATCGTGCAAAATGACTTCAGCATCGAACATGATCCATATAATCATAATCTGCCAGAAAATGTATTTTGGTTGCAAGATTATGTGTGCTGAATTTTCGGATTTCCGTCTGTTAGGGACCGAACTGTATTTATATTTTTTCTACACCTTGGCGCTATATATTAGAACTAAGACCCCGGTATCGAAGGCTAGTCCGGCTTTAAACGGAAACATAGGAGACACAACACGTGTTTCTCACATGATCAAGATTGTGCTGGCTCCTGCGTGGATTAAACTACTTAAAGAGAATTTATGCCAACTAAAAGAAGCACGTGAAGAAATTGAGAGATCTAGTCATGATTTCCTTATATCCCAGTATTTGGTGCACTAGGCTTACGGGGTTTTGGAATGGGAAGTCTGGTGAAGTTCGTAAAATTGTATAAGTTATGAACACGAAGTGCACGGTGCATCCATTTCAGGTTAATTTTGCAGTGGATAGTTCCATATGCTCAGGCTTGGAAGATGAAATGATGTTAAAGGAATCTGTTCACAGGCGGCAGTAAGATATTAATAACTCTCTTTGAAGAGAAATTAAAAATGCTAACCACAGTTAGCAATTTCCTGGATAAAAGCTCCCGAAATTTTCTACATTTTAATTCTATATTCCACAGGCGAAAATAAACTAAATCGATAAGTCTGGATTATATGCTTATTTGTTTAAATAAATTTGCAAAAGCTCACATTTTCTGAATTGAATGCGTTTCCAGGCAATGATAACAAATAGATACTGAGGAAAAGTAGTCACATTTACCGAAAATCCCTGTTTTTTCGGGTAAATTATATCTGCTCGTTTTTTAAAAGCAAACTAGGTGGATACAGAGTAGTAGTACAAACAATGAAAATGTGCACTGACGTAAAAATGAATATTCAGCGTACATTTTTATTTTCATAAATAAAGGGAAGATCATTTGAACCTGATCGGCAGGAATCTTGCCTCCGAAACGTTTTTGCATTTCCGTAATTCTGCACTTCATCAGGCTATTATTAGACGGTTTGAAGTTTTCTAAAGCTAAGTAATTTACTATGCAGGAAACACTGAGCTTTGGTCTCATCAGTGTCAAAATAACGTGCGTTAAATATAATAAGTGATCTTCCGAAGCAAATGATTTGAGCTGTCAGTCCAATTTACTCTGATACTTCATAGCAATTGGGGCACAACGTTTTGAGAGAAAGCTTTTAAACCTTTCTTGTCATAATGACCTTATGGTTGGAAAACCTATGGGAACTCTTCGGGTGAAACAGAGCTTCATTTGACGAGAGCTCAGGAACGACCATTCATGCAAATTTAATTACTGTCAAGCTCTAAACCACAGAGAAAAAGCGAAACCTGTCGTCAATGCAAAGTTATTAACGTTGTCCGCATTAAACAAAATATATGCAAACGCGTGCTGACCCCATTTTCGTCCTAGTGCGGAACTGCATAATATATGCGTAAATTGAACATAAGATTTCTGCAAAACATCTACGCCCCAAAAAAGAGTTTGCTCCAGAGGTGCAGACAGCTGTTGACCTAAAAAAATTTAGTAATGGATGCATTACTAATCAGCATACATGTATCTGCCAAACAGTCAAGGCAAATCTTTCTGCGCACATAATATCAATCCCCTTCTTCTTCTTCCTCCTCTTCCTATTCTTCTTCTTCTTCTTCTTCTTCTTCTTTAGCGAAGGGTTATGTATGCATTTCCCAAAGGAGAAGGCCCGTGACACTCCCTTGTTGTGGTTGGAAACTTGCTCAATCCCACCAGTTGGGCTGCTGGCGATAATAAATGCAAGAGGAGGCGTATCGCATATTTTACACGGAAAGTACATGACAGCTTGTTGTCATATCTGACAAGGCAAATCGTGTGGCGCATAGCAAGGAGGCACAGGGACGCTACCTTGCGCCTGCATTAGATTATAGTGGGTATGGACTTTCACTGCATCTACTGCATGCTTTCCCCTTCACCCACCTGTACCAGGTAACGCGACCAAGTCCAGTAGACAAGGGCAAGATGGGGAGCAGATGGTTGGCGTATCCGGTGCCACCCCTAAATGTGCATTCACACCTGGCTCGAATATCACGGAATGCCATAGAGGCCACAGTAAGAAGGCGTCGTTGAAGCCTGACTCTCAAACCCATATTCGGCTACTCAGCGCAAACAGACATTGGGCTGACTCTCAGGCCTGAGTGCATTCGTCAGTTGGCAATCTTCTAAGTCACGGCGCTTAATGCACCGCGATATTCTAAGGCTCGAATCGCTCACGCAGCAGAGAAGCCACACGGAGAAGGAGCCGAGGGTCATACTTTTCTCTCATGTGACGGGTGTTGGTCTCAAACAGGTGTTGTGTGGTGTTGATTCTGGTGAGGAGAGATTTGATAATGCGGTCAAGCCTAGAATGATTTACCGCAGAATTTCGTGCAGGCGTAGGCGGCCGAGTAGGCCCATGAACTAAGTCGATGTGCATAGGCAGTTTGGACAGCGGAGACGGACGCGGTGATTTTATGTCCGGCACTGTTTCACCAGTTTGCATGCAATGTTTTCGCTAGTTACCAATCAGGCCGATTAATAGAAAGTGTAGCAAGGCCTATGGAGTACTGGCGAAAGGATATAGTCGAGGAGCAGCTGAATCTTTCTGGCGTATTTATAACTTAATGAGCTGTGTAGGGGTGTAGGGGTACTAGTTAGGGGCAGCACAACACAGATAGCATTTGGTCGCTCCATTTGTCTCGTACAGGTGGTGAATGCTCCTGTGGCGGCCTCTAACTGGTACCCAACTCGCACCTGTGGCTCCTCGAATTTGGCTTCTTCCCAACGGCCACACCCCGGGCAACCATCAGGACCGGCGTGCTAAACCAGGTGAGGGTCTCCGGTGTTGTGTGTGCCTCCACACCCGGTATGTCTGACTCCCGAACATCCCACCTCCCCCTCTCAAAATGTCCTACGGTGGGGGAGACAGCAACCCCATAGGCGGCCCAGGCTGACTCGGGTCGTTCTCCCACTAAAACAAAACTGTGACTCATAGAGGAGTTCGGCAGACGTCTGAGATGTCCGAGCAGTCCTATTTAGGGACAGCACTGCTTGTCTCCTCACAGAGGAAGGGGCTAGAAAAGGTGCCCTAAACAAATGCTGCTTATCACGTCTTCTGCAGCCGGCCGCGGCTCGCAAATCGCAAAAAACGTGGTCGTAAAACTCAAACAAACAGCAATACCCCCATCCCCATCCCCCTCGCCCTACCCTCCAGGCTGCTCGGGTGAGACCACTCACACTAGCAGCCTGGAATGTTCGTTCCCTTTTAGACAATCCTAGGAGCAACCGGCCGGAACGGAGGACGGTGCTAGTCGCTTGGGAACTGGCGCGCTACAAGGTGGACATTGCTGCTCTCAGCGAGACCCCATTCTCTGAGCAGGGTCAGCTGGAGGAGGTGGGTGCCGGCTTCACCTTCTACTGGAGCGGCCGGCAAAAGACAGAGCGACGCGACGCTGGTGTTGCCTTTGCCATCCGGAACGACATCGTGGGACGTCTGTCCTGTCTGCCGCAGGGTTTCAATGAAAGCCTGATGAGCCTTCACCTGCCTCTTCGGGGAGACCAGTTCGCCACCATCATCAGCGCCTACGCTCCCCCAATGACGAGCTCTGATGCGGCGAAGGACAAATTCTACGAGGACCTGCACGCTCTGCTGGCGACTGTGCCGACGGTGGCAAGTTAATTGTCTTTGGTGACTTCAACGCCCGCGTCGGGACGGACCACGCTGCCTGGCAGGGAGTGCTGGGTCCCCACGGTCTCGGTAGCTGTAACGATAACGGCCTCCTTCTTCTGCGCACGTGTGCGGAACACCGTCTTCTGCTGACCAACACCTTCTTCCACCTTCCTACGCGGGAGAAGGCCACGTGGATGCACCCTCGGTCGTGGCGCTGGCATCTGCTGGACTATGTTCTCGTCCGGAGGCGAGATCGACAGGACGTGCTGGTAACCAAGGCGATCCGCGATGCCGATAGTCGGACAAATCACCGCCTCGTCATCTCCCAGATGAGACTCCGACTGCAACCCCGACGAAGGCCCCAAGTTAAGAGGCCGCCAGGTAAGTTAAATACTCTTTTGTTAAATTTGCCTGCTCACTGTTTTGATTACAGCAACCAAATAGCCCAGAAACTGGAGGACCTGCATGCTCCAGATAATAATTCTACCGTGGAGGCACGATGGTGTCAACTGCGAAATGCCATCCAGTCCACCGCCCTCGAAGTCCTCGGACGCGCACGCCGTTGACACCAGGACTGGTTTGACGACAATGACGCTGACATCAGCAACTTACTCACGGAGAAGAATGGACTACACAAAGCCTACATGGACCTCCGGACTGACACCACCTAAGCAACCTTCTTCATATGCCGGCGCCTTGTACAGCAACGGCTGCGGGAGATGCAGGATGCCTGGATGACCCGCAAGGCTGAGGAAATCCAGGGGTATGCTGACCGCAATGAAATGAAAAACGTTTTCAAAGCCATCAAGGCCATCTACGGCATTTGCATTCAGCGGACCGCACCACTACTCATCTCTGACGGCACAACACTGCTGACAGAGAAATCCTAAATTCTGAAGCGCTGGGCCGAACACTTCAGAAGTGTCCTGTATTGCTCATTAGCCATCTCCGATGCTGCTATTGACCGGCTCCCCTCAAGTGGACACGAACAATGTCCTGGATCTGCCGCCTTACCTACCAGAAACCATCCGGGCCGTGCAGCAGATTTCTAGCGGTCCATCGTCCATCTTTAAAAACGGAAGGGGAACCGCAAAATCTGTGATAATTACAGAGGCATCTCGTTGCAAAACATCGCCGGGAAGATCTTCGCCCTTATCCTTCTCAATCGTCTGAACAGTCACCTAGAGCAGGGCCTGCTCCCGGAAAGCCAATGTGGCTTCCACCGACACCGTGGAACAACCGACATGATCTTCGCCACCCGCCAGCTACAAGATAAGTGCCAGGAGATGCGAACTCAACTATACACTACCTTCGTGGATCTGACAAAATCCTTTGACACGGTGAATCGCGACGGACTGTGGAAAAGCATGCAGAAATTCGGCTGTCCTGAGCGGTTCACGCACATGGTGCGTCAGCTTCATGACGGGATGACGGCGCGCGTCACTGACAACGGGACGGTATCCGAAGCATTCGCAGTGACCAAGAGAGTGAAGCAGGGTTGCGTATTGGCTCCCACCCTGTTCAGTCTCGTGTTCTTGGCTATGCTGTTGGACGTCTACCATGATGAGCAGCCTTGGATCCGCATCGCCTACAGAACTGACGGGCATCTTCTCAACAGTCGGCGTATGCAGGCTTCAACGCGCGTGTCTATGACTACAGTCCATGACGTGCTCTTCGCGGACGACTCGCCCTTAACACCGTGACGGAGGAGGACATGCAATTGAGTATGGACCTCTTCGCCGCAGCGTGCGCCGATTTTGGCTTAACAATCAGTACAGCTAAAACGGTTTTCATGCACCAGCCGCCACCCAGCGCGGAAAACAATGCTCCCCGAATCAATGTCAACGGTGCTCAACTCAAAAACGTGGAAACTTTCGCTTATCTAGGAAGCACGATGTAGCGCAACACGAGACTCGATGACGAGGTTGTCCAACGAATCTCCAAAGCTTGTACGGCCTTTGGCCGGCTGCAGGCCTCCGTGAGGAATGGCAACGGTATTCACCTGGACACCAAACTGAAGATGTACAAAACCATTGCCTCTACGACACTCCTTTACGGAGCGGGACCTGGACCGTCTTCTCGAACCAAGCCAGGAAGCTGAATCACTTCCATCTCAGCTGCCTCCGCAGAATACTGTAGCTGAGATGGCAAGACAGGATCCCGGACACGGAAGTCCTGGAACGGACCGGAATCCTCAGCATCCACGCCTTGCTGAGGCAAGTGCAACTGCGATGGAGTGGCCACCTGGTAAGAATAAACGACGAGCGACTATTCAAACGAATTTTCTACGGCGATGTCGCTACGGGTGCTCGCCGAAAGGGAGCTCAAAAACGACGCTACAAGGAAACTTTCAAGAAATCGCTGAAGCAACTGCAAATCAACCCGGCGACCTGGGAGGACCTCGCCCAGGATAGACCGGCATGGAGAAGATCCGTGAAGACTGCTTCAGCGATCTATGAGGCCAACTGGATCACGACCGCCAAGGCCAAAACAGCGGCACGAAAGTCACCAGCGCCCCGGATCAATACCGTCGAGTACCAGGACCTGTCAACATGCCCGCGCTGTCAACGCATCATCCGCGCACGAATCGGCCTGGTTGTACGTCTTCATACGCAATGCACCAACAATCCGACAATTCCAATTTCTACGTCAAATTCTGATAACCCTCCTTCAGACTCCCCCACTCTCACTCCTGGCATCAATTCCATTACTCCCACCATCATAGAGACCACATCCCAAATCTCATCGCCTGTTACCCCACAACCGCAACCACCATTGCCTTCGCCATCACTGCCACCACCACCACCACCACCATCAGTGATGGGGACTCTCTCGTAAACTGTCCTCAATGCGGCCGCACATTCATCTCATGCATCCATGACAGCGGAATTCACCGCAATGCCGACAACACCGATATATCATGCACACCCTCCGCTCCTGCCATTATTACCGCCACTGCCACCCCACTACCATGAATGATATCCTCCCAGCCTTTACCGATTTCTCCTGCCCAAAATGCGCCCGTAACTTCAACTCACACATCGGCATGGTCGGTCACCTGCGAATCCATCGCACGGAGGCTGGTGAACCAGTGCCTGGAACTCCGACATACAGTAGCCGCGCCCGCCTCCACTGCCCTCACTGCTCCCGAACATTTACACACCGCATGGGCCTATAAGGACACATATGCCTCCACGACAACTATCGGTAAACCACCGGAGGCTAAGCCGCATCAGCGCACACCATCTACACTCAAACATAGACAACACCCTCAAAATTGACAGAATTTACCTGATAAAATGACGGTTTCCTAGAAACCGTGGCTTGGAAGAATGCCAATCTGACGCTTGCCCCAGACCACGCCGTCAGCCCAGTGTATGTGCTGTGTGTGTCGAGTGACTGACCAGTGGACTGGGAGTCAGATGGCGATGGCTCCTGCATATCCAATGAGTAAGTAAATCCTGGTGTGTGCGTTATGGGGGCCAGGTCGTGCTGTGACGCGCGAAGACGGGTACGCCAATCCTTCAGCCAATGCGCACACTCCCACCTCAGAAAACTGACTAGCTCGGATGGTGGTCAGATTGTGGTGGTGGGGGAGAGAGTGAGGTCAACAGCTCAGCTTATTTTCCTCACTATAAACAATCTGACGCGCTTGAAACCATCACGGTGCGCTAAAAGCTGTGGCTTGGAAGGTTGCCAACTGACGGGATAACTCGGATCGCATGGTCAGCCCAATGTGTGGTTTGTGTAGAGTGACTGACTGGCGGACTGAGAGTCAGGATGCAATGGCTCTTTCTTAATGTGGCCTTTATGGCACTCGATAGTTCCACCATCATAGTCCGACGATGTCCAACGTATGCTCCATAGAAGGGTGGAGCAGGGACGGTGACTTTCGCGTGGCACTCCCACTCCGTGGGATCCGATTCAGGTGTAGTGGTACACCCAGGGGCGGCTCCGGCCGTACCAGCCACCTGCACCCTCTCCCATCTCCGGTCTTCTTGACTCTTTCTTAACACCGGGCTCAGGCGGGGGGGGGAAGGATATAGTGCGGTAGCTGCAGCGCAAGGCTACTATAACTTAAAACTAGTTCCCGCGCAATTGACCGTCCCTGCACCACCTGGTGTGGAGAATACGGTGGACCTCGTCGAAATCGACGGTCGAACTGTCGTGTCCTATGTCTCCTGACACAGCAGTTCAGTTGCGGGCAGACTGAGTGGAAAGGAGGAAGATTCCAAGCACAACATTGTATGTCACGCATCCCACAACTTCTGGACATAAACTGGCGATTAGCTATAAAATAGGTATGGTACATTTAAAACTTCCCAATAATTATGGATAGAACATTAGAAATACTTGTTAATCTGTAAAAATGAAAAAAGATGATTGGCCCAATTATTTCATGACAGCAATATTGAAATCCTAGTCAAACAGCGCAAACGTCTCAAAGCATTTGGGATGTAAGCCATACTGCCGTCGAAATCCGCACGAGCGTAGCTGTGCTTTACGAATCTTGACACTATATTTGATAGTTAACTCCAATCTACTTAAGTGGAAATCATCCGCAGGATTAAGGAAGCAATGCAGTGAAAACTGCCACAGCCACTGTCTGCATGTCGACAAAAGAAATGTTTTTTGAGCTCTATTGGATATTGTGACTTTCGCTCAAGGAGAACTAGACCAGAATTGAAGCTCAACAGCTACATTTACAATGAATTCGAAAAAGTGACGGGAGAGCAACTTGACCCATTTCCTTGGAAACCCTGATGACATTCCTAACTTCAAAGCATTTGATTTGTGTGGCATTGAGAGATGCTTCACTGGTGGCATGAAACCCTAACGCGCAAGGCTTCTATGAAGCTCCGAGGTCATACACCCAATACACGAACAATCGTAGGCAAGGCAGCTGAAGGCACACCAACACCGGAGGTTGCACCATGTCAAATTATTTTCTTTTCGGGCAAGCGTATCTATGATTGACGAACGTGGAAGATTCAAGTTAGATATATCCATTTTCGGTCATGGAGTATATTTATCACGGCCCTCTCTACCTGTTAGTTCTTCATGTCAGACAAGTAGTACTTCCAACTCCCATTAGGGCTTTGTGTTGTAAAATCCTCAAGTCAGTACAATTACGGTCTCCTCACCCTGATTTGTTTTCCAGAACGATTGGTTTTGCTTTACTCTGCACAAATGGTCTCCTTACCCGATTGGCGTTCGAATTCTATGTTTCTCTACACCAGGTAAGGCCGACTATGTGAACAAAAGATAAGGTATGTCCTTAAATTTACGGGTTTCTAAAAGAAATTCAGAACATCCAGAAACTGAGGATATAGGAAAAATCAACGAGACCGACCTACGTGTGCAGCGGGCTCCATATGGTACTGGATAAAATCCTTCAATAAGTCCGGATCTTAAAAGATTGCAGTGCAAATTTCATGCAACTGAGACACGGAAATGTGGTCTTGGAGGCCGGCAGGAGGATTTTATTTCATCGAAAAATCCCGTATGAATACAATGGATCTTTGTAATAATTTTTGAGCCTTTGATGTAGAAAAATATTAAGCTTTACAACTGGGGGACTACAAACATGCGGAGCCATGTCATATGCTGTCGATAAAGAGATGCACAACTGACATCCTTTGTGGGCAACCTAGTGAGGTACCTTCACTGATCGAGTCGTCAATCGACGGAGACTGTGAAATCTAAAAATGTGTTTTTCTGGTTTATATTCCACCGTCATCCTCTTGCCTTATCTCCAGTAAAAAAAAGAACTGAAATCTGAATTAAGGTATGCTACGAATGAGGCATGGCACTATATCCTCCTGACGGCAAGTTAAAACTTTTGAAAGTAAATGGTAATGGCGGCAACGGAAATGGCCCGATTGCGGGACAGAAAGCAGCGCTTCCATTTTGCCTTAAAAATGTGATTCTATTTGATAGATTTGTGCAGCAATTATTCTACGGCGATTGAAAACCACATTCTGGAATAGTTAAAAGATAAACTGAATTTAGGACAAATGCCTATGTCGGAGAGATAGTGACGAAGGTTGCGCATGGAATGATTCGAGAGAAATCAGCCAAAATCAGCCTAGGGGCAGGCGGAGTCCGCATGCGCCCGACATTGCTTTCGGTCTTCGGGATTTCGTCGTGACACCTTACGCGGGAAGGTGAGGGAAGGCAGAGTGCGGTTGATGTCATGAAAGTCTACCATCATCATAAACTAAAGATCACACAAGCCACCGTTCTGCGCCCACCCTGCTGTAGCTCACATGGCAAACATCGTTTGAAACCATGCTTGAACTATGGACTATCAGTGTACCTAAAAGAGTTTCTTCCCCAATCCGAGAGGCAAAAAAGGGTGACACCCTGAATAAAAATTGATGCTATCAACAGGCACCGTAGTAGCACAAAGCACAAGCATAGGTTCTGCACGTAATAACACCCAGTGTTCAGACTAACATTTATTCGCCCACATGATAGAACTCAGAACCGAACAGAAGGTATAAGTTAGCGTCGAACATACTCCTCGTTCACCTGACAGGCACTGAGGTGGATCATATTACATGGAATGATGGTGATGATTTAATCACTATAATGCAGCTGACAATGACTAAGGAATTCAATGCATGGATCTGATTTGACTATGTGAAGAGCAGGTCCGATTGCTCTTCTTTTAAATACGTGCATTTAGAAGGAGATATTCTTTCAAGCTAGACTGTCATCCTGATATGAATCTTCGGAAACGTATAAGCATTACTTCTGCGTTGAACATTACCAACATAAACGAAGCAGAGTATCCGGCACGGGGATTCTGTGCCACTTGACCGGGTTCAATCTAAAGAGCTAATTGTCATGGCATGCATCTAACATCTGTCAGTCTTATATCCTCCTTGTCCACTCCCACGCGAGATCAGCTGGCACATAACTGCGTTATATAAGAAAATCGAGCTGGTGTAGATAGCAACAGATTCTTACCTGAATGCGGAGTATGGACGGCTGACAGGGACAAGTTAAATAGAAGTAGTCATTTAAAGTTGACTCAGCTTTATTGAAAGAACTCATCGAGTGGACAATGGGTACTCAAGAAGTGATGTGCGATGTATCCACCCGAGACGCAAGCGGCAGTAAAACACGATTGAATTTTCCACAGAACACTGAAGAAACTGTACAACTTCATCGTGTTTGCTCTCATCGCTTTAAGGGCAAAAGAGTAATCTGAAGAGGTTTTGATAGTGAGTTATGGTGCTCTGAGAGGAAAATGCCCGTTTCTGTGGCTGCGACCACGTCCCCATCGATTGCATCAATTTAACTGTTCTGCTGATGAAAAGCAAATTTAGGTTTCAGTTCTAGATTTTGTTGTACGGCATACGCCAAGAGGGTATGGTGAAAAATCCGTGTGTCGTAACAGTTGCCAGAGAATCCTTTTTTGGCGTCTGTGAGCCTTTCTACTTAAACATTCACGTCAACGGGCCTACTAGCTTCCGTTGTTTAAATTACTGGAATGTTCTATTCTCAACAATCGATGTAACCGGTATGTTCCCAATTGAGTTGGAACGTTATGTTACTCAAGAAAATCTGAAAAAAGTGTCGGAGACACATAAGATCAAAAAACTGTGAAGGGCACAAACATTTAAATCGCATCCCTCTTTATAAGATCATCGGACGTCGTACAATGATCCTGTGCACAAAAGACAATCCCAAATCACATATACTGTCTTTGGCAAGGGGTTTGTTGCGTTGTCTTCACTGACGAGGTAAATAAGAGGCAAATAGGCAAGAGTTGACTGATAATACAAACACATGTCCTTTTATTAATTGTTTACATAAAAAGTTATAGTTCATAAGTATAAAGACAGTTAAATTAAGCTCCATGTGAAATCGATTGTAGATGGCCCGAGTACCGTGGTCACCAACGCTGTCCAATGCATCCCCACAAAAATGGTGCGCATATGTTAGTGAATTGTGCGTTAACTACTTTACATTGATACCGGGCGTGCGTAGAGTCTGCTCAAAATATCTCCTCCCTCACCCGCCCGAGCCCGTTAGAAAAACCACAACGACTGGAAGTGGCTCAGTCTTAAATGCTGACTTGTTTCAGGTTTTTCACAAACGAAAAGAAGTGGCTCGGACGCTATCTGAGTGGCCATGTGATAATGACTCTATCCAGGAGGCCTGATAGGACCGATTTACTCTGTCAGTGGACAGACTTTCATGTCACAACTTCTAGTCTGTCAGCTTTTTATGATGGGGAGGGAGATAAAGTACGGTGAAGATAGATTTCTCAGAGCTAACGACGTTTGCCCCTCCCTCCAGGAGCTGCAGGAACATGTATTTGCCTGTCAATCACGAGCTAACATACAGGTATTACACCAGGTTTTCACAAAAAGAGAGTGGGTGCCTCAGTTCTCACCCACAGGAAAGTTCTGTAGAGACCACATTAGGAATGAGCCATTGGGCTTAATCCTACAAGACCAGAGGCCTAGATGTACAACCCTGAGACGCCACAATCATCAATACGCACCGGGGTTTATTTTGAAACAAACGACTACCATTTGGAGTAAGTTATGCTCCCGTTTATAATTTAAATGCTGGATTAATAGCCACGTGAAGGACATACCTCATGTTTGCGCTATCTTAATGATGTATTAGTAACTGGCCCATCTGAACATAGTCACTTCGAGAATTTAAACATAGTGCTAACACGTTTGGAAGGCTTCCGTGTCTGGGACCCTGTCTCACCATCTCAGCTTCAGTATTCTACCTAGGCAGATGAGATGGAAGTGATTCAGCTTCCAGGATGGGTTGGAGTAGACGGTTCAGGTCTCCGCTGCATACAGGAGTTTCGTCAAGAGGACGGTCTTGTACATCTTCAGTTTGGTGCTTAGTTGAAGGCCGTGGCAAATCCCCACGTAGGTTTGCAGCTGACCGAATGCTTGTTGGCTTTAGAGATCCGTTGAACAACCTCATTGTCAATTCTTATGTTACGTCAGAGCGTGCTTCTTAGAAAGGTGAAGTTGTCTTCAGTTGTAAGTTAGGTGCCGTTCACAATGATTCGAGGAGCATTGTATGCATGACCTACACTTTGACGGTATTGATTGTAAGGCCGAAATTGGTGTAGTCGGTGGCGAAGATGTCCATGCTCCTTTACATCTTCTCGTCCGTCGAGGTGTTGAGGGCTCAGTCGTTCGCGTGGAGCAGGTCGTGGACTGTAATCCTGGACATGCGTGTTGGGGCCTGCATACACCGGATATTGAGAAGGTGCCATTAATTCTGTATGGAATGCAGATCCCAAGGTGCTCATCACGGCAGGCGTCCATCAGCACGACAGATAACACGAGACTGAAGAGGCTGGGAGCCAGTTCGCATCCCTGCTTCGCTCCGTGGGTCACTGTGAATTCTTCGGAGACCATCCCGTTATCAGTGATGCGCGCCATCATTCCGTCGTGTAGCTGACGCAACATGTGCGTGAACCGCTCAAGACAGCCGGATTTCTACATTATTTTCTACATTCATCGCGATTCACCGTGTTAAAGGATTTCATAAGATCCATGAAGGCGTGCATAGGTAGGTTCGCATCCCATGGCAATTCTCTTGTAACTAATGAGTGGCGAGGATAATATCGGTTGTTCCTCGGTGTCGTCGGAAGCCACAGTGACTTTCTGCTGGCAGTGCCTGCTCTAGGTGGCCGTTCAGGCGATTGAGCAGAATGGGAGCAAAGATCCTCCCGGCAATGTTAAGCAGCGAGATGTCACTGTAGTTATCATAGGGTTGCTGGTTCCCTTTCCACATGTAGAGATGCCCGATGGTCACGTCCTTGCAATCCTGCGGTAACTGTCCCTGACACCACATCTCCTGGAGTAATGTTGTGAGTTCCACCATAAGCCGGGGCCACCACACTTATAGCCTTCCGCCGGGATTACATCGGATATTGATGTCTTCCCGTTGGAACTTTTTGCACGGTCTGGATGATTTCTGGTAGGGAAGACAGAAGATCCTCCTTATTGTTCATGTCCACATGGGGAGCCGGTTGATGGAAGCATCAGAGATGGTTGATCAGCGGTCGAGGACACTTCTGGATTGTTCGGCCCAGTGCTTCAGAATTTGTGATTTCACCGTCAGGAGCGTTATGCCATCGCAGCTGAGAAGCGGGGCAGTTCCCTTGGTGTAGGAGCCGTAAATGGCCTTCAAGAAGTTTTTAATTTCGGTGCGGTCCGCATACTCTTGGATTTTCTCAGCTTTGCGGACCATCCGAGCGTCCGGCATCTCCCAAAAGCATCGCTGTACAAGGCGGCGGAATCTGAAGAAGGCTGCTTGGTTGGCGTTAGTCTGGTTGTCTATGTAGGTTGTTGTTGCCGATGTAATTTTCATCAAAAAAGTCCTGGTGTTGATGGTGTGCGCGTCCAAATACTTCAAGGGCGGTGGACTGGATGACGTTCCGCAGTTGACACCATCGTGTCTCCATGGTAGCATCACCATCTGGAGCCTGCAGCTGCTCCAGTTTCTGGGCTAATTAGTTGCTGAACTCAAAATAGTGAACAGGCGAATCTAACAAATGTGTATTTTGCATACCTGATGGTCACTTGCCTTGGAGCCTCCTGCGGGGTTGAAGTCAAAACTCATCTTGGAGATGACGAGGCGGTGATCCGTTCAATCATCTATATCGTGGATTGCTTTGATCACCAGTACATCCTGTCAATCTCGCCTCCGGACAAGAAAATGGACCAGCAGCTTCCAGCGTCACATTTCGGGGTGCATCCACGTAGCCTTTTCCCGCGTCGGAAGGCGGAAAAAGGTGTTGGTCAGCATTAGATGGTGTATGCGCAGGTAAGCAGAAGAAAGAGGCCATTTAAGTTACAACCGCCGAGACCGTGGAGAACCACCAGTCGTCTCCAGGCAGTATGCTCTGGACCGACGCGGGCGTTGAATTCACCAAAAACAATCAACGTATTCGCCTTCGGCACAGTCGCGGCGGTTACTGGGGTGTGGCCGCTGGGCAGAGCCCAGCTTCGAGGAGACACAGATAACGGTTGGGTTCCAGATAGGGGCCGCCACTGGAGCATTAGCCACCTTTAGAAGACAAATGAAGCGACCTAATGCTCTCAGCACGGTGCCTCTTAACTAGGACTCCTACCTCCCTTCCGCTTACAAATATGAAATAAGTTAGGGGTATTGAAAACTTAGTGGTTGGCGCCTTGAGTAGGCTTCCATTGAGGACGATGGCGTCAATGGCGCACCTGCTTTTGCGACCGTTAAGCTTTTGTAGAATTTAGTCAACGAACCCGTAACCTGTCAATGAATTAGATAGTAAACATAAAGGGATTCCTCTGCCCCACCCCTGCTCCCAAAAATGGTTAAGTCTTCCATATTGTGTGCGCGTCCACGCCCGCTATGCCTACTCACTACCCATCTCCCCTCCCTCTACTCCTCACGTTTCTCTCTTCCCCACGATCAAAAAATCCTACGGCGAGGGCGACGTTCAATCGCGTAGGTGATCCAGGTCAAACGGGTCATTCTCTCACTAAACCGATCCATAGTGAAATTAGGCAGCCATCAGGGACGACTAAACAGCCCTATTTATGGACAGCAGTGCTTATTCCCTTGATTGGGGAGGGGTCTGGAAAAGGTACCTGAAACAACTTCTGGGTCCCACGACTTCTGTGGCAGACCGTGGCTCGCAAACATCAAAATACCCTGTCAAATCTCTCAAAACAACAGCAACAACTCTTTTCCCTGCCGTCACTTCCCCGTACCATCCGGGTTTCTCAGGTGGGTCCAATTACTTCAACAGCCTGGAATGTTCGCTCCCTTTGAGATAATCTGAGGAGCAGTTGACCGGAACGAGGGCAGCATTGTTCGTTCGTAAACTGGCGTGCTGCAATGTGAACATCGCTGCACTCAACGAAACCCGATTCTCCGACCAAGACCAACTGCAGGAGGTAGGTGCCGGCTACACCTTCTTCTGGGGCGGATGCCCAAAGGCAGAGCGACGCGACGCTGTCGTCACCTTTGCCATATGGACCAACATCGTGGGATACTTGCCCGCGTTCTGTAGGCGATTAATTTCTTCTTCGACCTTCGTTGCAATTGCATAGAGGAATGAATGAACTTGGAAGAACTGGGGACGGAATTCTGGTTGAAACTGGAATTATACAGGTGGACCGCGGTAGGCGGTAGAAGAATCATCACGAAGTACTTCTTGACGATTTAACAGCAGGGAATATAGACCCGGGTTAACACCAATCCGCTGTAGGATAGCACAGAAGGCACGCATTTTATCCAGTTCCATTCAAAAGATTTTTTTTGCTTCCTCTGACCACATGGACCGGCAAATAGTGAAGTGCTCCATTATGCTCAACATCGGCCGTAAAAAAACTCTCGAACTTCTACGTTCTGTCCAGTATAACTATAAAAAGTTAGGGCGAGCCGAAACGAGACGGGCGAATTTCGGAAAAGAGGCCTCATTGATGAGAGTAAAAGCTGAACCAGTGTCGATTTCAAACTTCGTTAGATGGCAATCGACAGGAAGTGTGTTTGTGTAGGGGATTGCAGCGGTGGGTCGCTTGAAAGCATTCGGAGTATCACCTCATCCTCTTCATCTGGATTAGGGTATGTGGCATGCGTGTTAGCTTTCATCCGCCTTTCGTAGAAGCAGACTCCTTCTATGTGACCGATTTTCTTGAGAAACCGGGAAAATGTCACCTACTGTCTACAGTGTGACCAAGGGATATGATGCTGGCCACAACGGTAGCAGGATGGTAGTTGCTTTGAAGGAGCTGATGAACGCTGCTTAGCTCAAAACCTGGAAGTGTTCACCAGGGAGATAGCCAATCCCGTTTCCGAGGATGACAGTACTCCAGCGTTGGTCTAATTTAGCTGTTGAAGATTTTGCCGTACGTGCTCCTGATGACTGGCAATATCACAGGCCTTCTCCCATGACAAATCTGGCTTCTCTAATAAGAAATTTTCCTCGCGCTTTTTCATCGCACATACTGACGATCAACTGCTGAACAAGCATTGCCTGCTCAAATTTGTTTGTCTTGAGTTCTTTATCTCTGCATTCCTGGATGGCGAGATTCCGATTCGTACTTAAATCACCAATGCATTGACTGGCTTCCTGACGCATCTGACAAAACCGATAGCGCCTCAGGAAGACGCTGTCTTTTTTCCGCCTAACGCTGCCTCAAGCTTTGTGAATGTTGTTTGGAGATCAGTAGCCCCTTGCAAATTTCGGGCGTTGAAGTACCAGCGTTCCAAATCTCCGAGATTAGTTCGTAGGAGTTTTGCTTTAGACTAAACGTATAGTGTAATCGTGGGATAAATAATTGTAATCGGTTCGATATAGTCCGCAAATGTTTTCTCTATTCTAACCACGAGTCATTTGAGGGCTCCGGGTTTTTTTCGGTCGGAAAGGTAACGCTGTAGTCCGTAAGGTAGCCATGTACGTTGCGCTGCGTCGCTCATCTTCTGTAGCCAATAAAGAAGGCCGTTTGTAGACAAGACGTGTACTGAGAATGGGAGACAGTACAAGTGGGGCGCCTGGTAGACACGGCAGGATATATGGCGTGGAGGAAATTTCATAGGCCGTAGGGTGACCATTCAGTAAAAAGAAGGTCTGAAGACGCGTCCTTGACCTTGACCGCTCGCCTGTCGTGCGCATGTGACGTGATGGGCGCACACTTCAGGCAGCATAAACTGCAGTTGTCAATTGATAATTACATCCAGACCTCGCAGTCAGTCCAATGTGTTTGGGTGGAGTGGCAGACTGGTGGTCTTAGAGTGAGGCTCCGCTGGCTCCGTCTTAACCTGATCGCTGACACTCACACATGTGAGATGTGAGCCTTTCAGCTCATTTTGTGGGAAATTCTGGTGTTTGTGTTTGGGGGCAAGGCCGTGTAATGGGTACGCCAGACGGGGTCATTAGATATATCAGCAGCTGCGCCCACTTCCCGCATCGGTCCACTGACCGGTCTTGACGGTGGCTGATACCTGGAAATGGGGATAGAGAGTGGTATCGACGGTTCGGCTCATTTTTCTCACTATAAACAGTTTGACAGGCTTGAACCTATCATGGTGCGCAAAACGCCGTGGCTCGGAAGGTTGCCAATTAACGGGATAAATCGGATCACAGGGTCAGCCCAGTGTATGTTGTGTGTGGAGTGGCTGACTGGCAGACTGAGTGTCCGGCTGCACTAACTCCTTCTTCATGTGACCCTTATGGTACTTCCGCTCGGTTGGGATCCGAGCCATGTGTGGCGGCACGTTCCTTAGCGGTTCCGGTCGCGCCAGACACCTGTGCCCTCTCCCGCCTCCGGTCTTATAGACTCCGTCTTAACACGGAGCCCAGGCGGATGGGAGAAGTGAGTGTGGTAGCTTTAGCGCAAATCTACTATCGCTTAAAACTAATCCACATGCAAGTCAGCGGCCCTGCACTACCATTCTATGGAAAAAATTGTGAATTTCGTTGAAAACAACGGTCGAACGATGTGTAGTGGCGGTCTCATGAACGTAGGATTAAGCCCAATGGCTCCTTCCTAATGTGGCCTCGAGAGTACTTTCCTTCGGGGGATAACTGAGGAGCCCAATCACTTTTCGTGAAAACCTGGTGTACTACCTGTATTTTAGCTCGTGATTGACAGGCAAATACATGTTCCTGCAGCTCCTGGAGGGAGGGGCAAACGTCGTTAGCTCTGAGAAATCTATCTTCACCGTACTTTATCTCCCTCCCCCATCATAAAAAGCTGACAGACTAGAAGTTGTGACATGAAAGTCTGTCCACTGACAGAGTAAATCGGTCCCATCAGGCCTCCTGGATAGAGTCATTATCACATGGCCACTCAGATAGCGTCCGAGCCACTTCTTTCGTTTGTGAAAAACCTGAAACAAGTCAGCATTTAAGACTGAGCCACTTCCAGTCGTTGTGGTTTTTCTAACGGGCTCGGGCGGGTGAGGGAGGAGATATTTTAGCAGACTCTACGCACGCCCGGTATCAATGTAAAGTAGTTAACGCACAATTCACTAACATATGCGCACCATTTTGTGGGGGATGCATTGGACAGCGTTGGTGACCACGGTACTCGGGCCATCTACAATCGATTTCACATGGAGCTTAATTTAACTGTCTTTATACTTATGTACTATAGCTTTTTATGTAAACAATTAGTTAAAGGACTCGTAGTTACATTATCAGCCGAATCTTGCCTATTTGCTTCTTAGTTACCTCGCCATTGAAGACAACGCAACAAACCCCTTGCTTAAGACAGTATATGTGATTTGGGATTGTCTTTTGTGCACAGGATCATTGTACGACGGCCGATGATCTTATAAAGAGGGATGCGATTTAAATGTTTGTGCCCTTCGCAGTTTTTTTGATCTTATGTGTCTCCGACACTTTTTTCAGGTTTTCTTGTGTAACATATCGTTCCAACTCAATTAAGAACATACCGGTTACATCGATTGTTGAGAATAGAACATTCCAATAATTTAAACAACGGAAGCTAGTAGGCCCGTTGACGTGAATGTTTAAGTAGAAAGGCTCACAGACCCCAAAAAGGATTCTCTGGCAACTGTTACGACACACGGATTTTTCACCATGCCCTATTGGCGTATGCCTTACAACAAAATCTAGAACTGAAACCTAAATTTGCTTTTCATCAGCAGAACAGTTAAATTGATGCAATCGATGGGGACGTGGTCGCAGCCACAGAAACGGGCATTTTCCTCTCAGAGCACCATAACTCACTATCAAAACCTCTTCAGATTACTCTTTTGCTCTTAAAGCGATGAGAGCAAACACGATGAAGTTAGTACAGTTTCTTCAGTGTTCTGTGGAAAATTCAATCGTGTTTTACTGCCGCTTGCGTCTCGGGTGGATACATCGCACATCACTTCTTGAGTACCCATTGTCCACTCGATGAGTTCTTTTAATAAAGCTGAGTCAACTTTAAATGGCTTCTTCTATTTAACTTGTCGCTGTCAGCCGTCCATACTCCGCATTCAGGTAAGAAGCTGTTGCTATATACACCAGCTCGATTTTCTTATATAACGCAGTTATGTGCCAGCTGATCTCGCGTGGGAGTGGACAAGGAGGATATAAGACTGACAGATGTTAGATGCATGCCATGACAATTAGCTCTTTAGATTGAACCCGGTCAAGTGGCACAGAATCCCCGTGCCGGATACTCTGCTTCGTTTATGTTGGTAATGTTCAACGCAGAAGTAATGCTTATACGTTTCCGAAGATTCATATCAGGATGACAGTCTAGCTTGAAAGAATATCTCCTTCTAAATGCACGTATTTAAAAGAAGAGCAATCGGACCTGCTCTTCACATAGTCAAATCAGATCCATGCATTTAATTCCTTAGTCATTGTCAGCTGCATTATAGTGATTAAATCATCACCATCATTCCATGTAATATGATCCACCTCAGTGCCCTGTCAGGTGAACGAGGAGTATGTTCGACGCTAACTTATACCTTCTGTTCGGTTCTCAGTTCTATCATGTGGGCGAATAAATGTTAGTCTGAACACTGGGTGTTATTACGTGCAGAACCTATGCTTGTGCTTTGTGCTACTACGGTGCCTGTTGATAGCATCAATTTTTATTCAGGGTGTCAGCGTTTTTTTCCCTCTCGGATTGGGGAAGAAACTCTTTTAGGTACACTGATAGTCCATAGTTCAAGCATGGTTTCAAACGATGTTTGCCATGTGAGCTACAGCAGGGTGGGCGCAGAACGGTGGCTTGTGTGATCTTTAGTTTATGATGATGGTAGACTTTCATGACATCAACCGCACTCTGCCTTCCCTCACCTTCCCGCGTAAGGTGTCACGACGAAATCCCGAAGACCGAAAGCAATGTCGGGCGCATGCGGACTCCGCCTGCCCCTAGGCTGATTTTGGCTGATTTCTCTCGAATCATTCCATGCGCAACCTTCGTCACTATCTCTCCGACATAGGCATTTGTCCTAAATTCAGTTTATCTTTTAACTATTCCAGAATGTGGTTTTCAATCGCCGTAGAATAATTGCTGCACAAATCTACAATCAAATAGAATCACATTTTTAAGGCAAAATGGAAGCGCTGCTTTCTGTCCCGCAATCGGGCCATTTCCGTTGCCACCATTACCATTTACTTTCAAAAGTTTTAACTTGCCGTCAGGAGGATATAGTGCCATGCCTCATTCGTAGCATAGTGGATTTAAAACCTACTAACCTTAATTCAGATTTCAGTTCTTTTTACTGGAGATAAGGCAAGAGGATGACGGTGGAATATAAACCAGAAAACACATTTTAGATTTCACAGTCTCCGTCGATTGACGACTCGATCAGTGAAGGTACCTCACTAGGTTGCCCACAAAGGATGTCAGTTGTGCATCTCTTTATCGACAGCATATGACATGGCTTCGCATGTTTGTAGTCTCCCAGTTGATAAGCTTAATATTTTTCTACATCAAAGACTCAAAAATTATTACAAAGATCTATTGTATGCATACGGGATTTTTCGATGAAAAAAATCCTCGTGCCGGCCTCCAAGACCACATATGTGTCTCAGTTGCATGAAATTTGCACTGCAATCTTTTAAGATCCGGACTTATTGAAGGATTTTATCCAGTGCCATATGGAGACCGCTGCACACGTAGGTCGGTCTCGTTGATTTTTCCTATATCCTCAGTTTCTGGATGTTCTGAATTTCTTTTAGAAACTCGTAAATTTAAGGACATATCTTACCTTTTGTTCACATAGTCGGCCTTACCTGGTGTAGAGAAACATAGAATTCGAACGCCGATCGGGTAAGGAGACCATTTGTGCAGAGTAAAGCAAAACCAATCGTTCTGGAAAACAAATCAGGGTGAGGAGACCGTAATTGCACTGACTTGAGGATTTTACAACACAAAGCCCTAATGGGAGTTGGAAGAACTACTTGCCTGATATGAAGAACTAACTGGTAGAGAGGGCCATGATAAAGAAGCCCATGACCGAAAATGGATATATCTAAGTTGAATCTTCCACGTTCGTCAATCCTAGATACGCATGCCCGAAAAGAAAAGAATTTGACATGGTGCAACCTCCGGTGTTGGCGTGCCTTCAGCTGCCTTGTTTACGATGGTTCTTGTATTGGGTGTATGACCTCGGAGCTTTATAGAAGCCTTGCGCGTCAGGGTTTCATGCCACCAATGAAGCATCTCTCAATGCCACACAAATCAAATGCTTTTGAAGTTAGGAATGTCATCAGGGTTTCCAAGGAAATGGGTCAAGTTGCTCTCCCGTCACTTTTTCGAATTCATTGTAAATGTAGCTGTTGAGCTTCAATTCTGGTCTAGTTCTCCTTGAGCGAAAGTCACAAGATCCAATAGAGCTCAAAAAACATTTCTTTTCTCGACATGCAGACAGTGGCTGTGGCATTTTTCACTGCATTGCTTCCTCAATCCTGTGGATGAATTCCACTCAAGTAGATTGGAGTTTACTGTCAAATATAGTGTCAAGACTCGTAAAGTACAGCTACGCTCGGGCGGATTTCGACGGCAGTATGGCTTACATCCCAAATGCTTTGAGACGTTTGCGCTGTTTGACTACGATTTAAATATTCCTGTCATGAAATAATTGGACCAATCATCTTTTTCATTTTTACAGATTAACAAGTATTCCTAATGTTCTATCCATAATTATTGGGCAGTTTTAAATGTACCATACCTATTTTACAGCTAATCGCCAGTTTATGTCCAAGAGTTGTGGGATGCGTGACATACAATGTTTTGCTTGGAATCTTCCTCCTTTCCACTCAGTCTGCCCGCAACTGAACTGCTGTGTCAGGGGACATATGACACGACAGTTCGACCGTCGATTTCGACGAGGTTCACCGTATGCTCCACACCAGGTGGTGCAGGGACGGTCAATTGCGCCGGAACTAGTTTTAAGTTATAGTAGCCTTGCGCTGCAGCTACCGCACCATATCGTCCATCCCCACCTGAGCCCGGTGTCAAGAAAGAGTCAAGAAGACCGGAGATGGGAGAGGGTGCAGGTGGCTGGCGCGGCCGGAGCCGCCCCTGGGTGTACCACTACACCTGAATTGGATCCCACGGAGTGGGAGTGCCACGCGAAAGTCACCGTCCCTGCTCCACCCTTCCATGGAGCATACGTTGGACATCGTCGGACTATGATGGTGGAACTATCGAGTGCCATAAAGGCCACATTAAGAAAGAGCCATTGCATCCTAACTCTCAGTCCGCCAGTCAGTCACTCTACACAAACCACACATTGGGCTGACCACGCGGTCCGAGTTATCCCGTCAGTTGGCAACCTTCCAAGCCACAGCTTTTAGCGCACCGTGATGGTTTCAAGCGCGTCAGATTGTTTATTGGCTGAAGGATTGGCGTACCCGTCTTCGCGCGTCACAGCACTACCTGGCCCCCATAACGCACACACCAGGATTTACTTACTCAGTGGATATGCAGGAGCCATCGCCATCTGACTCCCAGTCCACTGGTCAGTCACTCGACACACACAGCACATACACTGGGCCGACGGCGTGGTCTGGGGCAAGCGTCAGATTGGCAGTCTTCCAAGCCACGGTTTCTAGGAAACCGTCATTTTATCAGGTAAATTCTGTCGATTTTGAGGGTGTTGTCTATGTTTGAGTGTAGATGGTGTGCGCTGATGCGGCTTAGCCTCCGGTGGTTTACCGCAGGTTGTCGTGGAGGCACATGTGTCCTAATAGGCCCATGCGATGTGTAAATGTGCGGCAGCAGTGAGGGCAGTGGAGGCGGGCGCGGCTACTGTATGTCGGAGTTCCAGGCACTGGTTCACCAGCCTCCGTGCGATGGATTCGCAGGTGACCGACCATGCCGATGTGTGAGTTGAAGTTGCGGGCGCATTGTGGGCAGGAGAAATCGGTAAAGGCTGGGAGGATATCATTCATGGTAGTGGGGTGGCAGTGGCGGTAAGAATGGCAGGAGCGGAGGGTGTGCATGATATATCGGTGTTGTCGGCATTGCGGTGAATTCCGCTGTCATGGATGCATGAGGTAAATGTGCGGCCGCATTGAGGACAGTTTACGAGAGAGTCCCCATCGCTGATGGTGGTGGTGGTGGTGGTGGCAGTGAAGGCGAAGGCAATGGTGGTTGCGGTGGTGGGGTAACAGGCGATGAGATTTGGGATGTGGTCTCTATGATGGTGGGAGTAATGGAATTGATGCCAGGAGTGAGAGTGGGGGAGTCTGAAGGAGGGTTATCAGAATTTGACGTAGAAATTGGAATTGTCGGATTGTTGGTGCATTGCGTCCGAAGACGTACAACGAGGCCGATTCGTGCGCGGATGATGCGTTGACAGCGCGGGCATGTTGGCAGGTCCTGGGAATCGACGGTATTGATCCGGGGCGCTGGTGACTTTCGTGCCGCTGTTTTGGCCTTGGCGGTCGTGATCCAGTTGGCCTCATAGATCGCTGAAGCAGTCTTCACGGATCTTCTCCATGCCGGTCTATCCTGGGCGAGGTCCTCCCAGGTCGCCGGGTTGATTTGCAGTTGCTTCAGCGATTTCTTCAAAGTTTCCTTGTAGCGTCGTTTTTGACCTCCCTGTCGGCGAGCACCCGTAGCGACATCGCCGTAGAAAATTCGTTTGGGTAGTCGCTCGTCGTCCATTCTTACCTGGTGGCCACTCCATCGCAGCTGCACTTGCCTCAGCAAGGCGTGGATGCTGAGGATTCCGGTCCGTTCCAGGACTTCCGTGTCCGGGATCCTGTCTTGCCATCTCAGCTACAGTATTCTGCGGAGGCAGCTGATATGGAAGTGATTCAGCTTCCTGGCTTGGTTCGAGAAGACGGTCCAGGTCCCGCTCCGTAAAGGAGTGTCGTAGAGGCAATGGTTTTGTACATCTTCAGTTTGGTGTCCAGGTGAATACCGTTGCAATTCCTCACGGAGGCCGGCAGCCGGCCAAAGGCCGTACAAGCTTTGGAGATTCGTTGGACAGCCTCGTCATCGAGTCTCGTGTTGCGCTACATCGTGCTTCCTAGATAAGCGAAAGTTTCCACGTTTTTGAGTTGAGCACCGTTGACATTGATTCGGGGAGCATTGTTTTCCGCGCTGGGTGGCGGCTGGTGCATGAAAACCGTTTTAGCTGTACTGATTGTTAAGCCAAAATCGGCGCACGCTGCGGCGAAGAGGTCCATACTAAATTGCATGTCCTCCTCCGTCACGGTGTTAAGAGCGCAGTCGTCCGCGAAGAGTGTAGTCATAAACACGCGCGTTGAAGCCTGCATACGCCGACTGTTGAGAAGATGCCCGTCAGTTCTGTAGGCGATGCGGATCCCAGGCTGCTCATCAAGGTAGACGTCTAACAGCATAGCCAAGAACACGAGACTGAACAGGGTGGGAGCCAATACGCAGCCCTGCTTCACTCTCTTGGTCACTGCGAATTCTTCGGATACCGTCCCGTTGTCAGTGACGCGCTCCGCCATCCCGTCATGAAGCTGACACACCATGTGCGTGAACCACTCAGGACAGCCGAATTTCTGCATGCTTTTCCACAGTCCGTCGCGATTCACCGTGTCAAAGGATTTTGTCAGATCGACGAAGGTAGTGTACAGTTGAGTTCGCATCTCCTGGCACTTATCTTGTAGCTGGCGGGTGGCGAAGATCATGTCGGTTGTTCCGCGGTGTCAGCGGAAGCCAAATTGGTTTTCCGGGAGCAGGCCCTGCTCTAGGTGACCGTTCAGACGATTAAGAAGGATACGGGCGAAGATCGTCCCGGCGATGTTTAGAAACGAGATTCCTCTGTGATTATCACAGAGTTTGCGGTTCCCCTTTCATTTGTAAAGATGGATGATGGACCGCTAGAAATCTGCTGTACGGCCCGGATGGTTTCTGGTAGGTAAGGCGGCAGATCCAGGTCATTGTTCGTGTCCACTTGAGGGAGCCGTTCAATAGCAGCATCGGAGATGGCTAATGAGCAATATAGGACACTTCTGAAGTGTTCGGCCCAGCGCTTCAGAATTTAGGATTTCTCTGTCAGCAGTGTTGTGCCGTCAGAGATGAGCAGTGGTGCGGTCCCCTGGATGCAAATGCCGTAGATGGCCTTGATGGCTTTGAAAAAGTTTTTCATTTCATTGCGGTCAGCATACCCCTGGATTTCCTCAGCCTTGCGGGTCATCCAGGCATCCTGCATCTCCCGCAGCCGTTGCTGTACAAGGCGCCGGCATCTGAAGAAGGTTGTTTTGGTGGTGTCAGTCCGAAGGTCGATGTAGGCTTTGTGTAGTCCATTCTTCTCCGTGAGTAAGTTGCTGATGTCGGCGTCATTGTCGTCAAACCAGTCCTGGTGTCGACGGCGTACACGTCCGAGGACTTCGAGGGCGGTGGACTGGATGGCATTTCGCAGTTGACACCATCGTGCCTCCACGGTAGAATTATTATCTGGAGCATGCAGGTCTTCCAGTTTCTGGGCTATTTGGTTGCTGTAATCAAAACAGTGAGCAGGCAAATTTAACAAAATAGTATTTAACTTATCGGGCGGCCTCTTAACTTGGGGCCTTCGTCGGGGTTGCAGTCGGAGTCTCATCTGGGAGATGACGAGGCGGTGATTTGTCCGACTATCGGCATCGCGGATCGCCTTGGTTACCAGCACGTCCTGTCGATCTCGCCTCCGGACGAGAACATAGTCCAGCAGATGCCAGCGCCGCGACCGAGGGTGCATCCACGTGGCCTTCTCCCGCGTAGGAAGGTGGAAGAAGGTGTTGGTCAGCAGAAGACGGTGTTCCGCACACGTGCGCAGAAGAAGGAGGCCGTTATCGTTACAGCTACCGAGACCGTGGGGACCCAGCACTCCCTGCCAGGCTGCGTGGTCCGTCCCGACGCGGGCGTTGAAGTCACCAAAGACAATTAACTTGCCACCGTCAGCACAGTCGCCAGTAGAGCGTGCAGGTCCTCGTAGAATTTGTCCTTCGCCGCATCAGAGCTCGTCATTGGGGGAGCGTAGGCGCTGATGATGGTGGCGAACTGGTCTCCCCGAAGAGGCAGGTGAAGGCTCATCAGGCTTTCATTGAAACCCTGCGGCAGACAGGGCAGACGTCCCACGATGCCGTTCCGGATGGCAAAGGCAACACCAGCGTCGCGTCGCTCTGTCTTTTACCGGCCGCTCCAGTAGAAGGTGTAGCCGGCACCCACCTCCTCCAGCTGACCCTGCTCAGAGAATCGGTCTCGCTGAGAGCAGCAATGTCCACCTTGTAGCGCGCCAGTTCCCGAGCGACTAGCGCCGTCCTCCGTTCCGGCCGGTTGTTCCTAGGATTGTCTAAAAGGGAACGAACATTCCAGGCTGCTAGTGTGAGTGGTCTCACCCGAGCAACCTGGAGGGTAGGGCGAGGGGGATGGGGATGGGGGTATTGCTGTTTGTTTGAGTTTTACGACCGCGTATTTTGCGATCTGCGAGCCGCGGCCGGCTGCCGAAGACGTGATAACCAGCATTTGTTTAGGCACCTTTTCTAGCCCCTTCCTCTGTGAGGAGACAAGCAGTGCTGTCCCTAAATAGGACTGCTCGGACATCTCAGACAGCTGCCGAACTCCACTATGAGTCACGGTTTTGTTTTAGTGGGAGAACGACCCGAGTTAGCCTGGGCCGCCTATGGGGTTGCTGTCGCCCCCACCGTAGGACATTTTGAGAGGGGGAGGTGGGATGTTCGGGAGTCAGACATACCGGGTGTGAAGGCCCACACAACACCGGAGACCCTCGCCTGGTTTAGCACGCCGGTCCTGCTGGTTGCCCGGGGTGTGGCCGTTGGGAAGAACCCAACTTCGAGGAGCCACAGGTGCGAGTTGGGTACCAGTTAGAGGCGGCCACAGGAGCATTCACCACCTGTACGAGACAAATGGAGCGACCAAATGCTATCTGTGTTGTGCTGCCCCTAACTAGTACCCCTACACCCCTACACAGCTCATTAAGTTATAAATACGCCAGAAAGATTCAGCTGCTTCTCGACTATATCCTTTCGCCAGTACTCCATAGGCCTTGCTACACTTTCTATTAATCGGCCTGATTGGTAACTTGCGAAAACATTGCATGCAGACTGGTGAAACAGTGCCGGACATAAAACCACCGCGTCCGTCTCCGCTGTCCAAACTGCCTATGCACATCGACTTAGTTCATGGGCCTACTCGGCCGCCTACGCCTGCACGAAATTCTGCGGTAAATCACTCTAGGCTTGACCGCATTATCGAATCTCTCCTCACCAGAATCAACACCACACAACACCTGTTTGAGACCAACACCCGTCACATGAGAGGAAAGTATGACCCTCGGCTCCTTCTCCATGTGGCTCCTCTGCTGCGTGAGCGATTCGAGCCTTAGAATATCGCGGTGCATTAAGCGCCGTGACTTTGAAGATTGCCAACTGACGAATGCACTCAGGCCTGAGAGTCAGCCCAATGTCTGTTTGCGCTGAGTAGCCGAATATGGGTTTGAGAGTCAGGCTTCAACGACGCCTTCTTACTGTGGCCTCTATGGCATTCCGCGATATTCGAGCCAGGTGTGAATGCACATTTAGGGGTGGCACCGGATACGCCAACCATCTGCTCCCCATCTTGCCCTTGTCTACTGGACTTGGTCGCGTTACCTGGTACAGGTGGGTGAAGGGGAAAGCATGCAGTAGGTGCAGTGAAAGTCCATACCCACTATAATCTAATGCAGGCGCAAGGTAGCGTCCCTGTGCCTCCTTGCTATGCGCCACACGATTTGCCTTGTCAGATATGACAACAAGCTGTCATGTACTTTCCGTGTAAAATATGCGATACGCCTCCTCTTGCATTTATTATCGCTAGCAGCCCAACTGGTGGGATTGAGCAAGTTTCCAACCACAACAAGGGAGTGTCACGGGCCTTCTCCTTTGGGAAATGCATACATAACCCTTCGCTAAAGAAGAAGAAGAAGAAGAAGAAGAAGAATAGGAAGAGGAGGAAGAAGAAGAAGAAGGGGATTGATATTATGTGCGCAGAAAGATTTGCCTTGACTGTTTGGCAGATACATGTATGCTGATTAGTAATGCATCCATTACTAAATTTTTAGGTCAACAGCTGTCTGCACCTCTGGAGCAAACTCTTTTTGGGGCGTAGATGTTTTGCAGAAATCTTATGTTCAATTTACGCATATATTATGCAGTTCCGCACTAGGACGAAAATGGGGTCAGCACGCGTTTGCATATATTTTGTTTAATGCGGACAACAATAATAACTTTGCAGTGACGACAGGTTTCGCTTTTTCTCTGTGGTTTGGAGCTTGACAGTAATTAAATGTGCATGAACGGTCGTTCCTGAGCTCTCGTCAAATGAAGCTCTGTTTCACCTGAAGAGTTCCCATAAGTTTTCCAACCATAAGGTTATTATGACAAGAAAGGTTTAAAAGCTTTCTCTCAAAATGTTGTGCCCCAATTGCTATGAAGTATCAGAGTAAATTGGACTGACAGTTCAAATCATTCGCTTCGGAAGATCACTTATTATATTTAACGCACGGTATTTTGACACCGATGAGACCAAAGCTCAGTGTTTCCTGCAAAGTAAATTTCTCAGCTTTAGAAAACTTCAAACCTTCTAATAATAGCCTGATGAAGTGCCGAATTACGGAAATGCAAAAACGTTTCGGAGGCAAGATTCCTGCCGATCAGGTTCAAATGATCTTCCCTTTATTGATGAAAATAAAAATGTACGCTGAATATTCATTTTTACGTCAGTGCACATTTTCATTGTTTGTACTACTACTATGTATCCACCTAGATTGCTTTTAAAAAAGGAGCAGATATAATTTACCCGAAAAAACAGGGATTTTCGGTAAATGTGACTACTATTCCTCAGTATCTATTTGTTTTCATTGCCTGGAAACACATTCAATTCAGAAAATGTGAGCTTTTGCAAATTTATTTAAACAAATAAGCATATAATCCAGACTTATCGATTTAGTTTATTTTCGCCTGTGGAATATAGAATTAAAATGTAGAAAATTTCGGGAGCTTTTATCCAGGAAATTGCTAACTGTGGTTAGCATTTTGAATTTCTCTTCAAAGAGAGTTATAAATATCTTACTGCCGCCTGTGAACAGATTCCTTTAACATCATTTCATCTTCCAAGCCTGAGCATATGGAACTATCCACTGCAAAATTAACCTGAAATGGATGCACCGTGCACTTCGTGTTCATAACTTATACAATTTTACGAACTTCACCAGACTTCCCATTCCAAAACCCCGAAAGCCTAGTGCACCAAATACTGGGATATAAGGAAATCATGACTAGATCTCTCAATTTCTTCACGTGCTTCTTTAAGTTGGCATAAATTTTCTTTAAGTAGTTTAATCCAAGCAGGAGCCAGCACCATCTTGGTCATGAGAGAAACACCTGTTTTGTCTCCTATATTTCTGTTTAAAGCCTGACTAGCCTTCGATACCGGCGCCTTAGTTCTAAGATATAGTGCCAAGGTGTAGAAAAAAATATAAATACAGTTCGGTCCCTAACAGACGGAAATCCAAGTGATCGGTCAAACTCTCATTTTATATTATAAAAGGTAAATATTAAAATAACACTGTATAAGTCCTACTAGTAACCATTCCGATCAACTTTTGCAATACTGATGGTCAGGTCATAATATTGTTCGTAAAGACAAGATTCAGCTTTTTACTCCGGATTATATTTTAAAGTTTCTGTGGACACAGTCATCCCAGCCTTCCCAGGGAAAATATTCATAGTTTCATTTCACTGTTCAGACTTGTTTTACTGCTTTGACAGCTCGATCTCGTTTCCGATGATATGAGCCATGCGCACAACAGAAGGATGGGCGCAGGAACAGGGACTTTTGAATGAATTAGTAATATTATTTGTATGCATGTTATGCAACTACCACACTCTCAGCACCTCTCCCGCCTGTCTCCAGTGTGAAAGCATTGTCATGGAGACCGAAGACGGACTCGCAGGCTGTGCCATCTTTAGCTACCACACGCGCCTGGGTTGCATACGAGGAAAGTGTATTTCACACGGAACGGCTTGTATCTTAGTTCAGTGAAAGCGTCATACTAAAGCCTTACTAAAGCTCTCTGTCCTATAAGGACCGAATCATGCAGTTCGGGGGCAACCAAGCCACGGTTTTAAGCGCACTGTGATATGTTAAAATAGCCTTTAAAGTGAGGAGTTTGCAGTGAGTAGTAAGGGTAGAACACACACTCTCTTCCTCTCAAATAAAACAGTTCACTGTCCGATACGGTCAGTCATCTGATGCAAGGATTGGACAAAAGTAACTGACAGAGGTGAAGGTGATGGGTACGAATAATTATGTAATAGGCATCCAAATTTTCGTACAGTCGTTACGGAGATGCCATCTGCGTAAGTTGAAAATTGTAACTATTTTATATAACTTAATCATAGTTTCTTAATGCTGGAGCATTCTAACATTGTAGTATTTTGACGAGTTATGGTACTGGGCAGTTTATCAAGGCAAAACAATAAACTTCCAGCTGCTGAGTAGAACTGTAGTTCGACTGACAAGACTGAGGGGAATTAATCTTTTCGTGCTCAATCTCTGCGATGTCCTCACAAAATGCAGAAAGCAAATTATATTAATCGGCATAAATTAACGCGGTCGTATATCTAATTGGTGATGGTATACCTTTAGCGTTAACCCAGAACCCTTCTGAAGACCCTTCGGGCATAACTTCGAATATTGGGATCACACACCAGTCTTGTGAAATTACGGTCTAGTTAATAAATAAATTGTATATTTAAGACCCAGAGGGCCCCATCATTCTTAACTTAGTACTGCTTTCGAGAAGAGGTCAATAAATAAGGAGGGCATCTATGGATTACCTCGCTTAAATAGGTTTAGACTTGACGTTAATTTCTACAGTCGAATGCTGTGGATTATCAGGTGTGGGGAAAAAATAGTTTAGGCTTCATTCTATAACCAACGGAAGGCAACCACGTTACTTCTTTGCTGACCGAAAACAAATAAGAAGCGCTGGCAAAAAAAACGGAATCAGCCGTCATTGTGTATAAGTAACTTAGAGTCGAATCGGAGATATGACGTAAAAAGTTGCAAAGATCATCACTGCAAGGGGTGCTATTCATTGAGTTGTCAGCAAATTAAAAACCTCAAGTTGTAAAAAGCTAGGTGAGCATTTCAATTAACGAAAGTAAAGCATGTATTATGTGCACAAAAAGCACATGCGGATCCTATTAAAATTCCAGAAGTTGCCTTTTCATGAACGAACTGGCCAGTAGTGGCTTCATGCCTCCCAAGGTAAGGTGCTTACTTAATTTTGCTAGAATACCGATAATTTGGGTGAGCAGCTAAGTTAAACTGAAAGACTATTCCAAAGAAAATCATATGTGGATGCAAAAGCAGGGAACGCGTTTATGCTTAAACATAACTTGTCAATCCTCTGACCCGCACCTCTCTTTGGTGGCCCAAACTTGATGCAGATATCGAAAATATGAAAATAAACCAGTCAGATGTGTCAAATAACATAGAATCCTTTCAGAAAGTGCTTCTGAAGCCTTAGGCCTTGTCGTAGAAGAGGTTACACACCGACCTTTTTGGGCAATTCCAAGTTCATATGGTCTTGGTGTTGGTTGACACCCACAATAAATGGATTTAGGCTATTCAGACCGGAAACTCCTGTTCTTTATTTACTAAGGTCGACAAGTTAAAATCCATTGTTTTATATTTTTAAAATTCTAAAAGGCTCGTCCTTTACTAATCCAGATTTCAAAGAATTTATGCAGAAAAATGAAATTATACATTTAAGCACTCCCCCGCATCACGCATCTTCAAATGGCCTCACAGAGCGCGTTATGCAGACAAGAAAACACGGGCTGGCCAAACAGACGCAAGCAGAATTAACCTCGAAGCTGTTACACATTTCTCAGTCACCATATAACCCAAAACGACTTAACCGATTCTTCGTCGGCCGAATTGATATCAGAGCGACAGTATTGCATGCACCTCGAACTGCTTATGCTTTCAATGCATGAGAAAGTTATCGAACAAAAGACAAAGATGAAAGCGGGATATGATGTGCACACCTAACAAGCGACTAGAATACGAAGCGAACTGGAGTCCAGGGACAGTTCGAAGATGTGAGGTACAGATAGTAGAAGTAGTAGACAGTAGTAGTGTGCCAAAATCTGGAACAAGTTAACAACCTCATAGACTCAGAAAGTGAAGAATTCGAGAAGTTAGAACTGTCGGAAACCCTGATTGTGTTTCTAACTTCCCGCGTCCAGAAGAACTACTGCCTGCACAAAACGCAAAACCACCTGTCGAAGTGTATATTTCCCATCCTACTACACTACTCTCCCATCCATCCTACACTAAACCTGGAGCAGAAGTACCACTGACTCCGCAAATCGGCACGGAGGCGATCAAATCGAACCCGCACACCCCTCCTACGTTTTCCAGATGAAATACCTTATAATAGTTGTTAAATATTCATCGCTACCTTTACTGTTCCCTCCCCCTTCCCGAGACTGTTCACTTTAGGGCGGAGGGATGCAGTGTATACCGCCGTATTGTCTGTCCATCACACCATGTGCGCACGGCAGGTGACCGGTCAAGGTCACGGACGCGTATTCAAACCGCTTTACTGACCGGTCACCCTGAGGTCTATGCATTTTCTCCCATTCAATATATCCTATCGTGTCTAAAAGACGTCTCACTTGTGCTGTCACCCGTTCCTAGTACACGTCTTGTCTACTACCAGCTTTCTGCTGTGGATAAATAATAACAACCGTACAACTTATGGTGCTTCGCACACTGTCATAGTCTGAGGATCGCAGCACACATGTAGCAGAGGTACCAAATGGAGAAGGAGCCGAGGATCATGCTTCCCTCTCAGTGAGAGATGATTGTTAAAAGAACGTTCTGTATGGTATTGGGCGTACAAATGTGCGATTTAGATGCTGATTAGGAGAGACGTGTTAATTTGACATAACCGGTGGCGTTCTACCGCGGGTTTTCATGGAGGCGCATGTGGCCTACTTTACCCGTGCGGTGTGTGAATGTGTCCGCCTTGGTTTGTAGCCCGAAAACACGCAGGCGACAGTTCTACCATCTATTCGGACGAGGTCCACCATGTGCTCCAGAGGATGCGGTGCAGGGACGGTGACTTGCGCGGGGATTAGTCTCAAGTGATAGTAAACTTTCGTTGCAGCTACCGCACTCACTCTTTCCTCACCTGCCTGTCAAGACAAATTCAATCAGACCGGAGGGGGGATCGGGTGCAGGTGGTTGCTGTGGTGTGAGCCATCACGCCCTCATGTTCAGCATTGGCTATGGGAGCGAAACCCGTGCCCTGACCCAACCCCCGTGTTGATCCAGCGCATTTACCACGCGGCCCGTTTAGAGGGTACACACAGGGCTGATTGCGTGGTCTGAGTGATTCCGTCAGTTTGCAGCCTTCCACCCCACAACTTTCGGCAGTAGATTGATTCAAGCGCGTTAGATTTTTGATAGTGAGGAATTCGGTAAAGTGTCATGACGATGTAGTCACCCGAGTAGATATCACCCATTGTTTTCTCTGCCGTGCACTAGTCGACTGTCCAAACCTGTTAGTCATAAGCTGCTATGACTGGGCGTATTGCGAGAGCTACAGTAGTCTGTGTAGATTTGCCAAACACAACCTGACCATTAGATCTTACACCAGAATACAGCAAGACGCATGCTACTCCCTTGCTTGATAAGTGTATATTTTGCTCTGGTCGTGGGTGCTGTGAGGCGGTTTTATTTCTGGTTGGAGACTTGTAGGTCGGGGGGGGGGGAAGAGGGGGAAAGGTTTGTTGATGAACTTACGACAGCAGCGTTTTCCAGCAGATTTCGGTGAAGGCGCATTTGGTTGAGTGGGTAGTGGGTGCTTTTGAGTCGGGTGCACATGGCGAAGCAGGTGTACCTTGACAATCCTGGCTCTGGTTTGTCAGCGTAGGTGTAATAAGTTCGTAAGTGACTAGCGAGGCCAATGCATGATGGGGGCGGGCTGCGATCTCAAGGGGGGCAGGATAGGATGCAGTGTACATTGTCGATGCAGGGGCGGTTGTGGTAGCGGTAATAGAGGCTATCGTGTGTTGCAGCGCGTCAGAATCATTTTCACTGGTGGTCGGGGAGGGGGTGATGTTCGAATTCGTCGTCCTCTGTGAGAGGCTTTTGGTATGAATGGTGAAGGTAGTGGAGACCGGCGGAGTATCGGGAGTTTCCTCGCCCGTTATAGGGGCTATCGACGTGGTGGAGTTCGCCATAGTATGGATGCAGGGCGAGGTGCCCCGTCAGTACCGGAAGCAGTGGTGTTAGACGATCGGATTTTCGCAGAACGATTCAAATTATAATCTGCAGCCTAGATGCTGAGCTCTGGAATTATAGGACTGTAAAGTCCCAATAAAATTAGTTTACCTAAAACCTGGCTATTCGGATGTCTGGGACAGCGCAATGTAGGCGTCAGTGGCCCAAGCAACAAAGGAACACAAAACGTACATCCCTGTATCAATTGTAATCTTCTCAGGAAGATGGAATGCTCGGAAATTTGCTCATCTGTGTAACGAAAAACAGACCACAAATCTGACGTAAAAGGGAAGTATCGAATTTACTGATTGTCAGATGATCAATTCCTGGTTTTTTAAAAAAAACTCATTTAGGTCTTACGTCCAATGAACTGGGTGCGAACACCAAGTGCTTGTGTGCGCACGTGCGCGTGTGTGTTCGAGACAACTTTAGCTCTCACGCCAAATGCCTGCTCATTTACTCTGCTCAACTAGATCCCATTTCTTTGCGATACGGATCGATAAGAGGCTCGATTTCACCGCTTAGTGCAAGCGCTCGGCATCTCATCACGAAGTAACAGTTGCCTATCTTCAGAAATTTAAATAACAACGTCATGCACGCAACAAGTAAGGAAGAGCGGATCAACTTGGTACGTCCTTATGTAGCAGGTGGTAGACAACCTAAGGAATTTACTGCAAGAATTAAATCTCGCAACTTTGGGTGGGAGGCCAGCCGCTTTTAGCTCAGTTCTGAACGTGAAGGCGGGGATCGTTAATCATACACCACAGAGGGAAAGATCGTGTAATTCAACCAGAATCTTCACAGAGCACGATGTTGTAGAAAAAATACTAGATAGCCCAAATATTCCGTGCGAACTCTTTAACACTGCTCCCAACTGACTGTTAAGGAACAGCTTTTGTTGAATATACTGCACTGCTCATCTTCCGGAACATAGATTTAACCATACCTGTTGACGAACACACACCTTTTTGCGATTCAATCAGCTTGGGAACTTCAGGAGATCGTCTTCAGAAATGATGTTATTTTTTTCTAAACAGAAGGTTTAAGAAGTCTCTTTTCTGGGATACCGCTAGTCCACGCCACGTTATTTAAAGTCAAAGGGAGGTCGATCGGAAGGTTATGGTTTGAAATTTTAGTTTATGAAAAAAATAATTAGACTGTTTTCGTCACGACTTTTATAATGATACAGTTATTCCAAAGGTACTGCGTCTTTGTTGTCAACTGTTGATACAAGAAGTGATTTCTGCCTCAGACGGTCTTAGAAAACGTTAGAATGCAGGATTTTATAGGTACACGGCTGCCCCATATTATAGCGATGGTATGCTAAAAGGAGTCTTCTTCTGTTGGTAGGCTGACCAAGAATCGTCCGTGGAGTATATACCAAGATCCTCTGATCATACCCCACCATATGTTTGTCTTTTTTAAACTACAAAACAGGATTAAGAAGGATAAGCACAAAACCAAGGAAAATTTGTGATAGTTTACGCACCAGCATGAAAACCTGGCACCATTATCTCCAAACATTTGCGAAAAAATGTTGCTTTGTAAATAAATCCACGTACAGGAGTTTTAATATAAATGGAATTAAACTTCCCACGAGTGTTATAGTGTAAATATTATATTATAAGATTTAGACAGGTGCGTTGCCTTGTATTTAGGCCAGAACAGCAGCCACCTGAAAATGTACTAAGGATGACAATAACATAGGTCTGAGATTACCATGAGAAAGAATAACTTACGTTCAAACTGTAGAAACGATTGGCCATGTGCTGGATTTAGACTCACATTAGGTTCTCTCTGTGCTGCCCCAACGACTGAACCAAGGGTCTCCAAATGTGGGAGCAGACGCGTCAACCAATGAACCGCATTTTTCCCGATTAAACGGTCTTCAAAGACTGAATAAAGCGTTGGTTAAGCGTCGGTTACGCTGACTAGATCCTTATGACCCTTTTACTATCAACTGTCAGGGAATCAAAAGGCCAAAATTTCACGTATTAGTAAGTAAACTCAGATGATTATGTTGCCTCTGAGCTACGGTTCATCGCATCTCAAGCCTCTGCTGCTACCACCGGTGCACTATTTTCCGCCTCCGAGATCTTCAGGCAAGCATTTGCCAATGCTAGCCCAGACTGAATGTACAGACTTTATATTAGAAGCAGAGTCCTTATGGATATTCGCTAAAACGATGGGGGTATTTCAATCGATCACGCTTAACGATTCGATTAATGGACAGCTATTTGTCATGATAACTAAAACGAACTATCCAAGGGAAAGTCAGGCAGTTGCATAAAATAGCAAACTACCTCTGCAAAAATTAGATACAAAAAAACCTGCCTTTAGGCTTCCCGCATGCAAAATCAGTTGCCTTGTCTAATACTATTCTACAATTTATAAACCTTTTCATCCCTTAAACTTAAAATCGCCATTTCGACACATCAATATTTCATCGAAGCAATTTGAATAAGTAGAAACTATTTTAGGCCCAAATTATCTTTAACCTTAAAAATAACCTTCTAAAGAATGGAAGAAATGACGGTTCATCAAAGACAAAGAAAATTTTAATGACCTCATATAGTTTTAATCAAAGAGACCCAGTAATTTTCTTAAGAGGTAATTGTTCTATGGCAATAAAACCCAACAGAAACGTCTACGCACCTTTGAGAGTCAAGGAGTCCCAAGGCTACTGTTATCTAAATGATTACAGTGTAACCGATCTTCTACTAAAAGTGCTATATTTCACACTGTTATTGACAAATAATTCCTCCATGGTCTGAATGTTTAACTTCAAGATGAATATAGCGGTCAATGTCAGACTGCTCATCTAGTTTATAAAAGTGTTCTTGCATCAACCGACATCCCTTCGATTGGTCCTCGGTATAGTTACCGTTGCCCGTTCAATACCTATCCGTAATTTGCGGCAAGTACACTGAATGGGAGAAAATAGATTATTTTAGAAAACTGAGATTACGGAAACAGCATACTGACCAAGTGGATACGACTAAAATTCACACCGTTTCAGATAAACTAATGGATCACCTTTTATTTGCTTATTTGTTTACCTTTCTTTGACTGATTTTCAATTTTTTATAAACAATGTAATGTTGAGCAGTCCTCAATATTGGTGTTACGAAGGTACATTGCCCAACACGACCCGAAAAAAATGACATATTCTGTTCGTAATACCTCTTCAATTCATAAAGAGCGTAAGGGAAATAGTTAAACACCGAAATTTAGGAGATATTTTTCAGTTTTTCCTGAATTTAGATTGTAAATTAAGAGAGAAGGAATAAGGTTCGCTTTTCCATGGTACGCAGCCCTAGGATAATTAAGCCCCATAGTATTGAACCATACAATTGATTTCCGATTAGGAATTTACTAATTAAGCAAATATTTCTTACTGGCAATGAAAGCAGTTGAAACTTCCATCAATTTTAAGGGTTGGTAATTGGAAAAAGTTTACTATTAAAAAATAAATAGTTCCGGGTGTCAGATGGCATAACTGGATCGACCAATCACTTAGTTAGAAACTGGCCATTCATCAGCTGGTCAGTAAACCAAGCATTAAATAATCGGGAAAAGAAAAAAAGCCGCATAACATGTTTCACCGTATTTCTTCCTCTTGCTTCTTTATAGGAAAATTGGAAACTGCAAACGTAATGGGAATCTTTTTATCTGAGGCGGGTGGTGCCTTTTTCAGTTTCTTAAAGCATACTGCGGCTGGTGAAGTGCCCAATGCAGTGCTATGCAAGTTGTGACTAGCAGTTTTATGCATCCTTGTCTTCCAACAAGTAAGCCATGAGTTATAGCTTTTATTTTGTTAGTTTTAAGGGGATGGCAGTTTGAATATTTTGCCCTCACAATTGTTTTCGACGTTGTTCACATTTTTGTCTTTTCTAAGACTTCGAAATGATAAAGCAGGCCAGATGAATTTCAGGTATTATGAAGGACAGTAAACCGAACAACAAAACAATCCTATTGCAGGTTGAACATATTTAGAAGATCTTACTAATAAACAATATCTCCTTTTTCCCTGATTAATGTTCCAAACTCCACACTGAGGATCAAAATGAAAATTTTTACGTGCAATAATGACTTCAGGAAATTACATAGAATGCTGGGATCAAGAGAATAAACGTGATTGCGTGTCGGTTTCTTGCTTTTAGGTTAGTGTCATTTCTAGGCATTAATGAACCGCTGTGGGCGATACATTTTGGTACTGAAAAATTATTTCCCCATTTAAAAGCTTTTATAACCTTGGCATGCTTCCTCTAAGATTTTAAACGGTTAAGAGTTTCTCAGACCAAAATCTCATTCACACTGTACCCTCATGTCATAAAAATACAGATAACGTTTCGTGCTTCTATCAAAGAAAGACAGAAGTATACCCTCATGTCACTTGAGTTATGATACAATTTGCAGCAAATTCGATGGCCGAGCAAATGTTAATATTTTCCCGAATGCTTCCTAAGCTTTTGGCAGGCTCAATCTTGGTTCTTGTCAAGTGGTAATTACGAGATTGAGGTTTAAAATGCTCAGAGGCAAAATTTTTCTTTTGACATAACAAAAGCAAGAATAGCCGCATCGAAAATGCCCAGAGATCCAAACCAAATATTTAATAGCCCGAAGGAAGAGAAGACACAATGGTGCTATTTTGAAAGAAGATAAAGCTAGCGCGTCACATATTTAATTCCTGAAAGGGTTAACTAGTTTAAGTGTTTGCAATTAGGGTCTGCCAGAATTGCTGAGATATAAAATGGGCGATCACCTTCCACATGCCTTCATTATATATATTTTCAGAAGTTTATGTGTTACAAAGCACCCTTGTTAAAATTGAGCCCCAATATGAGCCTAACTGTCTTGCATAAAATACAAAGTCTCCATTTCAAATCCTCAGTAATAAAAGGACGATCCATTTAAATACTTCTCCAACCATATATGGCATCCCTGTTGTCAGGACGTTTGACCAAATTCATAGTCCTGCATGCCTTCTTTGAAACTAAATTTACAATTTGCACACAATGATTCCTATTTGACCCGAAGAATTCATCCTAACTTCCTCATTGTGGTGCGTCAGAGGGTCTGATTTGGATTTTGTCCATACAACTGCAAAAAAGTGTTTACGTATGCGGTTTATCTCTGTGGGTATAGAAGTCACTTAAGATAGATGGCATTCTATAATCTTTAAAACAATGGTGAAACTTCCTGTTTGCAGTCTTCGGTATGATAGCTTGAAAAAGCAAGTGTAAACGTACCTCATGTTTCCTACGAGCAAGTTTCCTATTCAAAGGGCAGTTAAACTACTACCATATAAAGTAATCAAATCTGCAAAAAGAACCCTGTAATAATTTTTCTAGATGATGAAAAAATTCCTGAGCTTGCATTACTTCCGACTACTCTTCGTCCCTTTCAGAAAACTTCAGCCAACCCATCACAGTTTTTCAATTTTGACCAAGGAACGTACTGCCAATTATGGATTTTGTAGAAAGCAGTTGGCTTTCAGTGCGATGCACCACAAAACGTGTGGTTATTTAACTAACCTAGAGTATGCAATTAGTCTAATTACGCATTAATATAAATTTTCCATAAATGTAAGAGGCCACCTAGGTTCGGTTGTAAAACTGACCATCGCTTAGCAGAATTGAAATCCATATTCCGCGCTATACCATGTTCTTTTTTGGTTAGGTTTATTTCTTAAAGTAATTACCATGAAAGAAATTATTAGCTACTAGGTGTGTAGGTTTAATGAAGTTATCAACATAAATACAGGGCTCGCCTGAAGATGATAAAAAAGCGAAATTCGTGTGTGCTACGGATCTGATAGATAATCAATTTGACATAAATGTGTCTGCATTCAATAAATGTTGACCAGGTCATTGCATTTATACGATGACAGAGTTAACTTAAACATGTAGATAATATTAGTAATCGAGTAATGTTCATATGTTTCAGAAAAACGGGATATGGGGAATCTAGGGGATAGACAGAGGAAGTTAGTACCACTCATATTTGGTGACGGTGGTTAGTGTGGGTGGAGGGAGTATTTGTAAAAGTCACGCCAGCGGAGAGGTGAGAAAATCGCGAAAAGTTGCATGCAGTTAACTGACCTTTGGCCATGGTAAGTGCGGGGCGTACACGTGGTTCTCTTTTGCCCCCATTACTAGCTCACGTAAACTGACTTCAACCGCTTCTGCTCTTGCTAGCAGACGTCGGTACAGTGGTTTAGAATAACCCCGTGCCAGTTCGACCGTCATTTTCAACAATGGCCATCGTATGCACCACAGCAGGTTGGCGCGATATGACGGTGACTTGCGCTGTATTATAGTGAGAATAGACTTTCGCTGCATCTACCTCACTCTCTGCTCCACTCCCCACCTAAACCCGGTGACAAGACAGAGTAAAGAAGACCGGAGCTGTGAGAGGGCGCAGGCTATAAGCAATCATTTGTACATGATATCTGAGCTGTTTATCTGCAGTTCGACAAACATCTTGACTAAACGAGATTGGTTAACTAAAGGCAAGTTTTCCGCATAATTAAGTACTTAAGTATGAAAACAACTTTGCAGTTTAAAAATGCACATATAGGCGATCCAAAAATACTATAGAACAGTTTACAGATCCTGTTTACTGGCAAAGTTTCTTCAGAAGCAATCTCGAAAAACTTGGTACACGACAGGATATAAGCGTATTAATCCTCTTGTTTCCGTAATGAAATTTTGGGACCTGCGAATTGCAGCAACTGGTAGTACATGTACTAAGTTGAAAAGTGGGCCATTTTACTAGTACTCTCAGTGGCTATGCTAGCAAAAAACCTAATTCCTCGCAGTTTCTGCACACAGCCAGTGAACTTGGGCGGTGCCTAATAGACACTCAGCTTGGCAAAGGGCAGCGTTTCCCGTTTGTAGTAATCATTAGTGAACTGTTAGAGAGAGAAGCGATTTCATCTCATGAAAATATTTTTTGGAACAAACGTTATTTTTTTCACTGTCATACCAGATAAAATTTTGCAAACCATTCAAATAACAAATGTGGAGGAAAATTGGAATCGTTCTAGGCGTAGTTAATCAAGCTTGTTGGATCGAACGTTTTGAATTGGTTTTGCCTTGGTGTGCGATGAACAAATTGAGGAACTAACTTTAGGCATAAGAAAGCGCAGTCTATGTGCTTAGTGGTACCTGAACTTGGCATCCAAACCTTGTGGTTCGCAGGTTGAGAAGCAGCACATGGTCCATTAACCTACATATGACAATTGAATTTTTTCTTCGTTATCCGACTTACGAAATCCCGTACTGAATCGTCTTATCACATTCATTGGGAATACGCACTAAGATTGTGACCGTTACACAGATACATGATCCTGATAACCATTGATAACTCGGTGTAAATGTACAGCAGGCGTGAATCCGAAAGTTGACCGACACAGCTGAGTAAGGCGACCTTGTTTACGCATGCCACTTCGAGCTGCCTTCATGCATCTACATGCATATGTGAACGCAAGTATGATAAACTAACGTAAACGCTAATTACTGCCATAGCAGTTGAACATACGATCAAGTGGCTTCTCAAGTCAGAAGATAAAATCGTCTGTTCCACCATTTCCAAACCTCTGCTAGGCAAACTGATACTCTTCTAATCACAAAATGGCGTTTCCCATCCCCAATAGCACCGAAAAAATAAGGTTCCATGTTGTTGAGAACAGTTTATCTTCGGAGGGTTAAGTTAGCCCTCGGCTAATAATTGGAAAATGGATTTCGTCTGGCTTTACAGTAGCATCATTCAGTTCTCCTTTTCCAACTTTTTTATTTGCCCTTTTTGTCTTTCCATTATTTTTTCTTTCCTTGTTTACTTTTATCATCCCCTAGGGCATTTATGAACTTTGTATTACGTACTGTAACATGGACGCCTCCAGCCATTAAATCTTTTCTTGACATTAACCTGGCAAATTTAACTCCTGACAGTGCTTTGCTCTGAGTTACGTACATCACTTTCAATACAAAGCTTGTTCCCTTGCTCTATATTCGCATTATGAAGCCAAGAGGTTTGAGATAAATAGCCTTCGATAAATGTTTTTGTCGATGCAAATTTCCTCAGCAGGCATATTCATCTGCCTCCGGCTCAAGAAAACGACCACATACTGCCCAATAATGAACTGAGGTAACGGTAGGTTATGTAAGCATTCTTCTCCACCACTAAGCCCAGAATCGTGTAAAACGGGATTGGTTGTTATACGGGTGGGGTCTCGCCCCGAAAAAAAACAGCGAAACGTGTGCAAAAACACTTAAAAAATGCGAATGAATTTTCACTGAATTTCTTCTCCTAGGCCTGGATATAGCAGTAAAATTGAGTGTCAACAAAAAATGGGGAAAAAGCAACTCTTAATAAATAAAAGTTATTTGCACAACAAACATCACAGTACAAAATCTTTGTGTATGGCGTTGTATAAATTTTTTAAACAACACACAGAGTGTTTCTGCCCGTATCTATGACCCAATAGACCAAACGACTCTGGGGTTAGTGGTGGCTAAATGGGTTTACAGACCCTTCAGTTGCCTGAACTGACCCAAATATGGGACAGAGGAGCCACCAAACCAGATGCTCAATCACTATCCATCGAGGTGATGACTACTCGTAAAAAACTCTGATTGCATTCCAACTAACGTCTACTTAAATTTCAGAGTGGAAAAAACTTCTACATATAGGGCAGTTAGATCTTCGCGAGTGACGATGTTCACCATGTGCCTCACGGATTAGATGCAGCACCCGTAACCTAGACGTGAATAACTTTATAATCAGGCAGACTTGTGAAGAATCTACTGCACTCCCTCTTCCTCCATCCACCGTGGGTCGATGGTAAGACAACCTGAAGACGGTCCGGAGGTGGCAACGGGCACAGTGACTGTCAAAGTTAGGCAGTCTCTGTGCGCGTGCCACTCACACGAGTTGTTCTAAGTCCAGCTGTAACAAGATGTTGTGAGGACGCCTCAGAGCTCACATAGACGGTGATTCGTTAAAGGGGTTGCTATGTTAGCTATCCCGGGAGTTTGCTGAAGTCCATTGTTGTAACAGCTGTTTGTTACTGCAGAGAAGGGATCCGAATTATTTTGGCTACTGGTGCATATAATAGATGGCCTAACTCATGCAATGCATCATCGAAATCAGAGTCAGTAGGTTAGTGTACATTTACTCTTGTTATTTTGTTTTTTGGGTAGATTTAAGGCTCAGAGGCAAATTTATAGATGCTTTTTAATTTTTGCGTTTTCTAACTTTCCACTTTCCTTAATAAACATTCAATTTATAACCAACGAAATAGTACTTCCAATACTTACTGTGCGTGTTCATGAAACTGAAGGATGTTAATTATCAGTATGGTGTTTTAGTGAATGCGCATGGATTGGTTTCTGCTTTATCGCAGATCATTCGTTAATTTAGGCGTAGTTTACTGGTTAGGTCACATACTGTAAATATTGAAAGGCAGCTCAAGTTTTCACTTGTACAAGCAGTTCCTAAGTAAGCAGAAGCTATTTAGTACCCCTGAAAATAATTTCTTAAGTACATTTCGTTTCCTACAAATAGACCTTTTACTGTTCCTAGAGTACTGTGAGGGAACAAATTAGGCGGCGAACTTTGAAAGCAGCACTCATAAGGTTTGAATTGCCGGACTAAACGAATGTTAATGCGACCAAAATAGGCCTCGACTGTAACTACGACCTTTAAAAGAGACGCGGTTTCCTACAAGTTGGGTGGAATACAATAAGTTTAGAAGGTCCAACTTACGGAATCTTTGAAAATAAGGACTAACGGTTCGACCACCACAAACGAAGATGTTCACCGCGTGCCCTACGGAGTGGTTGCAGTACCGGTGACATTTACGCGCACGAGTTTATAATGAGGCAGACTTGACTACCGCACACCCAAAAGGCTCTTATGGCGAGGCAATGTCCACACGACCCAAGTTGGTCTCGGTCGCAATGTCTGACTAGGCTAGACAGGCCGTCTACGTGTGTCACACAAGACTTGGTCGCCGCACGCAAAACTATGGGTGGTTCGGATCTCACATGTGTGGAAATGCCATTGAGACCATACTAAGAAGAAGTCCTTGAGCCCTGTAGCCTATGAGCTGGCTAAAATCTGGTGAAAATCCTTTAAAAGCTTCAAAGCCGACATAAAAACCCTCTAGAGGTTGAAGGATCGGTGCAGTAAACGTCGTCGTAGTGAAGATAAAATGTAAGGCCTACAGGAGCAAGCAGTCAAAATCTAAAAGCAATGAAGAGCTTGTAAGCGTAAGAGCAATTCACTAAAATGTTCCATTTTATAGCTTCAGGCAATTACTGTCAGAAGGAAAAATTTGATTTCCAAACAAAATCGTTCTGTCCTCGCAGTAAAAATTAGGTGAATGACGGTATGGAGTAGTGTCACGTCAGGTTCCGACGAAGCACCCAGGCAGCTGAGAATTAAGGGACTAGAATTAGCCAGGGACATCCAGTTGGTACACTGGATGTAAAGACTTGACAAAAGGTATAATACGGCTAGATTGTCTGTTAGTAAAGTCCTCTTGTCTGTCTGCTACTTTCCTAAAAAGTCAAATTGGATCATCTTGGCTGTAGACTCTGTACAAGTGTCCTTTCTGTGCACAGAGTCAGTCTGTAGGGCGTGATTAACTTCGCCTTCGTCGTTGCCCCGATGTGACTTCTCATGAAGGATCTGAGAATGGTGGAACGTGAGGACCTTCCAGTTTCTTCTTTGTGCACCTGGCAGATAATGGCCACCGGACGGACAATAGTTAAACGTTCTGAAAAATTTCTTAAAAGTGCGGAGACTACCAGAGGACACTGAGACAACCTCCACTTCCAACGACTTAGCGACAAAAATAAGACTGTTCAAGCCAATTCCGCGCACACAAATACGATCTTCATACAGACACTCCAGTAGCATGGTTCAAAGTTGCTTATTCTGGCAACCGCGTGTAGGCAGGATTATTCTAACTGCGTCTAAGCTTCCTCCGGTCAAATCCTCCCTCTTTTACGTGTAGCTACATTCTAAATGGTTTACAATATTCTGACTAATCACATCCCTTACTTCCTTTCGGCCTAGTTCGTCTGTTTGAACCTAACTATCAAACAACATTTGGATCCATTAGGTACAACGTTATCTGCACCTCATCTAACTTTAGTGGTTCCATGGGAATTATAAAAAAATCTTTATGATTCAGGTAAAATTTTTGACTAGCCACGTGTGTAATAAAACCAGGCTTTGGTATAATGTAAGGCATAATTTCCAGCCTTAAATGGGTGTTTTTAAAAATTCATAATTAACCGTTTTCAGTTTACACAAGAATTGCAACCCCCTCCCCCTAAGTCGGATGGCATCCTGTTAAATTCCAGAGAGCTTATTGTTAGGATTAAGGTATAGTTACGGTTAAGGTTGGGATCAAGGCTAGGGCGTGAATTATGGATGTAGTGAAGGTTTGCGTTGAGTTTACTCTTATGGGTCGGGTCAGAATACGGACAAAGTTACCCTTCCTGGAATTTACCGTAAATTCTCCTATACTGCTGGAGACAGGGTTATCTTCCCGTGTGTTACCTCAGTTTCCTCGAAAGACGTTAAGCAGAACGCAGACGTAGGAAAGACAAAAATAACTCTTGTGTCACCATTTTTAAGGACGACTTTAATCACCAAGCCCTTATAGCCAAATGTGTTATTAGTGCATTTTACCCCAGGAAACAATTGTGCAATCAGCATTTAAAGGAGGCATTAATCGAATTAAGCATGCCCAAATAAACGGAGTTAGCAAAGAACTCGTTCGAAGCTGATCGATGAATGTATCGAGTAAAGTCCAAGAAGGAGTTGTTAAACAGCAACATGTCATCAATCGAATCGGGAGGGGCGAGAGGACCTCGAATTGACAAACGCGACTAGCAAACTGCTTAACATGTGAACATCACTGGTACTTGCTCCTTTCGTCTTGTAGGCGTGACTAAACAATAAAAAAGAAGATAAAATGGAATGTACCTACATGCATATAAGAGTCCATGCTAAAGAATGGAAAATATGGAAGTTCGACCATCGGGGTCCGACTATGTTTACTGTATGCTCGACAGCAGGGTGGTGCAGGGACAGTGACTTTCGATGCATCTTCTTCACGCTCTGTTCCATTTCCCCACCTGTGTCTGGTGTCAAGACAGAGTCAAGAAGTCCTGAGGTGGGGAGAGCGCAGGGACAAGCACTGTGGTCCAACAAGAACATAACAACACAGGGAGGGGTGGCTCGGATCCCAACTGGATGGGAGTGCCATAAAGGCCACATTACGAAGGAGCCACTGCGGCCTGAATCTCAGTCTGCCAGTCGTCCATTGTGCACAAACGCATGAAACGTTTCCTTGGAGCCCAAATGATTCTCAGGATCAGCAATTTGTGCGAGAATGGCGCTGATTAGGCTTCCATTTTCGCCTTTTTCAGCAGTCCAGGAGGTATTCTCCTTTTCTTTAGGATAGGCACTGACTATTGCCATCTTAAATAATCTGCCCTGTGTGAACGACTAAATGAATAAATGACCACATAGATAAACTCATCTGGCAACCTTTACTTACCTTCTCTGCGTAAAATTGTGTTTGCCGTGAATAATAATTGAACTTTTGCTGCTAGGACGGTTTGTGAAACAGTTTGATCAGGGTGTCTTCGTTTTCTGCTTTCCCTGAAAAGGGGACCTTTGAGGACGAACATTTTTTCCATTGGGGTATGGACGCTTCACTAATTAGTCACGCGCCTCTCTCGTCTCGTTCTGCCTTGGGGCATTTCTGCCGTCAGTATGGGGATCTTGCTGGTTTTTAGAGCATATTCTTTACAATAAACTGGTAAAAATACCCATGCACGCAAAGCATGTCCTGAATCTTCCTAAGCTCCTCGTTGGCACTATTGGCCAAAAACGTCCGAAGTTCTTTTTATAAAAAGAAATTAGCGTTTTAAGTCGACTTGCTACTTCCCACCTATTTAGAACCACAACATACATTCTTATTCGTTCTTCAGGTTTTCAAAAACATCCGCTCCAAATTTATTTGAATGAGATTTCTAAGAACGTGTATGTGCATATATTCCTAAAAAGAAATTCCCTGGTATTAATATAATATTAATGTTAATATGGATCACGATGTGCCATTGAGCTTCGGCTGATGGAAGATAACAAGAAACATGCAGGGTGTAAAAAGATTTTCACATATAAAATCTTTTTAACACCAAAGAACTCTTTTTCGTTCATTAATAAATCTGCAGATTGCTTTATTATCAAGTGAATTCATAAAATGCATATTTTTCCTAAAATAAAATTCGTAGCTCAGTTGGCTAGAGCGTTGACTCTACTAAAGCCTTCCCCTCGCTGGCATAGGTCCGAATCCCACCGAGGCCACCGAGGTTTTCATGAGTGGTTCAAACAAATTATTAAAATCTGCCAAATTTTCTACTATTAACTGCGCCTGGGAGTCATCTGGTGGATTTTAGATTGATTGCTTAGAAAGTCCTGCTTGGACATTCAGCATATTGTATCAGAATTAGTGGATTCTATACGTTGCAGTTGGCTGGGCAGGTAACTTTACCCGTGTGATTAAACTCACGGCTCCCTTTGGGGCCTCGTAGCTCAGCTGGTTTGAGCGTTTTAAGTACTAAAGCCTTCCCCTTGCTGGCGTGGGTTCAAATCCCACCGACGTCACCGAGTTTTTCACAAGTGGGTCAAAAGAATTAAAATAGGATTGCCTTTAAACAAACATCGAAACTCGGGGTTAAAAAGATAACACGTATCCATTTTCAGTTTTGTAAAGTGCAATTCACACGGATGCCCCCCTCCCAGGGATGCTAAGCCGAATGCCAGCACGCAGTAGCAAAAATGACATCGCCTTCCCTGTTAGTCAGATTTGCAAATGTGGCAGCCTACTCGGGGTGGCGACAGCGAGTGAACCCTATAACTACTCCTATGGTTGCACAGCCTTGGACGCATAACGCCGATCGATATTTTAGGCTTACCTGATTGGGCATACGTGGGCATGTCTCAGCCGAACGCTGACATCTCACGCTGATAGAACAAAAACGGCTGGCTCTGGGCTTGGTGGAATAATTACTTCTTCGAGGTTCTGGGCTGCTGTTCAAAATAAAGGCTCGTCTTCCCAATTATGTGTCACCGACCTTTTGAGATGATAAATATCACTGCCATTGGCCTCAATCGCACCCCAGAAATCGTTTCTGTTTGAGAGGTCTTGCTCAATGCTTAAAAGCACTCGAAACATACTGCATCAGTCCAAAGGGCTTATGTTGACACTTTCCAAAATGATTTATAGCATCCTTGCTTTTTTCCTGTCCTTCGTGACATTTTGATGATGGTTTAACATACTGCATGCTCTACTTGTTCCATATGAATTGGCAGCTAGTAGATGAATACTATTTAAGCGGGGTCGTTGGGCTAAATAAGAAGGTTCATACTCCCAGGCTAGTTGCTGCAAAAAAACGTGCCAGCCTTCAGCCACTTCAGGTGCACCTGCGAAAACGCACTTTTTGTGGACTTTTTATCTGGTCTAATGATTTACAATCTCACGCTTAGTAAAAAGGTAAAATGAAGCATTTGTTTAAATAGAAAATTCGTAAGAAATCACGTCTTCTTCAGAGTTGAGGCTTAAAGGAACGTAAGATTGGGATTCTTTATAAGTTGATAGTTCTGATATTTCCTATCTTTGGATTCGTTTATGACCTCAAAAACGTATGAAACGTGATTTATTTACTTTATATTACGCTATGGGCTTCGTACAGCCCATGTATGATAACCTGTCGGGTTCATGTCCATTTGCTGTGGTTCAAATTCAACAATAATTGGTATAAATGTACAGTTTTGACATGAAAAGATGATCGCAAAGTTTATGCCAGAAATTTCCCCGTCCACTGTCAATATTCGACGATTTCACGACGACTTATAGGAGATGGAATTTTCACGTTCTTGGTGCAAACTTGATTTGTATGCAGTGACTTTTTTAGAAGCATGTTTTGGTCAGCCATATTTCTAACCGAGACCTCACATAAAGCCCCTTATTCATCTCAAATCGGCCACGGCGAAGAACTAGAAGATTCAACTTCTATTCTTATGTCTCATGCTATGCATTAACACAGGGTCAGTAAGGTATGCGAGGTGAATTAGTTGTACCCGTCTACTCTTAGTAACACCTTTTCAGCCTTCGCCATCCTCGAATTAAAGTAACATTACAAATAACGATTTATGGTTTTATAAAGATTATTTTGAGAGGATAACGCACTGTCTTCAGCTGCTCTCCACCAAGAGTTCAGCAGCGCGTACTTGGTGTCCACGATAACTACAGCACATACAACAGTCGACGTTCTTTACACCTAAAAATTTCGTTCCAAATTGACTGACCTTAATGTGGATGACTTTTCATACAGGAATGCATGTGAATCCTCTATATCAAAGTTTCAGTTCAATGCATAGGTCAATGTATTTATACTGTTCTAAAGGTATGAGTGACATCTGTTTCGCGTTATCTGGAGATAACATGTTCTGGTGAGTTTGGCAGTCCCATTCAGGATCCCGGTAAGACACGCGAATAGGAATCACCGGTAAGGATAGGTGGCATAAGTTTGCTGAATTAAATATACACAGCTAACTACGTTATGCGTTTTAGGAGGTTTGGTTTGTTAGATAGTAGCAACGGGTAGTAACCCTCAGCGTGTTAACTACTAAAAGTATCTGGCAAAATATTAAAAGCATTTTTTTTGGGATAATTATTATTAGAATGCCTTTTATTTATTAAGTTACCTCTTGTTTATTTTTTTCTAATCACACTCAATTTCGTTGTCATATATAAGCCACGGAGGGTTAATTTGGCTCAACTTTATTAATTTTTACATTTCCTTGCACACATTTCACTGCTTGTCTGTGGTGAGGCCCAACCCATAAACCCCCTATTATTAAAATTCCGTTTTACACAATCCCGGTGTAAGTGATAGTTACAGGATCTTATTAAACCTACCTTTGCCAAATAACCTAATACAATAGGCCTTGCGCCAAATTCTGGGATGAGTAGCTATGCATGCCGTAAGCATAATCCTATCTTTCCCATTAATGCTATTTTAACCTTCAAAATACTCAACCCCGAATTAAGCGCAAAAGCACCTTTATTCAAGTGGTTCCTTTTCCTGTGTCTTGCCAGGGTACCTTATCTCTGAAAATTTTAACTCGTTGGAACATCTCTGAAAGAGAGAAATTGAACAGATGATTGTTTAAAAGTCATCGCTGTAGTGATTGAAGGTTCAAGGACGACGGGCCAGGAAATTGTCAACGGAGGCGTTAGTACCCAATTTAAGAACGTCTTCTCAACATACCTTGACGCACTCGAAGTACACAGCTTTGCTCGGATTTGACGCCTTAAACGACTGCCAACTGGTCCAGACAAAAAACCGTTCACATGGAATAATCGACCAACCCCCACTGCGGCGTGCAAATACTTAGCTGAAAGACTGGCTTGAGGTCAATATGAGTCCTTTTCGGGAATTCCCATCGACTCCGATAAGCATTCATAGAAACTTTTATTTAGGGCAGTCAAAAGCGTGCCGAGTGTGATATGCTAAATGTTATGTTATGTTACTTAAATCCACCTTTTTACGGTGAATCAAACTAAGCAACGTGACGTGGGTGTGGCGTGCACTGATTTGTAGACCAAATGGGCATTTCCAGTAGGACAACTTTTCCTGGTTCTAGAGGCCATGCCTCGTGTCCTTGGACACACTAATTTTTCGAAAAACGCTGCTTTTTGTCTTCGATTTAAGCCTCCATTGTTCACGAATGTGCACACAACAGCAGTGATTTTGGTCATGTCAATTTTAGTGATCCATTTAAAACCGATATCTTTCTGTGCTCTTTTCTTTAATAGGCAGATGTTTACAAAATTAATAAACGCATCGATGCAAACAGAGGTCAGGGATATTCAATTGTTCGGTGTTGCCTGAAAAAACGTTCTAGAGCACTGGGGCATAAACCTATGAGGGAACTAATTTCAGTTTCAACGCATCCAGTATATTTAGTCTTCTTAAAAATAAGCCAAAAAGCCGATAGAATATAATTGATGATAATTTTTTAAACGCAAACTTGTACACTACATGCGATAGGCCGTCGTCTTTCAGGGCAAATAAGGGCCCACTACCCTATGGTTTCTGCCATGACAAGGAGTACCACCAAGTGGTTTATATAACCAAACGACTGAGGTCACTGAATAATAGTTGGATGTAAATGAATCTTCTAAGCATATGAAAATATTTAGAGCATACACTGTTTACGAGCTAGCCTACGTAGTGAATATTCCAAGTAAAATCGAAGCGATTCCTTGAAGTCCGTTAGCCTAAAGGTCTTTCAAAAAACATCTAATGGTAGGGATTCCTTGTATGGCCGCCTTAACAGGACACGGGAACAGGTACCACCCGACCGTCCAAAATAGGTGGCCTGGCGCTAAATTTCAGCAAGGGTAAATATACCCGTGTCCCGATATGTCTCACTAACCCTAAGATAAAACTTAAATTTAACCTTCATCTTAACTTTATCCCTAACCTAAACTCAAACGCTACAGCTAACACGATAATAACCTTAAACCTTAGAATACTCATGACCCTAACCCCAAATCTTATCTTAACGTCAAATTAAGCCGAACTCTTAACTTAACCATAACCCTCACCTCAAAATTTTACATAATTTCCTTGAAATTGAGATCAAAGCCGCGGGTATTGTGAGCGGCTCCTATCCTTGTCTCCTGTTTAGGTGGTTATACAAGGCGTTCTTACCAAAATAAATTTCGGCTTTTAAGGGACAACTCTGAGTACATCTTTGCGTATCACACCTTCCAAGCATTGAGACCTCCAGCAAGGCACAGAACTTAATTCTGTACCGACACCGATGAAATTGCAAGTACTCAGCAGGCCACAGGCTCCATCCTACCTAGATGTCAGAGCTTCAATTAAGTAGAGCCCTAAGGGATTCGTTTCATTCAGCAGCCACTAGAGCTGCAATATGTTACACAGGACCCTGTTTCCCATGCTGACTTTCCAGCTGCACGGCGTATGTTGCACCCTGAGCATGACAGCAAATTTTTGTTAGTAGCGTAAATGCCGCAGCATTAGACTGAGTGTTGCGGTTCGACTAAGAGACGCAAAATCCGCGCGCGCACGCACGCGCAAATTTGTACACCCGATCGACCACCTTAGCGTTTTCTCAACAGTCAAACCTTTCAAGTCGTTCGATGCCTGGGGCACTGTAAGCTCACGGATAATCTCGGCATTTCTCCCCTAGTTAACTGCAATACCAAGCTGGCCAAGGCTCAAGTCCTCATTATTCCTGATGGGTACGTCAGGGACGCAATAGCTAGTCTGGCTAAATTAAAATGCTCATGATTCAGAGAGCCAAACTAACTTATAATCGACTGCGCTGACATACACTCTTACGAGCACAAAACATTCATTCATGTGAACAAGGCGTCACCCATGGAGCATAAAGGCTCACGCCAACACTTCAGCCTAACCAAGGCATCACTCCTGCGTTTCACAGAGAATACGATACTTTTACTTGCTTAACTATGTTGGACTCGTGGTGTAGGAGCGTTAGGAGCTGAACGTCCCCGTTATTTTGTATCAACGTCGTTCAAACCTGACCAGGTGATGGTACATAAATCTGTTATAAAGGGACCTAATCAAATTGGTTTCGTCGTTAATCAGGGTAGGAAAATGTTGGAGCAAGAAGAAACATGACTCGAATCATCTTGTACTCATAAAAGGATAAATGGTCGACTACCTTCCATAAAGCAGAGTGCGTGTTTTTAACAAGAATAGGCTAGAGTCGGCACAATTTATTGTTTATTTCGGAAACTTTTCAAATAATGCTATCAAATTTCACATTATCTGGGAATAACGACCAAGTAGGCATAGTCAATGCATTAAGTTGATAATAAAATGTATTTCGGGTTTTTTAATGATAACTAATTCTAAATTTGCCGTCGACAAGCCCTAGAAAATCCATTTAATTATTTCTTATGCATGCTATACGATAGCTTCCCTGTAAATATAGCACAGGAACTGGGCACAGCAAATGAATAAAGATTCAAGTTAATATATTTTAAGAATAGGATAGCAAAATATTGGCCTCCAGTAAAAAAACTGAAGTTTTGTAAATTTTCTGGCAATATTGTCAGCAGTCTGCAGTCCCCAGCAAAACAACATGGAGACTGTGAAAAGATTTTGAAATTTATCTTCCGACTTTATGTTTCCAGGGATTTTTCTTCGTTATTTTTATACGGCAGGTGTTGTTACTGCTTTTTGCCTTCTTTCAACGGAATTCCTTTTTTGAATTTGCGAACTCTTGTCATTTTTGAAACTTCGAGCTTTGGTTGCTGCTAAGCCCCAAGTTTGCGCCTCCGCTTGTTTGGTTCCGCCTGCATATCTGTCCAATCCGCGTTGACGCACGCGAAAGCCTTCATGCCACATAGATAGCAAGACAAAGCGCGCATTGTGCGTGGAGTAGACGGTGCGAGCGGTATGAGCATGCGTCAGTTATCGGAAAACACAGCAGCCGCACAGTGACATAAAGATCATGTGGACGACTCCCAGTAATCAATTATTGACTCTTTCGGTGTTATGTACTCACAACAAGTCTGAATAGCTCTCATTCGCGATCCTTGAACAGTCTTCACTAGGCTGACACAAAAACTGCAAAGGCCGACAACATGGGCGTTGAGGAGAGCAATGAAACAACCTAAAGACTGTGAAGGTATTTCCAACTAAATGTTTCCAATTACCGAAAATGCGTCGTTGACGTGGCAGTGTGAATCAAGCGGTTTGGTGTCTTCTCTTTTGAATTCTTTTCTCCTCTGCATCTCTATTGCGGCCTTCGTAGTAAATATGCTGCTTCTCTTCAGCCTGGCACACCTATCCTATTTGCCGGACTCACGACGCTTTCAGGGTATTCGGCGTTCAATGAATCGCGGACATCCCCACTTTCGCTTTAAGAGGCGGGGCGTGTCTGAAAGTGTTCGGGCTCGCAGTCCCACGTTTGAGGTAAATACTGACCACTTCGCCCACAGACGGTTCGATCCAACATCCGATAAACTTTCCTCGTTTTCCGCTAGCCTTTGTCGTTCACCAAGCTGTCCAGAAAATCTGCTCTCTCCAACCTTATCGAGCATGGAAGTAAAGATAGAAGAGTCAAGATACTGGTTATCACATCTGAATATTGGACGGAAGAAATCATTTCGCTCCCCTCCTCAACCCCGACCTCGAATTACAACTCCACTTTACCTGGTTTACTCTCTTATACTAGCTGACCTTCTTAACTCCACCGTGACTGGAGCCAGACTAATATCTACGCTGTGGCCAAAAAATCATGTGAATAGTTATTCCACTGGTTACTACTATCGCAGAACTATTAATGGACCCTGCATGATCCTCTTTCTATCTTGCCTCCAGTTTACAGCCTACAATGGTGTCCTGCTGAGTATTGTTGGCCTGGCAATTGACTTGTACCTTGGCATAGTCCACTCATTGCAGTACTCTGGCCTAGAACGCCCTCGACTTTTGAAGTACCTTATTTCCGGATGGATTGTTTCGCTGCTGTTTGGAAGCAACCAACTCTTCTTGCCGGTTTTTAAAGATAATCCCAAAGTGGAAGACACCAATCCATTTGTGTCATGCAGTCCGCTCGTTCGCCATTTCCTACTGCCTAGTGAACCATGCTTTGTGCAAACGAAACAACTGGGGCACAGGATTCAAAGGTTTTGCTATTTGCAAGGTGCCGCAAATATGTACAGATCAGGATTCTTTACGGGTGGCATCCTACTCTTATCAACACTGTTAGTGAACATAATGTGTGCACTTGCTATCTTAAGGCTTAAAAAGCAATCTTCATTGAGAACGCCGGCGGGAAGAAACATTAGCAACTGGCACAGAAGTCACTCACTCCCTATTGTAAACAAACTCGGTGCAGTAGTCTTCTCTCTGCATGGGAAATGCCGAAACGAAGACATCAAGTTTGGCTCACGGCACCAAACGCCAGCTTCTGCGTAGCTTTTGTCCACTTCTAACCCTACTGGTAACATTTCTCATCCTCTTCACGCCAGGCCTAGTCCTCGAGATATACATTATAACTCGTCCGCGAAGTACTTCCCCATCTTCTCAAGACTGCCAATTCAGGTTTGAGCCCTGGGTCTATGACCTGATATCTAACCTTCCCACCCTTTGTTCCCTAGTTAATCCGTTCATATATTCATTAAGACTGAATGGCACGCGCCTTGGAATGAGGAACTTATACAGGAGGATTACGTCGAGGTTCCAGAAAGGGTTCATTGAGAAGCAACTGCATTTGCATAAGAAGCACATTTTTTTGCGGCCAAACGTGCAAGATAACTTTAGGATTAAACTGCCATCAGGAGATTCAGTCGCCATTTTTCCGTACAAATAATAGTATAATGGCTGTAATTTTTCAAAAGAAAATTTGAATCCCCATCTTTATTTAAAAATAAATGTAGTCTTATTTGGGTTCCAATTTAAGCTTATGAAAATTGCTGTTTATTTTGCTCTTGTAAATTTTAAAGAATATACCAAACACGAGAAAAAAATGCGCAGTTAACAGCTTTAGCTTAAGCAGACCGAAATATCTGAGAAGTATGCATCGTAGACAAAGAATTATTTTAAAGACTTTCAGAAAATCGTCTAGCAATTAGGCCCTGTTATATGTTAAATTTAACAATTTTGAACCTAAGAATTCCTCAAGGAATATTCAAACTATAAAAAAAGCTGTGGCGTTTTCCAGCTTTCCAGTTGGAACTGACACTATATCCTATATTCTACTCTCTATGTATAGTTTGTATAGCACCACAAACGTATCTGGGCCGTTAAACCTTTGTTTATGAATGCTAGACGAGGAAAATATGGAGGTTGTTAACATTCCAGTTTTTCTAACTACTGTGGCGCACTTATTTTGATAAGCGATTGTTCTACTTATAAGCCACCTGAAAATGGCCTAGTCTGCGTCCAGGCCGAAATGAGAGTGGATTTAATCAAGCCGCTTTATACTCATTCCTGCATATACTCGTTTTAATAACCATGGAGGGGACTTCAGAAGCAAGTCATAAACTCCTCAGATATCGTAAATATCTTGGTGTTTTGTGTATTTATTTTACAGTCATCGAAAGATACAAATCTATATTCATACAAAAAGAAAGGTCCGCTTTGACTGGGGAAACTATTTCGCGCGGTAACGCAAAAGTATTCTTAGGCATAAGGACCATTTAAAAATGAATTCATTGGTTAAATTAGCCTTCCTAGGTCTATCAAAAAGGGCATCTGTGAAGTACACAAAGGTGCAGGGCTTTGCGTCTGAAAAACGGTGCTTATTCATTACGTTTACTAGTATTTACTATTTATAGGAAACATCCCTAAAATAAATGAATCTTGGAGTTTCTACAAGGCAACAGGGGTCAAAGAATTAGAATTTCGTCAAGGCAAATTTTATGGCATGCCTACGTACGTAGCGCATGAGTAGTACTTCTGATGTTAATGTATCCCTGATGCCTTCAGGCAGTCTTACCTAAAATATACTCCCCTATTCGCTCCTCAAGTTCTGGGGACATTAATAAACTCAATATTGAAACAAGACCACATACCAGGAATCGGATTAATAATTTTGTGTGATCCGGTCATGAGTCTAACTCCTCTTTGCTACGTCATCCAGCGGCAATAAAAGCGGTAAAACATGTGTTTATACTTCGAGTTAGTACGCGTGAATGAAACTAACATTTTCAAACTACCGAATGCCTGTCGTAATCTTGGGGATGTTATGTAGGTACTGTGCTGATCCTAGTGGATTTCAGCACAGACTAGTATAGCAACTTTGACCCGAGCCCAAAAACTTTGTTCCGAAGAATGTACTGCAAGTGTGTTCATTAATGTCAGAGAAAATTTAAATGCTCAAATTCAAAAATCAATCACAGTGGTTGTGACAACCCTAATTCTCATGTGAATTTCAAATTTTTTGGTGGATTTCCACAAATTGCCAAACATACGATCAAATGATAGAGTCTGATTCAATATTCAGTACCTTTAGGTTTCGAATTTCTGATCTCCCCGTCAAGAAATTGGTGTTGATTGGCTGTTGAAGATAATATGCATTATGTTTTCTACCTTTGCATATCTGGGCAACGAGTTTTGATGATTCATCATCTTGTTACAAAGCCAGCTTGTGCTCAGGAGTGTGCGTTTCCAGCATGCGTTTGGTTTGAACTACGTTGTTACAAGAAAAATGCAGGCACAAGTTATGATTAACTACACCTGACTGCTCCCCTGATGTGATCGCTCTTTTATTTTCGTGAGGTTACGGAGCATGGTCACTGCAATGAGTGTGGAAATGTTTGAAGAATGTCCACATGTAGCTTCGTTTGTGGGCCACTAGAGGGTTGATGTGAAAACGGAAGTTCCTGGTATTCAATAGGTTTTTGTAAACCGTCGTCTGTATTTCGCCGTTGGGACTTTATGTCTGAGGCACATACACGAGTTCGAAAGCTCAGCCAAATAAGCAAACAGTTCCGCAGCTCGATTGGTCATCTTCTTATTTTCAATGAACTATTGAATTTATCGGCAGTTACTAGATTTTCAGATGCAGGGCATTCGATTGGAATGACTGTCATTTGGACATCGTCTCAAGGACTGGGAATTCCAGCCTCAAAATAATCCGTAACTTTAAAAAACTATTGCCCCATTATTGTTGTGCGAACTATAAAAATTTTTGGATCTGCATTCGTTGCTAACTCTAGGGAACTAACGTTTTCATTTTAATGCGCAAAACCTGTTTAATTAGCCCCAACCTACTCTCAAATAATGTTTCCCCGGGTTTGACGTCTCAGCTTAAGCCATGTGATATGCCCTGGTGTCAATAGACTTATTGATTCAGTGGCCACCATATTACCGGGTGAGTTGGCTCATTATAATACTAGGCAAAATATTCTCTCTCACCGGCTTAACCAGTGACCAGTGCATGTAAACTATCTTATTAAGTCACCTCGGTAGGCGAATGTCTTTATCAAATATGTTTTTACTAGGTGAGCCTAGATTTTCCTTTCTTACAAGTGAAAATCAGTCCTTCTAAAAACTTTGCGAGGAAATACTTGGGAAGATATCCATTTTCAATGCATGACACACTTCGGAAGGCGATAGTTTTACATTGCTAGCCATTTTTTTACTGCAGTTTTACAGAACGCAAAACCACAGATGGCATAATACAATTCATTATCTTTTGAGAAGTCAAAAGTTTTCTTTTCTCGCAACTAGCCATGCCTGTTTGTAAATCAGAATGAAATGTTTGCTCCCTTTAACTGTAAGCTGCTAATTTTGGTCTCTGCACGAGTGAGAAAGGAATGCGTTTGATTTTGAAAGTATCCTTAAAATTTTCTGCAAAAATGGCTCCATTCACTGAGAGAATAGGATAAGTTAACAGATTATGCAAGAATCAAAAAGGTTAAAAATGGACATCAAATTGGGGAGACAGTTCCATTCTCAGTTTCAGTATTTCAATCCCTTCACACGTAAGGTAGCGGGTTAGAAATGCCAAAACAGAGCGCTGATATGTAGATGTACGGCAAGCGATACGACGAAAGCCTCGGCTCATTGGATGGGAAGACTTCATGGCAATGAGCTCGGGGTGGAGGGGATGGATAACATCATTAAGAATTCGCTCAGAAAATTGCTTGACTGTTGCGAATCGTCGTTTTATTATCGTAGCCAATCAAACAGTATAAGAAACACCGGCAGCAGAAGAGAGCATTCAGAGGATACGCTTTAAATCAGCAAATCCTTTTTAAGCAAAGCTGTCAAAATCACAGGAGAATAATAGATGATGAGGGGGAAGAATGCATGCATCTATAAATCGCCAGATAAGGGATTGGGGTGCGTTATAGGAACGTTAACGATGGATATAATAAAGACATTTACGAACTTTATTAGAAAGAGTATCAACCTGAAGAAGGAATGAAATATGGAATGTCAGAGTAATGCCACGATACCGGAAAGAGGATACCTCGTTGAGAAAGACGGCTGAGGATTCAAGAATAGGAGAGAGTCACGGCCAAAAAAACACTGTACAGATTTTTCATGGTCAGTTGAAGACCATTATCTGACGATCATGCTGAGACATGGTCCAGGCCATCCTCCAGAGACTGGAGATGTGTCTGATCTTTAAGAAGATAACCAACTACCATATCTTCGTCGTATGTTTTTATACGTTAAGTCAACTGGTGATCTCAAATCGTTAGTGTGGAAAGAGAAGAGATGAGGGGATAGGATGGCCCCTTGAAGAACATCACAGTTGTTGGGAAGGATCCTACATTTCCGCCTGTCGGATTGTAAGAATTGAGTGCGGAAAGTAAAATAGTCTTCGAGCCAAGAGACAGCCCAGCCAGGAGAACCACATGCAGATGTTTTCTTAAGGAGGAGATGGCGCAGGATGGTGTTGAAGGGAGAGGAGAAGTCAAGGTATCCACATGCGTACGCTCGGCAGCCCTTATCTAAATCGCTTAGAGCCGAATGGATCACAAGGGCAACGGAATCTAGGGTACTTCGCCTGGCCTCATATGTGAATTGTAATGCGTCGGAGAAATTGGAGTAAAATGGGATAATTATATAAAGGGCGATTCAGCAAGCTTCAATAAAGTGGAGGAGCAGCAATTATATGAAAAGACTTAGGACCAAAATTGGTGGAGTTGTTAGGGATAGGAGTGATTCTTACTGCACGCCAACTATCGGGAATCCTACGCTCCATGAATGACATGTTGATAAGGTGTGTCAAAACAGGAGCTGTCTGAGAGCAGCAAGAATTTAGATGGCAGTGTAACTTGTAGTGGGTTTAGGAATTGGGAGTCAGACGTCGATGGCTCCTCCATATCCCCTAATTGAGTAAATCCTGGTGTGTGCGTTATGGGGGCCAGGTCGTGCTGCGGCAACTGAAGGCGGTTACGCCGACCTGCCAGCAAATGTGCCCACTCCCACATCAGACACTGACGGGCTCGGACAGTGGTCTGCTTGTGGGGGTGTAGGAGAGAGTGAGGTCGACGGCTCACCGCATTTTCCTCCCTATAAACAATCTGACGCGCTTGAAACTATCACGGTGTGATAAAAGCCGTGGCTTGAAAGGTTGCCAACTGACGGGATAATTCGGACTGCGTGGTCAGCCGAATGTGTGTTTTATGTGGAGTGGCTGACTGCTGGACTGAGAGTCAGGCTGCAATGGCTCTTTCTTAATGTAGCCTCTATGGCACTACCACTCCATGGGATACGAGCCAGGTGTGTTGGTACGCCCAAGGGCAGCCCGACCGCGCCAGCCACTTGCGCCATCTCCTATCTCCGGTCTTCTTGATTCTGTCATGACACCGGGCTCAGATAGGAGAGGAGGAGAGCATGCAGTAGATGCAGTGCAAGTCTACTATCACTTTAAACTAAATCACGTGCAATTCACCGTCCCTGAACCACCCTTCCGTGGAGCATACGGTGGACCTCTTCGTAATTGACGGTTGAACTGTCGGGTGTAGGAAACTCGAGAATGACTTAACCCTTGGCAGTTGTGGAACGACCACCGAAAAAATGTACGCGGAATAAAGATGAGAAAATTTTAAAATGGGATTTAAACAGCGCTCATAAATGAGAGGTAGGTGCTGAGGAAAACCATGTTCGTATGACTGTCGAAGCAAAGAGGTGAGTTCTAGGAAGCAGTTAAGAGAAAGAAGATGTAATAGGTCCAAAAAGATATATGAGAGAACCTGGACTAATGCTCCGGAGGTGAATGTCCTAGCAATTAGCGACAGTGATAACGAGTCCAGCTAATGGAGCGGGGCCAAACTTCCCCTGAGGTGACAACCACGTGGGACACAAACTGCTTGAACCATTGTATTCTGGCTCCCAGTCAAACAGCGAGCACAGTGAGCATCCGCTTCCGCATTCAGGAATGAGACTTTACCCGAACAGAGTAATTAAACAAACGGAAACCCATGGCCTGCACTGTTTCTGCTATCAATGTCGGTTTTAGCAACCGAGGACGTCGGAGATAGTACACACCGAGTAACGGGAAGCTCTGGGGATAAATCCTGGTTAAGACCGAGCTGAATAAGGTTGTCAATCACGTCAGCACTTATCCATACGATAAGACAGAATACTGATGCAGAGGGACACAAGTGTATACTACGAACAGAAGCAGACTGAACATTTATAACAAAAGTTAATTGCAGAAAGGGGAATAAGTTACAAAAATGGGGCGACCTGTCTGGATGGAGGTGACGCTGACATGCCTGCTACACAACTGTGACAAGTATAGCGCTGTGGGTAAGTGAAGGGAAGGGACGTGGGAGGTGCCAACGTAGTGAGAGGTGAAAGTTGTGATGAGTTGCGGGAGGGTCGGCGGTAGAGAAGGAAGGGCACCGGCTGTTTTTACTAACACGCAGGTTCGCCATAACCATCCTCGATCCTCATGTAATAGTATTCATTCATTCAAACAACTCTATGTGAGTTATGGTTCGTTACACAGTGAATCAAATCACCGAAGAACAAACATGAGGGATGCAATTACAACCATTAAAGAGTAAGCTGCTGGCAAGCAAGCCACTACCGCACCAAGAGTAGCCATCCCTGATTAACGAGAGAGCCACTTATTTCAGATAGGTCTACATTCTAGAAGTGCTGTAGCCTCTGAACGGAATACAGCCCTTATATGATTCTGCGTTTGATGACGAAAGGAAACCTAATAATGAGAAATTTGATCACTGCCAGGTTTCAAATACTCCTATCCAATTTGTTGCGCCTTCTTGCAAACCGTAAGTCGATGATTTTTGAAGATCTTTCCTGGTTTTTCATTTCTGAACCTCAATTATTTGCAGACCGGTACATAATAGCTTTTTAACCTTGTAATATATAAAGGGTAAAAATGCAAATCGTGCTACTGTTTTTGAAGAGTAAGATTCGACCATAAGTTTCGAAATGTACAGTAATCTCTCACAAATACACGGTTTGGTCTTTCGCAGACTTGTGACTTCACGGGTTTTCTCCTAGGATATTTTCTGCGGATTTTCAAGGGTTCACGGGTTTTTAAATATCTTTCTCACTTTTTACACATATTGATGCGTGCGCAGTAAGTTTATTAGATGACAGTAAGCGTTCATAAGAACGTTGGAAAGATTGATATGTTTTTTTGATAGTGTGCTTAGGGTTTATTGAGTCTTAAAATATATAAAATTAGATTACAAGGATTATTTGGTTCACATATATCTCTACATAAAAGATGACAGCTCATCGGAAAATAGAGTTTTACTCGTAAATGTTCAGGCTGGTAACACCAACCCGTCGTCAGACCAAAGGAAAAAGGGAGAGGTAGGATTGTCACACAGGGACATAGACAGAAGACCTTGCGAGAGGGCGGGTAACATCGTATTTTGATGGCTGCGGGAGGTGAGTGGAGGTGTTGTGAGTCTGCGATGCGGTTCACCGTGTCGTGGAGGAGGACGGCATGACGTTTCTGCATGACCGGGAATGCGTAAGCGGCTGTTGTTTTCAAGGTGGGTGCTAATAAGGGCATCGTGATCGGAGACCTTCATAGTGGACATCTAGGTCAACGTGACGGTCGATGCTGTTCTCATTTGAGTAACAACGTTCGAAGAATTCCCGTGCCTGCTTAGTGTTGGCAATAATGATTACTTCAGTGTCGTCCCAACTGAAACGGTGGTCACAGGCAAGTGCGTGCGCAAACACAAGAGATAAAAGGTCAGTGGATAGACAGCCTGTGTTCGTTGATGTGAATCCTAAGTTTTCAACCCATGTGACCAATTTAAACGCAATGACAGTTAGCGAATGGGATACGTTATATAACGTTAATTTGCTGTTCTTTGGGCATGGGGTGCTTTACTCAAGATAATGCTGCACGTAAGAAGGACGCCAGCTTGTGGGCAATGCGGATGCCAAACTGGTCTAATTATCGAACGATCGCTTCCAAAATACCAGCAAGGACTATAAATTCTTCGGTACCACTTCTTCATCAGAACTCTAATCTTGTGGTTGCTTCTGACGTCTGAGACAGTTTTACACGAAGATTATCGTGTATCCATTAGGTTGAAATAATTGGTATAAGTAAGCTAGTTCCCTTTTAAGTAGATACTCGCTGTTACAGCATCGAAAGGCGCGGTGAAAAAGAATTAAAGCACAGTTTCTTTGTGGGTCGCAGGACGGTCGCTTACATCATTTGATTATAATTACGGCAATGGAGGCTTTCCTGCGGACGCTGGTTATGAGATTGCTCACATTCAATCGTTGCACACTGACTTCGAAAATCGGAGGATGTCTCCGTTGCTTCTTCGTGGGTGGATTGCATGGCGGGGAAGATGCCATTAAGACTATATACAGCCGATAAACTTGACAGTTTTATGGGAAACGAAGGTATCTTCTACGTAGCACAGCAGATTTTGGCCTGAGGGTTTTGACCATAGCTTCTTCTAGTAGTTGTAAAACTAGTTAGGCCAGTAGCTCCTATATCGGTGAACACAATGGGGTGCCCTTTGACCCTGCTTGCAATACTTATCATCACATTGAAAATAGTTTTCTTTTTACCAGAGCCCGAGCATGTCTTAAACGTGGTGGGTAGCCATGTCAACAGAAGTTTCCTCGAGGTGTCGAGCTACGCTATCAATTGCCAGTTTATTAGGTAGTTGGGAAAATAGAGCAACCGCATCAAATGATAGAATGCATTTATCAGGACTTACATTAATGCTTTGGATTCTGTGAAGGAACGCATGAGAGATTTGATGTTGTACTGCGATCCGTTAGCAAGGTGCTTTATGTGTTTTTATAACCGTTTTGAAAGGTTATAAGTAGGCAATACAATGCTTGACACTATGATCCTCAATGGTGCTTCTGCCTTGTGAACCTCTGGAACGCTATAAGCAGGTGCGATACGAGTCAGGACTTTGGAGTCCGTTAGGCCCATGAGCTTCTGTCTAGTGAGCTCATTTACCTTCTTCTTTACAGATGTGAACTGTTTTCTTTGTTGTGTCCTCAGAAATTGCTTTTAATCCTCCCTGTCAGTAAAGGCCTGGTTGGCCTTATTGACACAGTTAATCTTGTTCAAAATGACAGTTTCACCACCTTCGCTAGCAGATACAGCAAGTATGCTGTCGTCCGACCTCAGAGAACGTAATACCTCTTATTCTCCTTCCTCTTCTTCTTCCTCTCCCGTCAAAAAGGTGTGCTGAAATTTTATTTTTCAGAGGAGGCCGGTAGCACAACTGCTTGTGTCTGCGCACATGCCTTTAGGGATCATTGAGGTTCGTAGGATGGATTCAAGGCTGGACGCGAAGTTCATTGACACAGCATCGGTATGACTGCACTGTATTCCTTTAAACATGAGGTTCCTTGGTATGGATGCCTTGTATGGCCGCCTAAACAGGGCACGCGAATAGGTACCGCCCCACCCGCTAAAAATAAGTAGCCTTATGGAAAAGTTAAGGAAGGTTAAATATCCCCATGACGTAACACTAACACTATCTACAGCATAAAACTAAACTGTCACCTTAATCTTGGTCCAAGCCCTACCCTAAACTGAACCCCTACAGGTAACGGCTGCTAATGTATGCTCGGACATACGGCCACGCCACGCCCTTCTCTTCCACGACACGGTGAGCCACTACACCTCTGCTCACCTCCGGCAGCCATAAAAACACGACGCAATCTACCCCGCTTGCAGAGTCATTTACCTATCTCTCTGTCTCTCTGTTTGACAATCTCGCCTCTCAGTTTTCATTTCGCCTGACGAGGGGTTGATGTAAAGACCTCGGAAATTAACGAGTAAAACTCTCTTTCCTGATGAGCTTATCATTCCAGTCTCCCATATCTTTGCCGATAATATCATTATGCCTATATCACTAGCCACTCTGCGACAGCAGGTGGGGCTATAAAGTGAGCTCCAGGGCACAACAGGACGAATGAGTCCTGTAACCGATAGGTGAGCGCCCAACTACCATTGTTAAAATTCCCGATCGAAACCGGCAAGACAACGAGCAGGTAGCGCAGTGCGTAGAGCGTTGGAATTTTACCCAACAGGTCGCGAGTTCGAGCCTTGGGTGCTGCAGCAGCTGAAGTTGGGTATGGTTGGCTGATGACGGATTATAAGCCAGAAATGGCCGTTCCAGTCTCCCTTGTCTTTACCGATAATATCATTCTGCCTATATCACTAGCCGCTCTGTCGCAGCTGTTGAGGTAAAGAGTGAGTCCCAAGGCACAACAGGACAAGTGAGTCCTGTAACCGATCGGTGAGCGCCCCATTACCATTGTCAATATTCCCGATCGAAACTGGCAAGACAACGTGCTCGTGGCGCAGTGGGTAGAGCGTTGGACTTCTGTCCAACAAGGTCGCGAGTTCGAGGCTCAGGCGCCGCAGCGCCTGGGTTTGGGTATGGCTGGCTGACGACGGCTAATAAGCCAGAAATGGCCATTCCAGTCTCCCTTGTCTTTGTCGGTCATGTTATTCTGAATATATATATATATATATATATATATATATATATATATATATAAAGTTCCTCACTGCACAAGACCTATGACGTACTGATGATCGGTAACAACCGTGAAACAGCTGTCTGCGTCTTGCCTGTTGCACTCTTAGCAACATAACTGTGCATTATATATATATGATAGTGTGCAGCTCACCAATCTGCTTAAGCAACATTTATGTTCCGTTGTATCCTGGAGCACACACTAGAGCCCTCGCAGGCGGTCACATAGTCACGTGTAGCGTATGATGTTTAGGTGGAACCGACAAAGACGAGGGAGACCGGAATGGCAATTTCTGGCTTATTAGACGTCATCAGCCAGTCATACCCAATCCCAAGTGTGAACCACCTGGGATTCGTAACCGTGACCTTTAGTAATTGAGTCGAACGCTCTACCATTGAGCTCTACTTGATTCGAATCCCAGGTGGTCCACACTTGGGATAAGATGACTGGCTGATGACGGCTAATAAGCCAGAAATGGCCATTCTGGTCTCCCTTGTCTTTGTCGGTTCCACTTTATCAATATATATATATATATATATATATATATATATATATATTCAGAATAACATGACCGACAAAAACAAGGGAGACTGGAATGGCCATTTCTGGCTTATTAGCCGTCGTCAGCCAGCCATACCCAACCCCAGGCGCTACGGCGCCCGAGCCTCGAACTCGCGACCGTGTTGGGCAGAATTCGAACGCTCTACCCACTGCGCCACGAGCTCGTTGTCTTGCCGGTTTCGATCGGGAATATTGACAATGGTAATGGGGCGCTCACCGATCGGTTACAGGACTCACTCGTCCCGTTGTGCCTTGGGGCTAACTCTCAAGTCCCGCCAGCAGCCGTAAGGCAGCTAAGTATATAGGCAGCATAACATGACCGACAAAGACAAGGGAGACTGGAATGGCCATTTCTGGCTTATTAGCCGTCGTCAGCCAGCCATACCCAAACCCAGGCGCTGCGGCGCCCGAGCCTCGAACTCGCGACCTTGTTGGGCAGAAGTCTAACGCTCTACCCACTGCGCCACGAGCTCATTTTCTTGCCGGTTTTGATCGGGAATATTGACAATGGTAATGGGTGTCGTTAATAGTTTTTGGCGTTCATAGCCCGCATCCACATAGATAGCATCTCTGTAGTCACCGGTGCGAAGAAGCTTACTTGCTGTCAGTTAGCATGTCTCTCATCTAGGGGCGGCATTTGATAGTCGGCGGCCCTTGCCCGCATCCGCATTGACCTTAATTGGCGCCCTGGGTTCATAGTCCTGCTTGTGTCCAACTGACTTCATGTCTCGTCGTCTGTCGGGGTAGTGGTTGATGCGACAGTATTGAGGACTGCACCTTCATCGCACCTGTATTGTGGCGTGTAGTTACATGCATGCCCGTCCTACGTTCTCCCGTGGTAGGATTCACGATTGGCCTAATTTCATGTTTGCTCTTAAGTTCGATTAGCTGCGCCCGGAGGGCTCGATAGGCTGCCCGAAGAATGAAACAATGGTTGAATGATGTAGGCTCCGTGTGCCAGGCTTCGATTGTTTCCCTGGTTACGTGGACATTTCCTCGACCCAGGATTTGAGCATTCTGGAAGGCACACGTGTGCCCAGAGTCTGCGCAGTGTTCATCCACCAGGAACAATGGGTCCATTATCCTCACTGCCCGCACGTGTTTGGTAACACGGGTGTGCAATCGCTTCCCTGTCTCTCTGACGTAGTTAACTTCAAAGGAGTCACATTAAGTCAGGTAGATAACGTTTGTCGTTTCATATTTCGGAAGGGAGGCTTGCAGTCTCGTGACTAGATTTCGAATGGTTCAATCAAGTCGATGGACGCTTCCGATCCACAGCGGTCTGAGAAGGCGGAAAACTGCCTCAGCGATGTTGTCCATTTATGGCAGCACGCACCAGACCTTTGGCTGTTCTGTCACCATAATTCGTATTGGTTTGACCTGCCAGCTGCAGCTCACTGATCTGCTTAAGGAACACGTTTGTTTCGTTGGGTCCTGGAGCTCACATTAGAGCCCTCGCAGGAAGTCGCATAGTGACGTGTAGCATAGGTTGATAAGGTGGAACCAATAAAAACAAGGGAGAACGGAATCGCCCTTTCTGGCTTATTAGCCGTCATCAGCCAGTCATACCCAATCCCAAGTGCGGACCACCTTGGATTAGAACCCACGGCCTTTGGTGATTGAGTCGAACGCTCTACCAATGAGGCAAGTGTCCCTTGTTTTTTGGTTGCGATCGGGAATATGATGGCAGGGTGTGGCTTACCGATCCGTTTAAGGAAAATGTATGGTACGTTGTACCCTGGAGTTCACTTTAGAGCTCTCGCATGCAGTTACATATAGCATACGTATAGCATACCAGGTGGAATCCCAGGTGGTCAACACTTGGACTTAGGTATAGCTGGCTAATAACCACTTATAAAACAGAAATGGCCATTCCAGTCTCCCTTGTCTGCGTTGGTTCCACCTTATCAGCATAGCAGAGGGTGAAACTAGACTTTAGGGGTAACTTGATTCAGAAAATTTTAAACCTAACTCGCCTTCATTCAGCCAAGCATAACCCTGACTGCCAACTGGGAAGGAAGCACAAACATGCGAACAAAGGGATGGCGCAGATGGTCTACCACTGGGGTTCACCAGATGGGTCATAAGCACTTAATTGAACCAAGGTTCATCAGTGCCTCGCTACCTGCCATTCTCGGTAACTGCAGACCGGGTATTAATTCACTCAGGAATGGGCTCACACCGATCCAATTGGCTTCCTGAAGCATCGTATGGTTGGTAGCTTTACTTTGCCAAAGACTTTGTGAGCTTTGGGGCTTCAACTTGCAATGTTATCGTCTACATCAATGTTTCTTTAAATGAAAGTCTTCAATAACGAAAAGTTTTTCAACTGCTGAAGAGTGAGTTCAACTGACCTTGATATGGGGCTACGTGTGAGGCCGCATTGGACGTTGCTCGATGCGGGACCACTTTTGTCTCCGCGCTGATGGTCAGTCCGAAAGCAAGGAGATTTACATCAATTTGCGGATCCCCTTCCATTGCTGTATTTATTGGCCGTCATCCGCGAAGACGAAGTCGTAAAAAATGGCCTTTGAAATTTATTTAGTTGTCCTAATGTCCGGATTGTCTAAAGTTCAGCATAAATTTTCACAACTTATTGCAGTTTATTGTAGCAAAGTCTCGAGCAGAGCTACGGAAGTGATGTAAAGCCTGATGCACATTTCCTGAAATTTTTATTCCAGTTTTGTGGCCATTCCGACCATGCCTGGTGTTCAACCATGTTAAGGGAATTCTCGTCTTGTTTCCCGGGAATCCCGTATCCAGCTGCTTTCCAGGTGAATAAATAGGTTGTGGACGAGCATTGTTTCAGCAGTATTGAGCAAGGACCTTCCTGTGTGAAAATGAGTGAGTTTTCAGTAACATTTGCGGGTGTGTGTGTATGTGCTGGTCCGAGGAACCTGTTAATGTATGCTCCTGCCCTTGGACGGAGCAGTGAGCTTGTCCCTGAGTAGTGGGACACTGTATTTGACGATTTGGTCTGGAATAGCGTCAGCGCCTTTCTCCAAGACAGCTGTTACACTGACCTAAACACGGTTACTGTATTGTCCTAAGCGACTGCCAAATTCAAACGTGGGTCAGAAATTTGTTTAATGGGAAGTGGACCCAAATTATCATCTCCGTTGAACTTTTTTGTTTGGAGTAACGAGGAGCTATCGGGTGTGAAGAAAAACATATGTACGACACGCTTATCTCAGGTTACGGAAGGCCAGAGTTCAGAGTGATAATATGAAAAACTGAGGTTTCTCACCAGTCCATATTTGTCTCGCTACTGATGTTTCGAAGAAGTGGGTCGACTTTCCATTTTTAGAGCGTTAAGCGCCAAAAATCGACCAGAAAGTTAAATCACCAGCCGAGCTATTCTTCTTTGGGCTGATCGATTTGTTTTTCTTCTTTCGCCATCTCAGCCATTTCACAGAGGTTTGTGGGCCTGGCGGCCACTTGGCGTTACGCGTTACTCTGGCTCCCTTTCTGTTAAGTCCGGATCTGCTCCGATTTCATAATTTCGGTTTGATGTGTTCATGGAGTTAGCATCTGCATATTATGCCTCAAGTGCGGCTTACTCTTCTTTTGAGGTGATTTGGCCTTCGAGGTTCGATATTTGAATGCAAAAGTGCGCCCAATTTCTGCAATATGCTTTGAAAGCTGAGTTTCTGACTAGCCTCCGAGTTCCCAATTTATGAGCTTGTGGGCTTGTCTGCGATTTTCGTACAATTTCCCGACGTAGTTGCAGTCTCTTTCGTGAATACCTAATATTTAAGTTGAATTTTTTTTATTACTACAATACGGCAATTCTTGATACGTTTAGGCAGAGTATGCTTACGTTAGCATCTGTTTGGTCAGTAAAGTTTGGGTTTTAGTTCCCGTTTAGGAGTGGGTTTTAGGGCCTATATAAGGGTTAGCCACTAGGTAAGGGGTTAGAGCGAGGGTTTTGAGAATATGCTTAGGCACTGCCAGTCAGAGCTAGAAACCAGGATAATGGACTAAAGATTTACGATTAGAGTTAGAATTTTAGCATGTGGGATACAGTTTTCAGGGGTGGGCTAAAGTTAAAGGCCAGTGCTGAGGGTTATGATTACGGGTTCTGTTATAGCTTCGGGTTAGGTTTTTCAGCCTGTTCATAATCAACTTACACATCACATTTTGATTTGCGCACTCTTTTCCTTAGCTAATGCTTGAGTATTTAATCAAAGTTATGGTTAAAACTGTTATTTGTTTCTTTTTCTTTGACGGAGTCTACCGGCTCCCTCGCCCCACCCGCACAACCCCTTAGTACCGCCAATTCCATATAAAATGGGATTCCTTTTAAGGTTTGCTCATTGGGCTAAAATATCAACTCCTAACCGTTACCCATTTTTTCATCATGTTTAGTGGACAACTGCCGAGGTTGCGGTAGGGGCAATCTGTCCTTAGATTGTATCACACAGCGACCAAGTATGTCTGAGATTTTGAGAATGACCATTCCGAATACTGAGATTTCCTGAACAACTGATTACTCGCCACATATCGCTGTCCTGAAGCACCACATATGAGACTTCTGATATATTTTCGAAATTAGGCTCATCTCCGTGGTCGAGGACAACAACACTGTCGGGAAAACTGGATAGAGCCTTTCATCTCACATAATTTAAAATCCAGTGAAGGCTAAACGCGGAATGGGAAGTCTAACGACCCAAAGTGAGGTACTTCTAGTTTTTCTGGTCAGAAGCTTCTCTGAGGAGCTTTTACTGGACGTAATGGAGCCCAGTTTCCCTGAAGCAAACTCAATAAACCGGCTTGTTGAGTTTTGCCTGATCTAAAAGGATCTTTGCGGCAAACTAAACTGAACGATTTGGACCCAGAGAGGCAAAAGTGGAAGCCAGTAAGATTGAACTTCTGGCTAAGAAATAAAAAACAGACGATTAACATCTACGCATAAGCAAAATCATACGCAAACGGAAGTATTATTTAACGAAGTGGGACCAATTTTAACAGCAATCTAATCAGTATACCAAAGATGCCCAGTTTTGTATGAAAAGCTAAAGAACCAATCGGTGTTATCAAATAAACACCAACAATGTTTCCCAAATTTGGCTTTATAATTTATTGTGTGAAACAGCAGGTGGTTGAGAAATGTCGTCTAAAATTGATTTGGACTTCAGCTTGAGATACCGACCTTTCGAACAACCGTACAGCAAGTATGACTCTACTAAGGTTACACAGAAGAACTGATTGCTATACATGAAATTTCATTCTCCTGGCATACCAGCTCCGTGTTTGTGTCTATCATCAGTGACAGTAAAAGATAAAAGTGGTACACTCAGAAGGGATACAGGATTTCACGGATGTAGTTGTCGTGTCACTCCACCTACTGCAAAATTATCGGCACCTGCTTTCGTCTCAGCTGGTTGCATTTGGCGCTAAGAGAACCTGGTCAGCCGCACACGAGTCGTTTATTACCGCAATCGCATTAGTGTTGTTGATTACTTGCGCATTCAATTGGGCTGGCTGGTGCTGCTAGTAAAAGCGGTAATTGCGCGCAAACTCTCCACGTGATCAACTATCCTGCCTAGGTAAGCATTTAATTTCAACTATGGAAGGGGAGGTCAATTCACCTTTTGATAGACTGCCGGCCGAAGAAACGTGACCCATTCGGCTCACGTGGTTATCAGTTCTCACGAGAATTTTCGCCTGGCTGAATTCTACGTTGTGGCAGGATCCCGTGAAATGAGCGGAAAATAGAGAGTCATCGTTATTCCTTCTCAATACTGCCACGTGCTCCGCCATCCACGTCAAAAGATAACCCACAGTTCCTCTGACGTAAAGGCTGGGTTGGGAAACTGTACCATACCCAGTAAACGACTTCAGCTCTCTCATTTCGTGGATTTTCTGCCTCAGTAATTTGCACCTATTTACTTTCTTCCGTTCTGTGTGTATCCACAAGTGTTGGTAGTGTAGATGGCGGTTGAGGGCGTTGGAAAAGTTCTTGACATATAAAAGCGTCCGCAGCAATTACGTAGTGATGTGGTTCGTCTCTCAGTTCAATGTGGTTGAGTTCGAATCCGAAGCCTCATGTCAATAAAATTATTGGACTATCTCATATAATTATTATTAATAGCGCACAGAACTCTCCTTTTCATTTTTGTTTGCCATTTTTGGTTGTCCGAAGACGATGAGAGAGCCCCGAATGCACAGCTTTTAATTCACTAAGAGAGTTATCATTAATTCGGAAAAAGCAATATATTTGGTTGGAAATTTTATTAACTCACATTTGTTGGACATTAGTAATTATGGAAAAATAACCAAATAATTTCAAAACCATGGATTTACTTTTTGAATTCAATCAGTCATTATGGTGCTGAACAACGTGTCGGCTTTCAAGATAAAAAAACAAGACCTAGTTTTTGGCAGTAGTTAAAATTACACATCGTTGCTAAATATTTTTTATAAACTGAATTTGTTAGATCACGAATAACACGCTGCCCATAGAAAATATACCAGAAATGGGTGCAGTTTACATGTTGGCTGTAAAATTTGCGTGAAAATGTACAGATTTGTATCTCTGATAAGGCTATAGTAACGGCAAAATCTAGGTTTTATGGGCGCGCATTAATGGATAAATATTCAAATTCTTCAAAATTCTGTTTCCAGTATTTACCTTGTTGTGCTAGCTGGTGGTGCACGATTGCAACGTTTTTAAAATTTTGGCAGACTTTGGAACAGCTCTGGAGCACTACCGCATGGCTATTAACTCTCTTTTGGCAATTGAAAATTCACTTTAACCGGCTGCTTCCCTCATATCATGATTAGGTACCTTATTTACCTACAAATAAAAAACACAAAAGGCAAATTTAAAGAAAAATAACTTCAAGCAGCGTATTACATTCAGTATATTAAATGATTATACGTACAAAAACAAATGACGTCAACCTATCCGATATATCGAGATGGCGACAGGAATCAGGTATGTTAAAATTATCTGGGATTTTCGATAATACTGCACTTGTGCAGCGTAATTCTATGCCTTCAAAGCATACTGTAATAGTTATGTTGGATAAAATTAGCCCACTTAAAAGTTCTTAAATGACCGAGACTACGGAATTTTGAGCTGGTACGCCAATGCTGATGGCAATACCCACCCTGTTAACCTATTATGTCCACCAGGAGGGTTGCCGATCACCTTAAAACCAATAGCCGTTAGCGCAAGCCTGGATGTGTAGAATCTCGCCGATACGCCATTCCCTTCCCCCTCCACGACACAATTGAGGCGCAAAACACCTCCCCTCACAACACGATGTAACCTTCCTCGCAAGGTCATTTGCCTATCTTTCTGTCTGGGTCTTTAAACAACAGTGTGATATTCCACCTGATAACTTTACATTTCGCCTGACACCGATTATAACTCTTTTCCAACGAGCTATCTCCATCCTTATATTTCAGTTTACGACCACATGCGACGACTTCTCTGAACCTGACAAAGACGTATGTTCACTCTCATTTCGGTTTTTGGTCGTTGCCAGATTACAACTTTTAACGAAAATTCCGTTTGTAAAAAATTAAACGACGGAAATTTTCCCCATCTTCTTTGTGAATTCTCACAAAGGCATGCAAAACAAATTCAGAATATGTATTATTATAATATGGCGCTTACCAGTCTACTTTCAGAAAACGTAGGTTGAAATCCAAGAAACAAATGAACGAGAATTTTCCCAGATCGGTGAGCACCACATTATCGTAATTCATATTCGTGATCACAACCGAAAAGACAGTGGGCGTCTGGCTCATTGGTAGAGTGGTAAACTCAATAAACAATGGTCTAGGGGTTGAATCTCCGAAAATCCACACCTGAGATTGGGTATGAATGCCCAGTATTCAGAAATGGTCATTTCGATCTCCCTTGTCTGTATCGCTTTATCTACAGGATATGTATAAACATATTACCAAGCCGATATAACCCTACATGATGAGTACATGAACATAGAGAAAATTGCTTAAATTAGGCAACAGCTCTATAACTGCTTACACCGTGGGGCTCAGCCGAAATAAATCCAGCCGATCGATTCAGGGAAAAGTGTTTGTCATTCGAAGTGACTGAAAATGGAACTACTCAAGATTTCGCAAAATTTGCACTGTTGGTAAACGCGTTGCAGGAATATTTTTTGAGAGATTTGCAGATGTGTCGATAGGGATGACTTGTACGGCCACCTAAAAAGACACGGGTACAGGAGCCGCCACATGCACGCGGCTTTGCGTCCGATTCCGGTGAACTTAGGTTAAGGAGTAAGGCGGGGGTTAGGGTTCAGCTTAAGGTCAGAGTAAGGGTTAGAGTCATGAGTATGCTAACGGCAAAGGATTAGATTCGTGTCAACTCGAGGATCTAAGTTAAGGTTAAGGCTAGGAATATTATTAAGGTTACAGTTTAATTTTATATTAGGGTTAGTGTTAAGGTTAAGCCACGGGAATATTCACTCTTCCTGAAATTTATCACAAGGGCACCTATCTTAAGTGGGCGGTGCCATATTAGTCATCCTCAGCAAGATTTAAGAGCGCGTTTGCTCACAGCGAGGCGTTCTTTTAGTTTGTCTATTTCACTTCACTCTTATCACTACCGGATGTCACTGACGGTGCGGCAAGTGAATGTGCAATGACTAGGGGAACCACAAATCTCATTAATTCCTAATGCAAACAATCTTGTCTCCTGCTTCATGCGCACAAAGCTTAAATTAAGGGATCTGAGATCTCTCCCCAAGAAGATCTGTCATAAAGACCACTTTTTCCAATGTTACTGTCCAGATTGGACTCTTACCATGATGATCTACGGCACCCCTGGAGGTGACAATGGATCAAAGTCTATTTTTTCACATGACAACTTGCATACATGTAGACAGATTGACGGCAGAGGTTGCTTAGGCCCATTTGGAGGTGCAAAGTCATGTGATGGGACATGGATTCTGTCTCGCCTTACACAAGACAGGCTTTTCACTGACCCATCACAATGCTATCCACCTCCTCAGAGCTGATTCGCTGACCACACATTTTATAGATAATCGACAGCTGGGTGCATTGGCCTTCCAAATATAAACAAACGTAATTTCAACGGACAACGAAAATTAAAAATATTAGACGTTTAAGAGTAACTCATTGAAAGCTAAGCGAGTATGCAAAGCTGTTGCGGTGGACTCTCATATAAATGGGTGAACTCAAAGATATTGCGTAAAATTATTTGTGTTAGAGCTAGGTTTGTGGTCAGGATCAGGTTTGGGTTCACGTTCAACGTACAGTTGTTAGAGTTAGTGTTAGGATTAAGCCACAGGACTTTTTACCCTTCCTAAAATATATCGCAAGGTGCGGGTTAGGGTTCGGCTGAAGGTCGGAATTAGGGTTAGGGTCAGGAGTATGCTAACGGTAAAGTATTCGGTTCGTGGTAAATCTAGGATTTCAGTTTTGGTTAAAGCTAGGAAAAAGATTTATTTACAGTTTATTTTTAAATTAGTGTTATTGTTAGGGTTAAGCTACGGGATTATCTACCCTTCCCCAAAATTTACCGAAATGCCACTTATTTTAAGCGAGCGAAGCGTTCCAATTCCTGGGTCCTATTTAGGGGGGCCATATAAGTCATCCTTAGCATGCATTACTCCTTCTAGTGCCATTTTCTCTGGTTGTACCTAGGGACATTAACTAGCCATTACACTCAAAATGATTTTGGTTCATGGTTTTCTTACGACCGTTTTAAACAGCTGGCACTTACGCATAGGGATACTCATCTAATATAAAGCTGCCTTCCTAGGCACAACCTTTGCCTCTTTCGAAAACTATAGGCGCTTATTTCGCGCGTTCGTATAGTACTCTAGTTTCCTGCCGTGCCCGCTTGAACGGCAGCATGAAGTCACAGATAATAATTTGGGTATAGGGGTTCTTAACAGTTTTGAGGAAGGAGACACGATCATTTAAACAAAAGCTTTATTAACCTGGCGTTTCGGATTCTTTCTCGAACCCAGCTTCAGAGTCAGTTGCACAAAAGGGTAATATTTGACACAAGCGGCGCAGTATATATAGGGCGAGCTTGCCAGGCCACCACACGCCTATCATATTTGACAGCCCTCGGGTTCCTCTTTTGGGTTGTGCTTGATGCGATGCTGGCTTGGTGGCCCATGCTCGAGTCTTTAATGGCCGGCTTTCATCACCGTTGTCGATCTTTGGCATAATGACTACTCCACAATTTGATCCGGTTTCACCCGAACTGTTAATCACCCGCATCCTCCCACTTTGCCAATAATTTTGCCCAGGGCAAAATCGCAAGAGATAATATGGGAGCGGATGCTCAATGGGCTTGTTAATTGACTGTGGACCGGAGAAACAGGGATCAAACAACTCTAGGCTCACAGGGTTGTTATCGCTGGCGAGAATTTCGACCTCATCAAAACTGAAGGTGTGGCCGAGTCCCGTTAAATGAACCTCATGAATGAGGCGTTATCTCAGCACAGAATATGAGAACGAGAGTTCAGTGCGCTTGTTACTGGACTGTGGGCTTGAGAACCATGACTCGAGCAGCTCACGGCTCACGCAGTTATCACCTCACGCTAGGATTCTGACTTCATAAAACTTGAAAATATGGCCATCCCCGTCGAGTGAGCTGCAACCTGATAACTAGCGTCTATCCTCACCACAGCTGCTTGCTCGGCCATTTGCATCCGGAGTAATTTCCCGGTTTCGCCGATGTAGTTGCTTTGACCACAATTGCATCAGATACAATAATAGACGCCAGACCTTTCCTGCCGTGTCAGTGGGTCTTCGGGCCTCATGAGTTGGAGCCTGGGGGTTGCTTCTGGCCTGCGAAGTGAGAAGGCGCCTGACCGCTTTCGAGACATTCTTCCCGTACGGAAGAGCTCGCCAGAATTTAGGGCCAGTTGGATTTTATTTATCTTGCTGTTTGCGTATGCAATGATTGACAAAGATGCGTGGGTAGTCATTCAATCTCAGTACCCGTTGCAGATATTGTGCTTCAGTAACCCTGTCTTCCATTTCACTGCAATGCGTCTAGACACACGGGGATAGCGCCCTTACGCAACTTCTTTTGTGACTGATGGGGTGGTTGTTGTTGAAGTTTCGTACTTGAATCGTATTTGTTTTCAGGCGACCACAATATTTGCGGCAAAAGAGGACACATAGAAAGGCTAGCTGGTTTTTTTCTTCCTCCTGCATTGTAAATTGAATGTCCGGGAAGACGGCAATGAGACTTTCGTTGAATGTAAACACCTGATCCCGTTCGATGACGACGAAGGTATAATCCACATACCGAGCCCAGAATCTTGGTCTGTGGTTTCGGGAGCCTAGCGACTCTGACCGTTGCAAGACCGCCCTAGCTATGAATCCTGAAATCAGCGAACCCATTGGCGTGTCCTTTACTTGCTCGTACGTTGTTCCGTCAAATGATAAGTACGTATTGAGACAGAACTTCAGGATTTGGAGGATTTGGGTCCGTCGTATAACTCAAAGGAACTGCAACCTATGAACTGACAAGGGGCTGTTAGACGTCTCAAAATGCTGACCATTGATTCAGACAACACAGTCAGCTCCTCAACACAATTCTTGGAGAAACGTAAAGGTATAAGCCTCCTGCCATGCGATGTCATGGTATCTTTTGATGTCACGTCCCTTTTTACTTCCATTCCACAGGACCTAGAAGGCCTATGAGACAAATACGATCGAACGGAGAATCGCCTTGGACGGGCGCAAAGCTACTAACTTCTGAGGTTCTGGCTCAAGCCGCACCTTACGTTTGACGGAACAATCCACGAGCACGCGATGGCAACGCCAACGGGTTCACCGGATTTAGGACTTATATCCCAGGTTGTCTTGCAACGGTTAGAGTCGGTAGTTGAGGCATCGCCTGAGTGGGGGAATGCGTCACGTGGGGAGGACATGGTTGACCAACACCTTCCGGGTGATGATCACACCCACACCTAACATGGATGATGAAATCACGACCATTAGCGACGTGGATGTGGACGGCCAAGCTATAATTGCATCAGTTGCGACCCCCAGCGGTGATCGCGAGAGCAGCTTATTGCTGTACACATGTGATCGCGAGACCACTACGTACTATAAATACTGCTCAGCTTGTGCATTTATCACCCTTATCTGCTATTGTCTCCGGTTATGCGCTCGAATGAGAATCGGAAACGTCAGGTCAATAATTACCATGCTGCATTCGTTAGTGAACGCTCAGCAATCGCTAGCGAAACTCACTCGTCCTGCTCTGCTCTGAGGCACCGCCAGCAGCTGCACAGCAGGTAGTAGTAGTTTAGGCAGATGAATATTTCCGGCAAAAACAAGGGAGACTGGAATGGCCGATAGCCAACGCTCAATGGTTAGAGCTTTGGACTTCTGATAAATGGATCGCAGGTTTGATCCTCGGGTGGTTTACCACCTGAGGTTATGTATAACTGGCTGACGACGGCTAATAAGCCAGAAATGGCCTTTGTCGTCCCCCTTGTCTTTACTGGCAAGATTCATCTGCCTAAACTCCATGTTTCAGTGATCGCCACTTTTTCTTCCTCTTCTTCTTCTTCTTCTTCTTCTTCTTCTTCTTCTTCTTCTTCTTCTTCTGAACTGATTCCTGGAATTCACCTGTTTGCTTATATCGCCAAGCCATCATCGCATCAACTACGAAACCCAGCAAGGACAACGAGGACTGCCAAATATGGTAGGCGTGTGTTACCTAGCAACCGCACCTTATAAATACTGCTCCGCTCGTGCCACATAGTACCCTTTTGTGCAAATGCCTCTGAAGATTGATTCAAGAGAGAATGCGAAACATCAGGCTAATAAAGTTCTTGTTTGTGTGATCGTGTCTTCTTATTAACGACTTATTCCTGTAATTCACCTCATCGCTTCTGTGAACAGTTTCTGCATACATTTACAACTAGAGTTTATTTGAACATGTGTTAAAATGTCCATTCGACAAAAAACGTGGATGTTATACCCTTCATATTCTGACCTCTTTTTCGACATGTTTTCGTCAGTTTCCTATTTTATTTTGTGTCCGTTTAAGTTTGCCTAATTGGATGACAGCAAGCATAGTTATTTTTCAGGCAAACATTTATGGCGAATCTTCCAGCCCCATTGGCTTGTGATGGGCCGTGATTTTTCGGTTTACAGATCACAACTATTTGCGAAGAAAGTTGTCTACTGTGAGCCTTACAGCGACTTGTTAACATTTTTATAAGTTACGTCGAATTCGCTGTCTGCAAGGGAGAGCTCACATTCAGTAGGCCATTTGGAAGTTCCACTTCATACTTTGAAGGGCATAGCACTCATTGAGATGTTTGGGTAGGCTCTGCCGCCTTGTAAATCCCCCAAACCACCGTTTTTGCTCTTTGATTCTGCAAGTCCTTAAGGCCCGATGAAGCTTAGGCAGATAAAACATGCGGTGCCTACGCGTTACATGGATATCTCGCTTACAGCAAGTGCTGTAGCGTAAAATAAGCCATTGAAATCCAATTCAGCGACTCGAATCGTACGGATAACGAATTGACCTAGCAGGGACTCTAGATTAGTTCGCTTGTTAAAGACATCAGAGCTGATTGACCTATATCGTTCCAAGCATCGGATTGTCCGTGGATACAGCTGCTATATTCGGAGCTATTAATTTTCATCAACAATAAGATTAAATATGTAGGATACTACTGATCATCAGAAGGGAGGATGGGGTGGCCATCTCTGGCTTATTGCCTTTCGTCAGTTAGCTTTATCCAGCTCCAAGTTTGAAGGCACTTCATTCTTGGACGTCTGCTCTTTTGGTTAGAAGTTCAACGCTACAAACACTTGGCCACAGGCTTTTTGCCTGTTGGTTGCGATCGAATATATTAATTATAATAGGGCGCGCTCGCTGGCCGCGTTACAGGTCGTACATGCCCAAAATCACAACGGCACGCGCAGACCCTGTAATGCAATGTGTGAACGCTCGGCCTACCAGAAATTTAATTTGCAACTCTATATTGCAACTCTACCTTCTATATTGTCTGAGTACTTTTAGTCAACATGCGATATACTGGTTGCCATATCAGCCTAGTGCTATTATTTGCATGTTGTGAACGTGAAATAACATACTAAGCCCAGGGTTTTAATAAGTAATTTGCAGGCATCAAATGTTTGTCTGTTGCACTCTGACTGGTACAATCAATTAGAAGAGGATAAAACATAAGGGAGCAAAATGGGATTGTCCGCCGTTTGACCACCGTTCGACAAATTGCTCTTACACGAGGTCCCGGTAACTCAATGGGCTGTTTGTCAAAATGAGTGTGACCTTCGTTTTAAAGTTCTAACACGAGTTTCCTAAGATTTTGCCCTCTTCTGGCACAACTGTGTCAAAAAGAAGCAAAGAAGCGAGCTCCTGGAGACAGTTCAAGAGGATGGGATGCGATCGCTGAGACAAGAACTTTATTGGCCTAAAATGTATGATTCTAACTCAAAACCATCGTCAGAGTCGGTTGCAGACAGTACTACATACTTTAAATACTACGCACCTAGTCTTTGATTCCCATTATCTGCGACATTCTCTGATGATGGGCTCGAGTGAGAATCCGAAAGTTTCTGTCAATGAACTTATCGTTCTAGTGACTGCATTTTATCATCTGTCTATGGCATTTTAATGCATATTTACGAATAGAGATTCCCGACTTATGAGAACTGTGGACTGTTTGCACAGTTGTCTCAGAGATAGTTCACAACTATGCATCTGGCCATTGACACGCATATAAATTAGTGGTATCCTAGAGGGAAATTGTCATACCTGGTACTGCGTACCCTTTCCTACCTCTTTTTTCCAATTTAGACATCCTTCAAAGTTTTTCAGCATAAACTATACAGCAGTTACCTAACAGATAGTTTAAAATCGAAGCCCTCCTTTAATTCTTATAAGGATATCTATAAACATTGCAAATGAGGCGTTATTACTTGAGCTCAATGCATTCCTAACTGTACCGGTCATATTTATAATGCAAACGTTTTTGTGAACCCCACGCCCAACGATTCACTTCGGAATGACATATCTTGCATTTCCTTTAAAAGTGTACATTAAAGTCTCAAATTCTGTTGATAATGCGCTAAGAATGGTATGTATAACTGCCTAATCAGATGATGGAAATAGGAATACCCGGCCACTTTAAATAGGCGGCCTTGCGAGAGACTTTGCAAAAGGTAAGAAAATACTCCTGTTCGACCCTTACACTAACCTTAACATGAAACTAAACTTTCAGCTAAGTCTTAAGCCTAGTTCTAACGTAAACCTAAAGCCTACAGTCCACACGAACCCTACCCTTAACCCTCAATGTACTCCTGACCCTAATCGTAGCTGTGTCGTTTACCCTAACCCTTAACTTAAACCGATCCCTCACCGTAATCCTAAACATATGTTGCCTGGAATTGGGCACAAAGCCGCATAAATTGCGAACTGTTCCTATTCCCGTGTCCTGCTTTGGTGGCCAAACATGTCATCCTTACTGATAATTTTTGCCTTATTAACCACAATTTTTATTTGCCGATAAGCATGACACTCCTTTCCTAATAAAGCGAATATGTTAGTAATAAAATCCTCTTGTGTCATAAACTCAAGCATTGTCTGTAGATTATTCAAAATCGACAACAGAAAATGATAGGCTGGTGTAATTATTTAATTGCAGTTTTCGCAAAATACAGCAAATCTATAGATTTTAAAGAGGATCAATTCTATGTTACCGAAGAACTTTAAAACTTTTAGTATGGAGCGTTAGTATTTTTTGGGAGATCGTTGTTACAAATCTTATCTCAACTTCCCTTTTTCAATTTCGTTGGGCCAGAAAGCTTTTTGAAGTGTGTTTAATAGGCTGACGTATGGTTAAAAGTCTGAAGGAATTTACGTTGGTTTTGAGACGATGAATTGCAAGTTTTATTGTACGTTCAAATTTCTAAGTATACTTATCAATAATTTGATGAGAAAGTACTTGACCGCTGTAAAATTTCCTGTATTATGGAAGTACTTAGAATGAACAAAGAAACATTTGCAGTAGAAAAGAGCACGCTAAACATGGGTCTGCACATGAATGTAGGCATGTTTTTAAGCCTGAAAAGTACAAAAGAGCAGTTAGGGTTGAGAGAAAGAGCGTAAACAAACATCTATTAATAGCCTGTGGCCTCTATTGAACACTCGGACATGCGATATCCGAGCCGAGTACCTCATTTGTGTGAAATCCCGGTGTGTTGAGTGAGGAATAGGCAGTTTTTAGCAGATAGGATCTTCCTCTCTGGCAGGTATCTGCATTCACTCCCGCATCAGATAGCTGCCCGGTTTGAGCAGTCAACTGGGGCCTGGGAAAGGCAACAGAGATAGAGTTCGACTCCGAGGACTCCATTCCAGCAACACTCAGTGCATATTTCTCACAACATTAAATCTGACGAGCTTCAATCTATCTCGCGGCGCAACAAGCCGTGACTTGGAAGGCTTTCAACTGACATAATAAATCAGTCCTTTTTTCTGTAGGAAGAGTTATGCTGCAATGGTTCTTGTTCAATGTGGCCTTTCTGGCGCTACTATAAAGATTGAATTAGAGCGCCACTTTGTTGTTTCTGTGAACTCCTGGTCCACCTTTTGCGTACCAGGCGTTTGTTGCACGCGCAGACAGACGTTTCGGCATTGTGTTGTCCTCTGCGCCCCATCCTGACCCGGTTTTCTTGACTCTGCCTTAACAACGAACCCAGTGAGTGCGAAAGGAGAGGGTGTTATAGACGCTATGCAAGTCCACTATCACTTTAAAGTAATTTAAGCGCAACTCACTGTACCATTGTCTGTGGTACACACAGTGGAACTCGTCAGTAACGGCAGTTGAACTGTAATAAATGTTCAGAGTGCATCCCATTGGGGTTGATAGACGCTTCGAAACCAACCGCAATTTATAATTTTTTTGGATCTTGTTAAAAGGTGCTTAAACATGAAAGAAGGACCGAAGATCACAAGACAAAGCGAAGCACAAGTACCTGGAAATGAAGTCCAAACCTCAAGTTCGGGAGATGATTTTAGTCAAAAGGCACGCTAAACTGGCTACGAAGCAGCCTGGCCATCTTAAGCTAAGATTTAGCCTCATTTTCGATGAAGCATACGTACAGTGTGGAAGGTCGTTTAACGACCGTAGATTACAGATGGAAAAAATGGAGGAAAATAGGCTATGCATGGCTTTAACAGCAAAGGCTTTATCCTTATATTTTGCACTGACCACAAAAAATGTTGATCCAGCTTCTCTCAAATATGAATAAAGCATTCGAAAATAAAGTTTTCTGTGAAGACGTTTTTTCCACAAACATTAAAACACTCAGGGATATTTCAAATTACAGCACGTGAAGAAATAATGAAGTGTTTGCGATAAGCTACAAGTTAGTCGCAAGGCAATATTGGAACACATTTCCTGGGACTTTCTATAAAAATCAAATTTTGTTATGAGGAACATAAAGAAGAAAGGCTAACTTTATTCATTTAAAGCAATAACAGCATTTTTTAACAGAAAGACGAAATCTGACAGCGAATTGCTCCCAACTCGTTTACGATTGGGTTGTCCATGATCAGACGCTTGCATGAGCACTATGATGACCATAATCTACGGGAACATTTAGACAACATGAACTAGCCTAAACTTTCAGATTTCCATCATATATACTCAGAAGACCAAAGGCAACGACCTATTAAATTTTTTATGATACATATTTAAAGAGTATGATTCAAGTATTTAAGATACAAATACATTATATATGACAAATACAGTAGATACCCCATCTCCTGAAATCTTACGGATTACACAAGAAAGGGCTTTCTACGTGAAATCAATTCACGCTGTCTCCACAAGTTTGAAAGCAGTATAGGATCAACCGTTCTTAAAAGAAGGCATTAATTATTTTGTAACTTAATTTTTTATGAACATAAAAATCATTACTTTTCACTAAAAACCTGAATTTAAGAGAAAAGCTATATCAAAAATCAACCAAATGAGGCTAAATACAAATGTTCATAAGGAACAGGGGCACAAAAAACAGGAAAAAATATAGAATGGTAACAAATGCACAAGATCAGTACTGGGTAAACTGTTCATTTGTATTTATGACAGCCGTAAGTCTGTCAAACATATATATATATCTAGGTTATCTATGGTAGTTTGTTCAGTGTTAGTATGCAGCAGGAAATACAGTTTTTCTTGCATATAAAGATTTTCTTCACCATGGGCAAAATTATTTTGATTATTATAAAAGGATATTCAATTGGATTTAGATCTGGACTGTTCGCTGAAATAAACATAGATCGCAGGCCACACATGCAGAAGCTGGCTGTCGTCTAAAAGCTAGGTTATAGTTGTAAACATTATTAAATTCATATTTCTATTGAGTCATGCATTGTAGCATTATCCTGTAAAATTTTAATGTCCATTCTGCATCTATCGATGCCGTTATAACCGATGAGATTCTTTATGCTGTTGAGGAGCACTCTGCTATTAAAAGTCTCCCTTGTCGCCCGTCAGATCGGTTGCTCTTCATATTTGATGGCCATCCACACCATCGGGCGTCGGTCATTCTTGAAAGATGCTGTCGATATATTGTTTTCTTAGGGGACGTGTTTCCCACATATGACCGTCTGGGTTGACCTTGCAGGCTTTCCTGAAAATAAGATCTCATCGCAGAAGTAAATGCTCTCCCAAAATAGAGGCCTGTAATCAATGTACTTCTTCGTAAATAAAAAACGACAGCTAATGTGTTTCCTACCTAAAAACGACTTTGTTGTGACATTTTCCTGGTGCAGTTCAAATGTCTGTATTCTTTTCCAGACTATCTTCATAGAGAACATTGGCTGACGTTCCCTGTGAATGGTCTCAATGGGCATATAATAATATTTTTTACTAAACAAAGAATAACATTGTCGTCCTGCTTACTCGTGGACTGTTTTTGTCCGCCCTGCTCGCTTCTAGGCATGGTTCGGTCATTAATGATACGCCATAGAATGATCTTAATAAATTCGAAAATGGTGGATTACGATTCACGCGGAACCCCTTTTGCTGCAAGTTTCCGCATTCGTTTATAGGCAACTGCGGATAGCTATTGTCTGGACATCTTTCTCGTACGGCGTGACAGAAGTAAAAGCCGACGTGTCGCGGCTTTTCGTATATATGCTTGTCCACAGCCCCATTTATCGGTTTGGTAAAAAAAGGTACACACAAATTTATCACTAAGTATTTTTTGGCATAAGACATCACATGTTTGTAAAACTGAATTTTTAGGACTAAATCCGTCCTTTTTTCCAGAGAAAAATTCGATTTCTCATACCTGCATTAACCTGATTTTCGTAAACGCAAAATCAAATTTTTTCCGTTTTCTGAAAGGATATATTTAAAATTTGTGTAGCTTATGTGAATATTCCTTCATAATACAACACACACACAAAAGATCGTTTCATCCTATGATTTCCATAACGTCGGAGGTGGCCTCATTTGCCAGTTTTTCCTTCACTTAACAGATATGAAATGAACTTTTCTTTAGTAAACCGATTCGCGTACCTCAAATCAGTACACAAAAGAAAATAAATAATCTCAAATTTGCGCAGTACTGCAACGTTAAATTTTGACCACGACATTTCCTGAGCTAGACAATCTACTGTATATCCAAAATACTTAAAAAGGGATAAATTACCAGGTTACTTTAAGGAATTCATACAAGCCTACTATTAACACCATCGAAAATAGATTTTTGTCCTCCTGCAAAACTTTAAGGCATAAATGAAATAAAATTTCACCATAAGGATTTGCAGTTTATTTAATAAACAGTTGTACTGTGAGCCTCATCACACGCTGTTCAGACGAGTGTACGCAGTGCTTGTATTAAATAAGTAAGGCAAACCGAATTTTGGAATATGTTCTCCATAGACACGTTATTCTAAAAGCCATTAACCAGCAGTATCTGAGTTCTGTTGAGTGAATTTTCGATGATGACAAACAGAGATAAATGGACATTTTTCAGAAGATATTTTTGTTGAAGTTAACAGTGCACCATCGCAAAATTGGTGCAGATGAATTTTGAAGTCTTGCGAAGTCGAAGTTTTCCACACATAAATGTGGTTATGGTAAAATATTCCATTGGAATGGAGGTAGTATGACGTGTTTGTCTGCATATATGTACTTTTTTCAAAGTCCCATAGAAATATGTACCATTATATCACCTGCGAAGGAAGCGTTTGACTATAATCCACTGCTGCTAACCGCATGAAAGGCTATAATATCTGAGTATAAAAGAAGATAAAAGAACCAAGGTTTACGACACAGGACCGTTCGAGCGTTGATTTCGCTGAGGTCCACAATATGCTCCGCACCAGGTGGTTCAGGGACGCTGACTTGCGCGTGAATTAGTTTTAAATGATAGTAGCTTTGCGCTGCAGCTACCGCACTCTATCCTCCTCCCCCACCTGAGCCCGGTGTCGAGACAGCGTCAAGAAGACCGGAGATGGATGAGGGCGCAGGTGGCTGGCGCGGCCGGACCCGCCCCTGGGTGTACCACCACACCTGACTTGGATCCCACGGGGTGGGAGTGCCATAAAGGCCACATTAAGAAGGAGCCATTGCAGCCTGACTCTCTGTCCATCAGTCAGCCACTCTACACAAAACACACATTGGGCTGACCACGTGGTCCAAGTTATTCCGTCAGTTGGCAACCTTCCAAACCACGGCTTTTAGTGCACAGTGATAGTTTCAAGTGTGTCAGATTGTTTATCTTGAGAAAAATGCGCTGAGTTGTTGACCTCACTCTATTCCCCACCCCCACAATCAAACCAACATCTGACTCAGTCAGTTGTCTGAGGTTGGAGTGGGCGCATTGGCTGATGGGTCGGCGTATTCGTCTTGATGCGCCACAGCACGACCTGGCCTCCATAACGCACACACCAGGATTTACTTACTCAGGGGATATGGAGGAGCCATCGCCGTCTGACTCCCAGTCCACTGGTCAGCCACTCGACACAGCAAATACACTGGGCCGACGGCTTGGTCCGGTGTAAGTGTCAGATTGGCATCCTTCCAAGCCACGGTTTCTAGGAAACCTTGATTTATCAGGTAAATTATGATGATTGTGAGGGTGCTGTCTATGTATTAGTGTAGATGGTGTGCGCTGATGTGGCTTAGCCTCCGGTGGTTTACCGCCGGTTGTCATGGAGGCGCATGTGTCCTAATAGGCCCATTCGGTGTGTAAATGTGCGGGAGCAGTGAGGGCAGTGGAGGTAGGCGCGGCGACTGTATATCAGAGCCCCAGGCACTGATTCACCAGCCTCCATGCGATGGATTCGCAGGTGACCGACCATGCCGATGTGTGAGTTGAAGTTGCGGGCGCATTGTGGGCAGGAGAAATTGGTAGAGGCTGGGGGGATGTCCTTCGTGGTAGTGGGGGTGGCAGGGGCGCTAAGAATGGCAGGAGCGGAGGTTGTGCATGATGTATCGGTGTTGTCGGCATTGCGGTGAATTCAGCTGTCATGGATGCGCATGTGACCGAATAGGCCCATGCGATGAGTAAATCCGCGAGGACAGTGGGGGCAGTGGAGGCGACGATCTCTGCCGTGTGTTGGTGCTCCAGGCACTGGTTCACCAGTCTCTGTACGATGGATTCGCAAGTTACAGACTTGGCCAATGCGTGAGGTGAATGTGCGGTCGTATTGAGTACAGCTTAGGAGAGATTCCCCATCGCTGACGGTGGTGGTGGTAGTGAAGGCGAAGGTGGAGGTAGTTGTTGCGGTGGTGATGTTTTCAGGTGATGAGTAGAGGGATGGGGTCTCTATGATGGTGGGAGTAATGGAATTGATGCCAGGAGTGAGGGTAAGGGTTGTGAAGGAGGGTTGGCAGAATGTGACTTAGAAAATTGAATTGTCGGATTGTTGGTACTTTGCGTCCGAAGATGTCCAACCAGTCCGATTCGCACGCGGAAGTTGCGTTGAGAGCGTGGGCATGTTTGGCATGGCCTGTGAATCAACGATGTTAGTGCGGGGAGCTGGTGACTTTCGTGCCACTCTTTTGGCTTCGGCGGCGGCGATACGGTTGGCCTCATAGATTGCTGAACTAGTTTTCATGGATCTTCTCCATGCTTGTCTATCCTGGGCGAGGTCGTCCCAGGTCACCGGAGTTGATTTGCAGTTTCTTCAGCGATTTCTTCAAAGTGTCCTTGCAGTGCCGTTTTTGAGCTCCATGTCGGCGAGCACCCGTAGCGACATCTCCGTAGAAAAGTCGTTTGGGTAGTCGCTTTACGTCCATTCTCACCAGGTGGAGGCTCCATCGCAGTTGCACTTGCCTCAGCATGGCGGGGATGCTGAGGATTACGGTCCTCTAAAGGACTACCTGTCTTACCATCTCAGCTTCTGTATTCTGCGGAGGCAGCTGAGAAGAAAGTGATTCAGCTTTCTGTCTTGGTTCAAATAGACGGTCCTGGTCTCCACTCCTCAAAGGGTTGTCATCAAAACGTCGGCCTTGTACATCTTCAGTTTGCTGTTCAGGTGAATACTGTGGCCATTCCACACGTAGACATGCAGCTGGCCAAAGTCCTGACTGGCTTTGGAGATCCGTGGGGCAACCTCGTCATCGATTCTCGTGTTGCGTGACAGCGTGCTTCCTAGATAAGCGAAGGTTTCCACGTTTTTGATTTGCGCACAGTTGACATTGATTCGGGAACATTGTATTCCACGCTGGGTGGCGGCTGGCGCATGAAAACCGTTTTGGCTCTACTGATTGTTAATCCAAAATTGGCGCATCCTGCGGCGAAGAGGTCCATACTCCTTTGCATGTCCTCCTCCATCACAGTGTTAAGGGCGCAGTCGACCGCGAAGAGCAAGTCATGGACTGTAGTCGTAGACACGCGCGTTGGAGCCTGCATACGCCGACTTTTGAGAAGGTGCCCATCAATTCTGTAGGCGATGCGGATACCAGGCTGCTCATCACGGTAGTTGTCCATCAGCATAGCAGAGAACATGAGATTGAAGAGGGTTGGGGGCCATTACGGAGCCCTGCTTCACTCCGTTGGTCACTGCTAATGCTTCGGATACCGTCCCGTTGTCAGTGATGCGCGCCGTCATCCCGTCATGAAGCTGACGCACAATCTGCGTGAACCGCTCAGGACAGCCAAATTTCTGCATGACATTCCACAGTCCGTCAAGATTCGCCGGAGTTTGCTGACCTCTGCTGTAGCTAGACGCCGAAGTTGTCAGTGCGCTTTCTGCTTAACCCGATACACTGCGCAAGCAAGTGCCCGGCCCCGAATGCCATGAAGTCTTTTATTGGATTGACGGTGGGAGAAGTACGACTCAAGCAGTTCGCAGCTAACGCCGTTTTCACCTTCTCACAATTATTTTGGCCTCATCAAAGTTGAAGAAGTCGCCAAATCCCCTTGCATGAGCCGTGACCCGAGATCAGCCAGCATTCCTTCTCGTCGCGGCCACATGTTCGGCAGTCCACGTCCATCTCATTCTCGACTGCTCTCGCGTTCCTGCCTTGCTTAGAAGTATTTCGGTTATTTTAAAACGCCTCTTTCGAATACGTCTACTTCCTGCATTTCCTATATATTTTAGTCGATACCTTATAAAAATGATATTTTTCGATCGTTAAGCAATTTACTGCTATAATTCAGAACGATGTTGTTCATCTCCGTCACTCTGAATTAATTTCTTCCGGCCTATTTCTGGTTGAAGATGGACATATTAACTTTCTGCATTACCATTTCTGGCACGATTCCGGGCGTGCTAAGAGACCGAAATACAGATACTCGGACTTGAAGGTCCGTCCTCTTTAATTTTATATAAGCCATTTGTTCTCCATTATTTATTATTATGTATTCTAAATGCAATGATTAGAGGAGGGTGTTGCTAAAAATTTCGAATGATACTTTTATAATACAGCGTATCCGTTTATCACTTTTACAATAATCCCGAAAACTCTTGCAGTTTGAGGATTTGCTGGAACGAATTTTTCTGCATAGAGGACCTATAGATCTGATAAAGGAGCTGGGTACAACCGTATTTTACATTTTTCACGAAATATGTGCACCGTAAAGTCATGTTTTAAACAAATTCACTTTAAGTTAATCAAGTAGTTTTTACATGAAGTCGCAAATGCATTTGCGTGAATCACCATATTAAGGAAATCACGTGATACAGGCTTTAGTACAAAATTTACAGAAGAGAACCATGAGAAAATCTGCTAAAGCCAAATGCTTGGACACTGTAAATGGGAATTTTAACATAACTTAACAAATGCAAGCAATGAAAGGCATTTTTGACGTTCTGACTAATAATTTGGAGTGAACATATTTTCGATGTCATAGATCGGGGAAAACCACACACATATTTTAAGCAACTATGCAAATTATATCGCAATAATATGTAGCAAAATCTGTCATACAATTTATTCAACATGCCATCATATGATGCCATTAAAATGAACATCTGTCAAAGCCTGCTGTGCCTTAACATTCCAATTTTTCTTGGGGATTCATAAAGAGCGAAAATCACTTCTTTCTTGTTTGTTTTATTGAAAACGCACCAGCGGTAAAACCGAAAACTTAAAAGACTGGACTATTTAAGGTGAAGTATCAAAAAAGAGACTCTAATAACTAGGGATTGAGAGGTAATGTTTATCTAGTTACGTTGGCAGTAGATCTACTTTATAGCAACAGCCTGTGGTAAAAATGATTTTTAGTCATCCAATCATTCGGAAAAATTTAAGGTCCTATCTAATTTTAACTCCTGTATGCTTTTCTTGTCAGAGTTTCGACTAATGATTAGAGTTTTGGGCAACGCAAAGTATCCTTTAATGGCAAATTTGCAACGCCCAATTTTAGATACATACGATCAACTATTAATAACATTTATAATGAGAATGAAGCCTTAATGCTTACGCTCGAATTTTATTCAAAACTGTATTTTGACCTTGCGGTTGTCTGATGTGCAGCTGTTGTGTGCAAATCTAGCAGCTGTTTAACAATTATCCTCGACAGAGGTAAGGACGGAAGTAGAATGATTATTTTGTTCTATTGTACAAAATTGCCAATCAATATATGGCTGAGGACTAGCATGACTAAACATGCCTCACCTTGACAAATTATCGATAAAAATTACAGAACAAGTATCCATGCAGTACAAACATTCGCTTCTGTTTCAAGAGTTGATGCTTAAACTTCTTTGCAGAGTCTTTTGAATTATCATCACGGAACTGCGAGTTTCTGGCATACATAAAGCGTATTTATCCAGAAATATAAAATTAACTATCAGAAGTAGGTGAAAGTGTGTAAGCAATTTTATGGAAAAGGTACTGTACGAGTTTCGTTTAATTTATCTATTCAAGTAGGAAGAAATGCTTTGATGGTTCTGAGTTAAGTATTATAACGATCTTCAGCAGCAACGTTTATAAATGTTTACTAACCTTGTTTCGAATTCAAGGGAAAACGACCCCATATTATCTAGTTCAGAAGAAACATCCATCAACCGCTGTTTCGCCAATCCACTGCAAGTATATAATCAGTTGTGCTTGCTAAACCCATGCCTTATCAAAATACCTCCAAGTTCAGAACCTAAATATTTGAAATTTTAAAAATGCAATATTATTTTAATTTTAAATAACTATGATAGACAGTTTCAAACATTTCTTCAGGCTTTCAATATTATTTTATTGCCGCGTGTAGGCTTCCTTCCGTGTTAACTATCAAAATCTACACCAATTATTACAGTGCAGGACAGCATTTATGTTTCTGTAAAGTAATTTAGTTTAGGTATAAACCTTTTCAAAAATTGTTTTATATTTTGGAAAAGCTGAAGGGTCATTTATGTCGGGGAAAAAATGTCTGAAATACGTATGTGTAGGACATGGAGTCAGGTAATCCAGACATGGGCTTTTAGCTAGTATCTATGTCGGAAGTACGGTATACCATCTTTGTCATATCTATTTCATACTACTTGCACTATAACTTGTTTGTAAAATGGACATAACGTGGTTATTTCACAGTGGTTGATTGTCATCGACCCAGATGTTCATTAAAATGTCGGGTCTGACCCTAAAAAAAGTCAGGTCCGGATCACATGACCCTAGGTCCTGAACTTAATAATTTCAGAAATTATTTCCCCAATTATTCTCTGGAGTCTGTATACCAGAAATCGCATAAAGAACGCTGGGGGACCCACTGAGGAACCGAACCCCTCGTTGCTGCATCATGCAGCAGCAGCAGAAACATCGCCGAAACACGTGTCTGGGCTTTTACCTAGTATCTCTGACGGGAGTACGATAAACCATTTTTTGATCATTTATATATTTTACATGGTTGAATTTTTTCAGGCGTTTATGAGAAAAAAAAACCTTTTATGTAACTTCATCTTTTCCTGGGAAAAGATGGAAAACTGACCTTAACAAGTCAGTTCTTAGGAATTCTTTGCATAAATATCTGTAACAGAGTTTTCAAAGAATGAGAACTGCCATTTAGGCTTTCTTATAGAGTACGCTATTGACCGCTGGTTACAGAGTCCTGTTAAGTTTTGTGATTTTCAAAGGATTCGAAGTACCGATTAAAAAAAGTCAAACTTCTTTGATGTGCTTTAGAACAAGGAAATCCGTTCGATATCTTTATAATCGAAAGTTTAAAGGAGGTCTCACAACTGAAATTTACAACAACAAAATTAATCTTTATTCGCCATGAGCTAGATAAACCTTGAGAGGGGATAAAAAGGTTGTGAAACGAAACCAGATGCATGTAGTTTATTTGCTTTGTACCAACAATCTGCTCATAGTTTCTCATATGTTGTTCAAAGGCAGAGCCTCTCTGTTATTTAAGCCATATCATGATGCCACCTGAGGTGAAAACATTTGCACAACTGGCATAAAGAGAACAAGCGAAGTGTTAAGGTATTTCAGATGAATTTGTACGCTTACATTTAAAAAATGAATTTTAGAATTTAGGAAATCAACAATGAATTCAGTGGCATGCAGGTAGGTATGTAAACATTTTGTAATTGGATTTTTTTACATTATTTTAAATCGATTCCAACTTTCGCTTCTAGAAAGGGAATTTAGGAGGGAATTAAAATTATTTATTATTTTACTATTTATTATTATTTAATTATCTGAACGAATAGAATAAGTACCCGTATCGGTTTTGAGAAAACGGCTGCTTTGGAGATACCAAAAATTATAAAAACCTACTTCAATAATGCACACATGCTTGAAGCAGGTTGTACAATTAATCTGCAGTGATCAAAGTATACTTTAGCCTTCGTAGCAGTCACGGTCATCGCAAAATGTTTATCAATGGCAAAAGCCCACTCCTTAGTTAGGAACCACAGCAGCCATGGCTATAGAGGACCTGAAGTACCACACATATGTTACCGCCAAATATCTCATCAGAAGGCTAACTCCTGGTTTTGAGATATAACTTACACTAAAATATGAAAATCAGGAACACAGTCAAAACCAGAAACCATGCATTCTGTTGAGAAGGCTAATGGACTCCTGCAAATATTCCGCAATAGGTACTTTGATATCATCAAAGAGGTGGGCTCCAGAAAGCAGGAAATAAGAAAACGTGATTGGTGAACGCTTCGGTGACTGGCTCAAACCCATCATCAAAGAAATCTACAGACAGGGCTGCAGCCGTACCTGCATTCACCGCAGCTGTTTGCAATAGGTGTAATGGCGCCGTGATCCACCGCACCCTAGTCATTAATTACCATGATCTCATCACTGTTTTTAATCACTGGTGCATTGCATTTGGCTTGGTGATAATGCTCGTCTCAGACTTGTTTGCCCGCACATGCCCAATGTGAGCAAGTATCCTGTGTAGTTAGGGAAAGGGCAATCAATGCACTTTTTTATGAACCATCAACCGGACAAACGTGATCCAAGTGGCTCGCGTATTCCGTGGGTAGCAGTTCTTGCAAGAATTTTTGTTGGGTATAATTTCCTGTTGTGACGGGATCCCGTAGAATTAGCGGAAAGAAGAGAGCGATTGCTATTCCTCTTCACTGCTGGTACTTGTTTTACCATCCACGTCCGGAGTCATCTCCCGGTTTCTCAGACGTGAATGCTATTTTGGCAACCAAACCAAATTTGGTACATGAGTTTAAACCTCTGTGTTTCATGACAATGCATTTTTCTGCCTCAGTAATTGGTGTGTAATACTTGCCTCTGGTCGCTGCAGCCATTCGCCCTGAACACACTTTGAATATATGATAATTTGGAAACCTTGTCTTCCGTTTCACTGCAGCGCATCTCAAAACGGAAATATAGCTCAGTATAAAACTCAGTTTGCGCGTTATATCTGTTGCTTTTCAAAGCAATTGAGATTCAAGGCCATCTCAATCTTTACGGAAGAACCGAGACATCGAGAAATGTTAGGTTTTTTGCCTTCTTCTATAACAAAAGTCCTTTTGGAGAACACGGCGTGTAGATCTCGTTCGGGGAAGAACGATATTATACATTAAGAACCTGCTGCAAGCTTTCGGCCGCCTTTCCACACCATTTCAAGTTAAAGTTGCATGCAAGCCAGCGACTGGTAACCCGCGCCAAGTACTAAGAAACTGTCATGCCCACTGTCCTGTCAGGAAAGCTCTGGAGTCGTTTACTTAATCTGGTAAGCGTGCGATTAAAAAACTTACATCAGAGTAACCGAGAGATAAATCTGCACTTACATGGTCGAACATAAATTTGCAGCACGAAGAAATGACGATGGCTCTCTCCGAGTAGGGCTAATTAGACTGGATTTGGCCTCTGAATTCCAGTTGTAAGTCATAAATGCGAAAGCCGCGAGCGAATTGCGTCATGTCTATCCGGCCGACAGTCCATTAACAACTGCGATGACTGACAACTTCCGTATTCACTGCTTAATCCTAGCCTGGAAGGATGTATTGGTTACGTAGAAGGTGCAGTGTAAACGAGCCACATTCGCTGCACCCATAGTCGACAACGGGGAGGAAACTGTGGCAGTTAACTGCTTGAATGCGGCCGATTAAGCTATCAATTCACCGAATGCAACCAGCTGAGAGGAAAGGTGTTGTTAATTTCGGCGCAATATGTACTTTGAATAACAGCCGCATCCTGTAAATCACGTATCTTTTCTGCATCTATAATTCTTCTCTGTATCTGATAATGGATGTGAGCATGATTCTGAAGTGTCCTGTGGATGAATATCTACTACATTTAATGAAATCTCTTTCTTACCTTGTGCTTATAGTGGTTTGCATTTTTGATTGTATGCACTGTAACTAATCTTCTGAAGACTCTCTGGCCCTTTAGTATACCCCTGCCCTTAAGCAATCATCAGAGAAATGTTTCCAGTGTTACACTGTTGTGCGAACTTGGACGTTAATCTACGTATTTGATGTTTGAAAAATGCGCTTCTATCGATGTTGTTACTCAGGGTATGCATGTAGTTGGTGGGGCACATTTATGATCTCTTCCCTCCCTCCCGAAAGGACAGGATAATATGAAAATACTATAATACCGGTGACTTTGCGCCCAATGACAGAGAAATAAGGGTTGGAATTAAGTTTATTACTGGTGTTAAGTTTACATGTAGGACGAGGTTAAATTTATACTTAGACTGAAGTTAAGGGTGAGAGTTGAGGGTTATCTCATGCTTTAGATCAGGTTTATTGTTAACTGGTGCACGCACTGAACTGAGTCGACACAGAATGGTCCATCTTTCAACTGGCATTGGTCTTCCCGTATTTACACGACAGTGCTTTTTGTCTAATCTTTTCAAATAATCCAAAATGCAGCATCTAAATGGACTGCCAATCTATAATGCAGTAGATTCTCAAATATAAGTGTACCGGTAAAGATTGCTTTTAGCATCTTACTGCAAACGTATGCTCGGAACTGTTTCATCAATTCAACGTTATTGTGGTTGACACCGAGAAATAGCTGCCTGCAACACTAAACCTGACATACCGAGAGGCGTGGCTTGGAAAGTTGCCAAATGACCGGGTATGTTGGCACTCTGGGAGGTATTTTAGGCTAACTGGAGGACTGAAAATCCGAAGGCAATGGCTCCCTTTTCAACAGAGCCTTTGTGGCATTAAACCGATGTGAAATTTGAGGTGCCCTTATCGTAGCCTCTACAAATGCTTGTGATCAGGCCGTTTGTGCAATGCGTGGGTGGATTATTCAACTTTTTTCGTCACTGCATTCGCTACCTAACCCCAGTCGTTTTGATATCCCTATAAGGTCTGAGCAAGGAAAGAAAGAGGAAGAGTGGCTTCATACATCAGCCTCAGCAGGCGTTGATGCACGTGCAAGTCCTCGGCTCTGCGAAAATTCCATGGAACATGAGTTGGAGGTCGTCAGTTGCTTCGGTTGAGTCGTCACCTAAACAACAGATTAATCTAATTTGTTACTTGAAGGACAATGTCTCCACAATCTAGGTCTAAGAAAAATCTAGTAACACCAGCCCGTATTTGCTTGAAGCATTGGAAAAGCGATTTATAGCGCAGATTTGTAAGATACTTTTTTGAGTTGTCTATAGGTATGCAGACTTAACATTCCGGCCTCATCGATTCATACACTTTTGTAACGCAATTTTGCAGGCAGGGGCCGCATGAAAACGCTACGAAAACGCTAAGCGAATAGTAGCATTTAAGAGTTTTCTCTTCTGAAGGAAAGTTTCGATTGCAATAGAGAGATTAACACATTCATTTATAGGACAATTAACCCTTATTCCTTCTAATAATTATTACTGAAACAAGTACCATTCTTACATAAAACTAACCAACTTTAATATCTAACCTTCCATGTAAAGTTATATACTCTGACTCATGTAATTTTTGCTCGAAGGTAAGAGTAAAATTGATATCCTTCATATATCACGCTCCATGTGCGTACTGCATCACGTTTTGAGCCAACAACGCGATAAGCAGTGAGAAACCAAGAGCAGTATTTCGTTGTTTGAAATTGCCTGTTGCGCGAGACTTTAGGCCCGGATGAATTCAATGACTGTTTCGGTAGTATCTATATGAGCAGATTTTCCTGTGCGCATTTTAATTTCCTGGCTTCTGTCTGAGCACCTTTTTTTGCAACCTGCTAAATAATTATCAGTCTTATCTGGGCGAGGCTCGTTTACGTGACTCCCGACAAGACTAGGTGCACAGGAACGTCCGTCTTTAATACGGGTGGCATTGCGCTGAATTCCAGCAAAGGAACCCATTTCCGTACCCAAAGTAAAACCTTATCCACAAGCTTAATCTTGAACCCAATCCAACCCTAACCTTTCCCAGAACCTTAACCACAAACCATATTTCTCTAAAATTCGGCGTTAAGTCACCTTTATAAAAGGAATGCCTATTCTCCTGCCTTGTCGGGAGCACAGAAAGGATGGTTTTTGATTCAGTCTGACCATATTTCGAAGGAAAATGCAGAAGTTCGGCAGCAGCAAATTAACGTTGAGTCATGTTGAGTTCACCGCGCATATTATATATATATCATTTTTCTTGTGAAATTGGCAAAATACTAGGCAAAAGAGAATCTTGCAGACTTCGATATAAAACATTGGGACGCATTTCACAATGTGGGTACCAAGCCCATATTTCTATTGAATATTGCCTAACTTATGAAATGTCATGAGCAAAATTTGCGGCGGTAGAATGGCACATGCTGTATGGTGTTGGTTTTGTTTGTTGAAATGATTTGAGAAGCAAAAATCTGTTTTCTAAGGAAGACTTTTATGAAAGAAAAGGGGTCATACTTGGACAAAATACAATGATTCATGATATCAAAAGTAATTTGCTACATTATTGAAATATACAGGCCACAGAGTTTTGTTTAAACACATCTTAGTATAAAAAACACAAATATAAAAAAGGAAAAGTTTCAAAATAATTTTTTTGGAGCGAAAAATCCAGTTTGGTTTTCATTAAAATCAGGTAAAGGCTGGTATGAGAAATTGCATTGTTTTCGGGAAAGCTATGATGCATTCTGTATTAAAAGTCCTGTTTTGTAACTTGGTGAGGTTTGTGCTATAAGACTTAGTAATGAACGTGCGTGACCGTTGTTTTTATCACTTCAATAATCGGGACTGTTAGCAAATATTTATAGATATAAGAACCTGATAGTGGCCATCTTTGTCTTTCACACCGTAGAATGAAGATGCTTTGTATATGTTCTGTTTACAGTTGACGACGAATGGACGTGGAAATTTGTACGGTGAGGTTTGCCGCGTGACTCGTCAGTCAGCATTTTAAATACAATCAATCAATACAATACAATACAGTCAATCAATAATACAATCCATACAATCAATCAATACAATCAATACAATACAATCAATACAGTCACTCTGCTGTTCATTATTAAGGAGAAAACCGCACCCAGGGATAAACGGGTCAAACATAAACGATCCACGATTAAGCAAGACTACGATTTTATCCTAAGACACTGAAAGTGTGTTATTAAAGGTTCATTGAGAACATTTGCAGAGAGCATCCGCCGAAGCACTGTATGACGATAATTAGGAATAATGGGCTGGATTTTTTAATTGCATCAGGAAAATATCACGATCAGCCCGTTTTAAATAGGAAACGTATAAGGGCAACTTAATATTAGCTAAGAAATACATTGATTATAGGCCCTCATTCTGCAAGAATATTTATTTCTGTTATGAGGTCTTATTTTTATATAAGCGGAAAAAGTCGACTCAGATGGTCGTTTGTGGAAGGAAAAATCTAACAGAACACACTAAGCCGACAGCAAGCCCAAGAAAGGTCGATGCTTGATGGTTTGGATGGCTATTAAATTTGGAGAGCGCCCAGTCTGGCGGTCGACTGCAGAATGTATTAACAACAACGTGTTCACCAATATCGTAAATAAGGTCATTTGGCTAAAACGAAACGTCCAGATGCGGAATCGATGCCACAATTTTACACAATAATAATTGTTTTCATCTCTTTAGGGAGGCATAAAGTTGAAAACGCTAAAAATTATAATATAACATTCTACACAACAGGATACCTCTCCAGATGCACCCTCCAGTCTATTTTTATTCCTGCCAGTAGCCAGTCTCATTACTATTGAACGTAATCTTTCAAATATCAAAAGAAAGCGACACAAGGCATAAAGCAGTCTTCCAATGCAAAAACATTTCTTCACACTAACTAATTCCATAAAGAAACCATTCCATACAACCTGGCTTCCTTCCTGTCTGTTAGACGTTTAGGCCGTTTTCCTTGCAAATGAACAGCCATCAATGTACTGATCGTTTGTCTTTGTTATTATGTTTCATTATTTTAGACTTTTATGCGTCATGTTCCCATAAGCAGCTTTATAATTTGCCTTATTTGAGTTATTTGTTAGATATTCGTAATTTGAAATTCGAATATGTTGTGAAAAGTAATTATTTTATGTTAATAAACATTTTTCTACAAACCTTACAATGTGTTATTTGCTAAGTAAAGTAGATTCCCTGTCTCATGAAATGTCAACTGAACTTCTGAAATGTGTTTTCGATTCAAGCCAATCACATAAGTAAGGTTGTCGTATTGATTTTCATGCAGCCTCATTTGAAGATATTTCAGTCACGGTAGAGTGCCAGCTTTTGAATGAGTTTCCTTTTGACCGTCCGCAAAACATATACTCGATAAAAAGGGCTCTTTAAGTAGTAGGCAATTTTAACCTTTATTTTAGATGTTCGTATTAATTCAAATATATTTTACCAACAACACGCACAAAATACTATTTATTTTACTCGTTTGATAGTAAATTACGTTTTATTCACATTTTTTTACTGGAAGAAGGGTATTTTGTTTACTAAAAAAGAAGTTAATTAATTGCTGGATAATTTTGAACTCTATCGGCCGTTACACTTGAATATACGGTTTTCAAACTAAATGCTGTATACATTATGTGATAAGTAAAATTAAAAATTGCTCTGCGGTAGGAATAAGAGGTCACACGGTATTTTGAAAAATGTGTTAATGGACTTGGATCATGTTGTTTACATTGTAGGCAGCATTAGAAGGTTTACGGATACGCTATATTATGGACGAATATTGCAAGGTCTTTAAAAATCTTATAATACGAAACTTTTTAAAATCCAAAGGATACCCTTTTTTCATGTATAAACTTTAAAAAGGCCGTTATTTTCTATCAAACGAGAAAAGGAAATTGTATGTGTGTGCGTGTTTTCTGTAAAAAATATATTTGAAATAATAAGAGCATTAAAAATCAATTAGAAAATTGCATCCAACTTAAATAGCCATTTGTTTATAGACTTTGCTTTTTGCGGGCGGTCACAACGAGGCTCATCGAAAAGCCGGCATTCTTCCATGACAGAAATATCTTCGGACTAGGCTGCACGATAATCAGTACGAAAACTCTACTGAAGTGATTTGTTTAAACCAAAAACACATTTCAGAATTTCAGTTGACATTTCATGAGACAGGGAATCTACTGTATGTTCGTTTCTTTACTGCTTTTTGCTTTCGCGGGATACACACTGGGCTGATTTTGCAAAACAAGGGTTGTTTCTGAAATTAATGAGATCTTACAATTTAAGAAATCTACTGGAGATGACAGCAAAGGACGGGTTATTGGCTGGTGTAATCATCACTCGACCATCATCGGGGTGCCATTGTCTCGATGCGACTGCGCAGAGTGCTGTACGTGGGCAGAAGATGACTTCATCGCTAGGATAAATTTTTCCTTCTAGGATCTGACTTCAAAGAATCCTCAGCTTCCTTTTTCATGACGATATAAAACATACCAGCGGGTTAAAACGTGATCTTGTGACCAGTCTTGTAGTTGAGGGCAGCGACTAACTACACCGCCTCTTTTCCGCAGTACAACCAACCTTCTGTACCGTATGAGTTAGCTGAAACTGCGCCTAATTTCAACTGGCCAAGTATAAAGACTTTGTAATTTTGGGATATGGTTAAACTAAATTGAGTACTCAGTGGTGTTCATTATTTTCTTAATAGTTATGACGCGCCTGTGCATGGTAGATTGATCGCCTATATAACGTACTAAGGATATAGCACAGTATGCCCTATCAACGCTGGGTGTTTTTTGGTATTGCACTTCAGGCTCATAATATTCATTTATTGGCTTAAAAGTCCATCGGATAGCCACGCCACCAAAACTGGTCGCGGGAGCATTCAATCTCGCGCATGTGCATACAGTAGATGACCTAACTCATGAAGTACCGAGATCGAAATTTGGCGCGATAGTATGGGGCATATTTGAAATGGAAAATGTTGTCTTAAATTGATTTGAGGTGCAGCAAACTGTTGACAACAAAAGATTTTATTTTGTATTGTTTATTGAAGGACAAATATAAAAGAATTGGACAAAAGCCAATGTTTCCTGTTATTCACGAATTTCCCAATTCTACTGAAATCTAAAAATCAAAACTTCCTGTTTTCACATCTTGTAAGATAAACAAAAATTAATATAAGCCGGATGAATGTTAAAAATATCTCTTCAGAGAACGGAACATGTGGTTTTGAGCTTAGTAAATGCAGGAAGATTCGGGCATGAGAAAGCGCATTGCTTTCGGAGAAGCATGACCGGATTCAGTTTTAAGGTATTTACTAATATTTTGAGAACAATCTGATACTTATCGCAAACAAATACCCAAAATACTTATAGTGAAAGTAAACGAAATTAAAATTCACTTCATATATACAAAATGGTATGCATACAATTGCACCTGGTAATTGTATTTAAATGCTTTGACACACTTGTGAAAAAATCGGAGGCCTCGGTGGGATTCGAACCCATGCCAGTAAGGGGAAGGTTTGAGTACAGCCAACGCTCTAGCCAACTGAGCTACAAGACCCCGCTGGGAGCCGTGAGTTTAAGCACACTTGGGTCAAGTTACCCATCCAGCTTGCTGCAACCTATGGAATCCACCAATTCTGATACAGTAAGCTGACGGCCCAAGCAGGATTTCCTAAGCAAGCAATCTAAAATCCACCAGATGACTACCAGGTACAATTAGTAAGTAGAGGATTTCAAAAAATTTGAAAAATTTGTTCAACCGACTTGTAAAAAACTCAGCGGCCTCCGTGGGAATCGAACCCACACAAGCAAGGAAAAGGCTCTAGTACACCCAACGCTCTAGCCAACTGAGCTACGAGGTTCCACCGGGAGCCTCATGAATGAAGGTATCACAATTGCTAAATTCATTGCATTAGGCTGGGCGAGTAACTTGGCCCAAGTTTAATTATACTCATGGCTCTCGGTGGGGCCTGGTAACTCAGTTGGCTAGAGCGTTGGCTAAACTAAAGCCTTTCGCTTGCTGGTGTGGGTTCGAATCCCACCAAGGCCACCGAGTTTTTTACAATTGGGTCAAAGAAATTATTCAAATCTGCCAAAATTCTCTACTAATTATATTCAACTTAATAACTGGTCGAACGGCCTGTCAATTTATTAGCTTATACAATATTTAATTTCGGTGACTTCTATATCGGTGCATTAGCCATAATCTTTTTGAATTATTCAAACACATCTCAAGCAATGTGGAAACTAAAGAAAAATAGCCCATTCTCGTGAAACTATTTTGGAAAACGTATTGAAAATAAAAACTGTTTGTTAAAGCTAAACTTGATAGTTACCTTAATCTGGAGGAATATTTCTGTTGAAAATGCACTAAAGGCCTATTTTTAAATGTAATTCCTACTATCTTACTTAAGTCAATCGGCTTTGCACACACGGGCTTGCTGAACATTGCATTAATTAGTTACACCAGTTTTTCGTTTGTTCCGAATTTTTCACTTTCCTAAAAAATGAGTGTTTTTACACAACTTAATATTAATTTTTAAACAATGATATGATTCCCTTTTAGTAACGGTCATTCCAATACTGCTGTAAAACTTTTGGGTCTCAGCATGGGCTGATTTGTCGTGTGAAATCCATGAGACAGGCAATCAACTGTAGTTCCATACAAAGTATGGCTGATGCATAAGTATAAGCCGACAGTAAAGTCTGCATCGGAGACCAGGCTGGATCTAAATGGAGTAAAAATGCCATTTCCTGTAGGACAGGCGAATAGGCATGTCAGGCACAGGCCAGTTGTCATTGCGATTAATTTCAAGAACGGTACCTACAGCCATTCTCAATGACCCAAATTCCGATATAAATAGCACCACGCGAAAATCAATGTGATGGTATCAAATCTGTGAATATGTAAAAAAGAAAAATATTTAAATATCCGCAAACAAGTTTGTTATATCCAAAAAGTAGACACCATAATTGTTAGCTCACTAATGGGAAAAAACCAAAAATCGAACATTGACTGTACGTTTCAAAAATGTACAAAATCAATTTTAATTTTACACTTAATTTAGACCCAAAGAGACAAAAATGTTTCAGAAACCGTAGTTTTCTATCAAGGTGTTGGAATTTGTATTATTTATAGCCGTGTATAAGTTTTGAGTAATAGAGCGCACACAGAATAAAGAACCTTCATAATGCTATGATAGCACTTCACCAAGTTAATGATGACTTATTGGATTTTGTCCAAGAATCATATGAACAATCGAATTTGATCATATTTTTGCCCGTTCAGTATCACATCTGCATATTCATAATAGGTGAGGCTGATTTCGACATTTAAACTTACGTGCATATCTTGTACTTCTGAATTAATTTTTTTGTCTCTGCACGCTTGTCAATATTCATACTTTAGCAAGGACGGAACTACCACGACGGAGGCAGGAAGTAGATCTTAGGCTTTCTAATTAGGCCGAATGAACATAACTAAGGGTGAAGTATTTGAGCCTTGTAATGGATCAAATTCTCTCATTCTGCATCAGCTTCAGCATCCGTCAGTAAATGAAACACTTTTCTGACTTCTAAGGATCATTTCTTTACGCAAAATCATACATTTTGTCCTAAGATAAAAATCATAGGTAAACGCAATTCTCCGTTAACATATGAATGCACGTTATTCTCTCCTTCGAAGCGCATATGGTCCTTAATATTGAAAAAAACGCTTTCTAAGATTAGAAACGTACTCTACCGAAGCATCTGAAGTTGTGTGCTGAATAAAAACGCCAACCACAGCAAGTAAGTAAATCGAAATTTCTTGCTATTCTCAGTTTTTTAGAACTTGTACTTGCGTTTTCTTTGAAGAATTCCTTCAGACTGAAAAAAAAACGGTCCTTTCGCATCGAAACGTTAACATTTTTAATGGAAAAGCAAAGAGTTGGCAAAAACGCATGCCAAAAATCATCATAAATCAACCATTTGCAACAGAGAACGTTTTTACTATCATGCGTTACTAAATTTATTCCAGATTACACACATAAATAAATGGTCCAATCCTTCGAACATTGGAAGCTGTATACGTTTTTTTAAATCATTATTTAAAAGTGGAGGCCTAACTCTTTAGGTATACTACCTCACAAAAATTTATAACAGAGTTAGAATAAGGGCGCAGTTTAATTTTGGTTGCGTTAGAAAATTTAATAAAACATTTTCTGGTGATGGAATTAAAATTCGAACTGTATGGCGTTTAACGGAGGACGTAGTATGTGGAGGATGCGTAAGGACGTAACTTTTCCCAGGTCTGTAAATAAATCAAATTGAAAATAAAGCGTGTTATAAAGATCAAAACATGTTTCTTGTTTTCACACACAGTTACAATGCTGTGACGTACGCTTTTACCACAGACGAATCAAACGGAAAGTTTTAGAAACAAGGACTAATGTGACCATATGTGAAGATATTTTCTAAAGTTAAAAACGCCATGCAAATTATTTGCTTTATTCGTAACTAAATCTTAGTATGCCCTTTTAGCAGGAAGTTTGGCGTTCTCATAACGGCTTATTTCCTAGTTATATCAAAATGATAACCTCGTCCTGCTTCAAGGATATAACTTAAATGCACATTTTTAACCCTAGCTAATTACATAAAGGATACTAAAATTCATTAAACATATAAATATAAAGATACTCAGTCAGTTTTAAATTTCTCGTAAATGAAACAGCATCATTATCACGTTTTATACAACAGAGGTTTTCACTCTGCTCGCTTCATGATGAATTAAATTCACCCTGTACCACTCTACTTCGAAAGAAAAGTGCATGAAGTAAGGATATGCTTTTAAACAAGGGACACATCTTGGAAAATATGTCAACTGTTGATCTTCTGGATTGAAGCTAGCGCTGTTTGCTCTCTTTATGGAAGGAACACCCGATGTGTTACACATGTGATGCAATAGTTATCATTTACGAAAGATTGCTAATCACTCGCAGACCAGTGCCGAGGAATGTTCCGAATCTTTAGCTTTAGCATTTACCATGAGGCAATACACATATTCTTCTGCCCTTGCTGTTCATTTTTTCTTTGGAGATTTGATCAACGGGTTGTTTGACGGGTGACAATCAAGGCTTGTGGAAAGCATAACAATTTGGCGACTCAGAACGCACAATGTTTGTTTCCGCGGAACAGTTATTGTCTATCCAGCAGCAATAACAGATTCAAGTTGTGGGATCTCACCTGAAGATGATGGAATCTATGATGAAGTAGTTCAGTTTGCATTTTCCTGACCCAGAATCCTCTGGGAAACAGTCGACTTCAACGGACGCAGTTGCTGCTTGTATCACTGAAGTTATTTCTGATCCTGACTCCAGTGTGACTTTCAAAGCCGATGATGCGTGGTAGGGGCGCCTTTTTATTACGAAAATTGGGCCCCAACGAGCATGAGAGGTACACTGGCATGCTCCTGCCATAGAGCCCAAGTGATTTCACATTCGATGAAGCAGTCCATCAGCTGTCAGGGACTTTTGGGGAGAAGCCATAAATGTTCAAAATTGCATACCAATGCCTTAAACTGGTAAAGAATGAGACCGCCGGTATTTTCAACCGCCAGTATGAAAAATTCAAACTCCAAACGGTGACAGATCAATTTAAGTGCCTCATCTTTGTGTGCGCTCCTTATTCACCTCGTTATGCTGAAATTATAACTCGTATACTCAGCATACTTTTACAGGACCCTGACTCCACCCTACGGATATTGTCTGCTGATAGTCAGCGGCTCAAGAATCTTAAGGGATGATTCTGCCATTGCGGAGCAATCCAGTTCTTAAGTTGCCACCAGCAGCAATAATGCTGTAACCCAAAAACATTCGAGGGCTCCATACAAATCCCAAGAGTCAAACACCAGAAAACCACCAACAGCATGTGATCAATGTGGTGATCGACAATTCGTTCGCTTCTATCCATTCGAGAAGCAAGTTTGACAGAAATGCCACAAGCGATTTCACAAGGAAGATCACTGCCCAGCAGGCCAAACCTCCGAATCTATTGTTTTCAATAGGAAGACGAGGCATCTCAAACGGCCTTCATCCTATTTCGGTCCAAAGTCTCACTCCATTCTGGTTACCTTCAAGACTGACTTTGAGGCACGGAGAAAGTATCTTAAGGTTATTATCAATGGCAAAGCAGTATGCCTAGAGCTCGATGCAGCCTCAGACACCAACCTCATATCCAAGCGTACTTTGCGTTTGATTGGACGGCCTTCGATGATCACATCGCACAAGAAGGCACTCATTGTTTCTAAAAAAGCTCTCCAGGTCATGGTTGAGCTCGAATGTGGCGTCTCTTTTGATGACATTCACCATTTGATGAACACACCCATTGTGGCCGTCAAGAAAGCCACTGGGAAAGTTCGAATTTATGCTGACTTCTCTACCGTTCTCAATGCTGTGCTGAAAAAAACATCAGTATCCCCTGCCCATGACAGAAGATCTTTTTGCGAAGCCAAATGCTGGAACTTGTTTCGCAAAGCTGGGTCTCTGATGCAAAACTCCAAATCTAGGTATCTAAAGAATACCGGGAGCTTCTGACCATTAACACTCATCATGGCTTGTGCCAATTCACCCGCTTGCCATTTGGTGTTAAGACAGCTCCCGTCATCTTCCAGCAAACAATGGACACCATACTGACGGGCACAGAGGGAGCCGCTTCAAATCCAGATGAATTGTTGCAACGCTTGGAGACAGTCCTCAGCCGGATTCAGGGCTATGGCTTACGCCTGCGTCTGGACAAGTGAATTTTTTCCCTGCCTTCTGTGAAATACCTCGGTTTCATAATCAACAAAGATGGTCGTCACCCAGACCTGGATAACATTGACGTCTTCAAGCAGATGCCCCCACCAAAGTATGTAAATTCCTTACGCTCTTTCTTGGGACTCATAAGTCGTTGCAGCTCGTTCCTTCCGGAAATACACCACCTTCGTCATCCGATGAATGAAGTACTGAAGAAAGATGTCAACTGGACTTCGTCTCGAGAATGTCAACATGCTTTCGAAAAAGTGAAAACAATGTTTAGATCTGACTTGCTAATCACACACTTCCACACCGATCTGAAGATTTTCATTGCACCGGATGCCTCCAACTTTGGAATTGGTGCAGTAATTTCACACATCTTTCCAGACAACGCAGGAAAGGCAATTTTTCACGCAGCAAGAACGCTTATGTCTGCGGAACGTTACTACGAACAGATCGAGAAGGAGGCCTTGGCTATCATCTTCGCCGTGAATAAATTTCAGAAGATGCTTTATGGCCATCATTTCACTCTTCTAACGGACCCTAAGCCTCCTCTTGCAATTTTCGGCTCGAAAAACGCATTTCAGTGTACTCGGCAAATCATCTTCAGCGATGGGCTATTACGCTGTTAGGCTACGACTTCGATATCCGGTACCAGTCTACCACAAATATGGGCCAGGCAGACGCACTCTCGCGCGTAGTCAACTTGCGCACTAAAAAGCCTGAGGAAACATTCATCATTTCCGTCTCTGTTTGTGGATTCCATTCCTGCACTCCCTGTCACTTTCGAAGTAATCCGGAACGCAATCTAACAGGATTCACTATTAAGACAAGTTATTAAGTATCATTGCACTAAGTGGCCCACAAAACTTTCTGCCCAACTGCAGCAGTTCTACCAAAGACGACATTCCCTATCCACCGTCAGCGGCAATATCCTGTTCTACGCGGGTGTCGTTGAATTACAGAAACTGCAATCAAGGGTCCTGGACATCCGGGTATCAATCGCATGAAGGCTCTCGTTCACAGTTATGTTACACCAACAATTCAAACAGCTGACCCGTTGTTGCACCCAATGCGCCCTTGCATCAAAAGCACCAACGAAGAGCAAACTCAAGGCCGGCCTGCCCCAAAAGCCCCGTGATCAAGGGTCCACATTGATTATGCTGGACAGATCAGTGACCAGAACTTCCTTATCGCCATCGATGCGTACAGCAAATGTCCAGAATTGTCTCCTGGAATGCATGACAGTCGGAGTCACAGTCAACCCGCCTTGGTGACTGTTTAGCCGATTTGGTTGTCCCAAAATTTCAAAGTGTTTTAATGGATGGCAGTTTACATCAGCCGCCTTCGTCCGATTCTGCAAGCAGTCAGGCACTAACCACTTGCGTTCGCCACCATATTACCCGCAGTCAAACGGATGGGTTGAAAGATTCGTTGATACGTTAAGTGGGCTCTCCAGAAGGCAAAAGGGGCGGGGATTACGGAATAAGTTCTCAAAATATTCCTGCTGAACTATCGGGCAGCGCCAAACCTGGATGCTCCAAACGATGCCTCTCCTAAAGAAGCTTTGATGCGGAGAATGCTTCACATACCATTCGACGTAATTCTTCCACTGTCACCTGTTAGTTTTGGTGATGTAACAGTCTATATGAAGCTGATGGAAAGGCAATACAACCGATGCCACGGACCAAAGCAAAAGTTGTTCCGTCCGCGTGAGACGCTTCTGGCAAAGGACTACAGGAACAAGCAGGAAAATTGGATGCTTGGACGTATTAAGCGAAATTGTGGTGATGTTATCTACGAGATTCGGGTCGGATCAGATATTTGGGTGCACCACGCCAATCAGCTGAAACACAGAGAATGTAATGATGCGCAAAGTCCAAGTACAAACCTATCACTGGAATTACTATTGGACACATTCCATTTGCTAAAAGCATGTCCAGAACCCCCAGTTCCGGTGCTAAGCCGATCTCCTCAACCATTAAGACGATCGGACCGAAAACGAACGAAAACGGTTCCATTGCAGGTGAACCCATGTCTCAAATCCTACCACTCAGTACAAAAAGAGGAAGTGTTAGGAGGAGCCGCCCTAACCAACTCGCGCTCAACCGCACTGACGCCTACTCCCATGCGGCACTAGCGATCCACGGACATGCCATGCGCGCGGTAGTCGCGCCAGCTGCCGACAGGATGAGTCATATGGCCAATTGGGATGCGACCCCTGAAGACCACTATCTGATTGGTCTGATCGCCTTGCGAGTTTGAACATGCTCGTAAGTTCTTTGTTTACCTAACAGAGCGCTGTTAGCATGTGGCACTATACTTATATTCTTCCGCCCTTGCTGTTCACTTCCCCTTTGAAGATTCAATTGACGGGTTTTTGGACGGGCGACCATCAAGGCTTGTGGCAGAACTATAATAAAATTTTGACTATTCCTAAAAACTCCCTCGCGAGTTGTTTGACTCGATTGCAATCAACTGAACTGTGCCACCTGGTTTGGTCGTACAGTCAGTCCGGTTCCGACGTGCATGCTGCATGCAAAGCTTTGTTGGCGTTCGTCTGATCACATGTTTTATTTGGTTAGCTAATACAGATGGCCATGCGCAAATTTCCAGGAGAGGTAAACAATATTGAAACACAACCCCAATTTTTTAAACGCGCAAAATCCTGTCAACTCCTAGAACAACTAAAAATATAAGAGCTTAAGAGCATAACAGGGATTAAAATAAAATATTCGACAATAAGAAGTTTAAAATAGGTTCGGGCAAGTATTCCAAGAGCTTGTTGCGAGAGTTCAACTTAGTTTTTTTCAGTTTCATATTGATCAAGATGCAATTAGTTAAGCCAAGGAAGTTGTCCCTTAAATTCGCTGATATAAGCGTAACATGAATAAAAGGTTTCCTCGGGGCAAATTTCTATGGGCCAGCCAGTGCCAAAGAAGTTAAAACAGAATAAGCAGGTAAATTGCAAGCAGTTTTGTATATATCAAGATGGCTTTTCCTCCGTTAAATTCATCTTTTTCATGACGGTGAATTCCGCTGAATTTCAGCGTATCTGTAAGAAATCGGGAGATTATTTCGAGTTTAGTGCTGTCATTTGACTGCCCAAAAATGTTTTGTAGCTTTTGGCCAATAAAACTTTCAAAATAGGATAGGGAGTGGCAAGGACTTATAAGACGTTTGCATTTATGTAAGTGGCGGTTTATTTTGCAATAACAGTAGATTCCCTGTATCATTAAACATCAACTGAAATTATGAAATGTATTTTCGATTTAACAATTTACTTAAGTAGCCTTGCTGTATCGCTTATCAGGCAGACTTATCACAAGATATTTAGGCATAGTAGGATATTCGCTGTTGAGAGAGCTACTTTTTGAGCCCCCGCAAAATGTTTACTCTGTATAAATTTTTTACTTAAGTAGTATGAAATGTTATTATTGATTTACAATGCTTTTAATAGTTCAAATATATTTTACGAAAAAAGACACGCAAAATATTATTTCTTGTAATCATTTGATAGAAAATTACCTTTTCTTCAAACATTATACTTGAAGAAAGGGTATCTTACAGTTTTTGAAAAGGTTGTAAATTTCTGAATAAGTTTGAACACTACCGATCATTAGGCTTGAACTCAAGGTTACAAAAAAACATGCTGTATTCCTTTTGTGTAAGGAAAAATCAAAAGTTTCTCTATGGTATGATGAATGGGTCATACACTTCTCATCAAATGTTGTAATGGATTTGTATCGTTTTTTTATACACTGTAGACAACACTAATAAATTGACTGAAACGATGCACTATGGGTGAACATTTCAAGATCTTTAAAACTCTCATGATCAGAAACTTTTGTAAAACCAAAAGATAAGCTTCATTCAAGTATAAAAATTAAAGAAGACGTAACTTGCCATGAAATGAGTACAATACATAATATTTCATTGGCGTTTTCTGTAAAATAAATTTGAATTGAAAAGAACGTCGTAACTTAATGCAAAACTTCCTGATATTTAAATAGCCATTTGCAAAGAGTAAAAATTTGCGAGCGATTAAAAGGAAGCTCGTTCAAAAGCGGACATCAGAACGTGGCTGAAATATCGTGGGATTATGCTGCATGATATTCAATACGATAACCCTAATTAAGTAGTTTATTTGAATCGAAAACCCATATCAGAATTTCCGTTGACATTTAATGAGATAGGGAATCTACTATATATACTGGTTCACATATTACACCAAATCACCGAAAAATTGAAAAAGTTTAAATTGCAAAAATTATACGTTATTTCTGCAGCGATAAAACTATGCTGTTTTCTTGTTACATGATGAGTAAAAGAGAGACAAATCATTCAGTATAATGCCAAATGTGGACATTAACTACCTATCTGACCAGCAATTTTTAAATGGTAGAGGAAACAATAATCTACTTAACGAACTTTTGGGAAACAGGCTCGAGCAAACAGAAGAGTCTGTAGCGGCATTTAAAGCATGGGATAAATTTGAGATAAAAAGAGAAGATTTTATTGGGTTTCCCATAAACTGTTACCTGATGAGGACAGCTTTCGTAACTATATTTACGGTTGCATTAAGAATATGGCAATTTAATGACTGCCATATGTTTCACGAAAATAAAAAAACGGATTCGGAGTTAAGAGTAAAAAGATATGTAGAAGGAGAATTTCGTACGGCAAAGGTTTCCTAACTGATTTTTAACTTGTGTCTGCTAAGACGCAGAACACGTCACCAAATCGATGATAAAAAAGCGACCTAAAAAGGAAGATGAACAAGAAGTTTTATGCAAAATATTTTGAAAGTAATTAAAACTCAATGAATAGTAGCATTGAGATGACAATTTGAACAAAATTCCTTTTAGAGTAGCGAAAATTCCCATTGAAAATTTCAGAAGAAAATTTGGGTAGCATACGTTAGCTTTTGATAAATTTTCGTCTGGCCTTTACATTTATAGCACAGTCCAAATAAGTCAAAGATGCGAGTAAGAAGAACAAATTGTACAGTTGTCAAAGTGGGACAGGAAGAGGGAAAGAAACGAAATTGTGGTCCGTTTTCTGATCATCGTCAGAGGAATGGTGGCGACCGGGGCAGTTAGTTTTATGCGAACGGCTTTTTAAAACCTAACTTGATACAAAAAATAACGGACATACTTAAAATTACAACTGAGAGGGTCATTTTAATAAACCAGCGAAATTTTGTTACCAAATAAAGCCAAATAATATAAATAACCCGCTTGCCTTTAGGTTGTTTAAACGATATAAATTAATAAATATCATATCATCAAACAATGCTGGTATCTTATCTTTGCAGATAGCAGCAATCAAATAAAGTTGATGCTCTGATTATGAGAACGATACTTTTTAGCTTCTGAAGACGATTCTTTCCATTTTTGCGCGAAATTTGATTCCACGGGAGATGACCTTTATAGTTTTCTCGAAGTTTAAGTTGTCTCAAACCAGTTCCACTTTGGGCGATCTTAATAATAAGTATAAACAAACTGTTAAGATCTCAGCTTGCAGTATGTACTGGAATTCATGAAACATATTCTAACCTTTGGACGTTTACTTAAAAATGGAGTATTTCGAGTTTTTTAGGTGCAACAATTACTGTGATAATCATCCTGCACAGAAACCAGCAGGATTTTTAATGAGCCTACTATAAGTCAATTTTTTGAATGTCACTCAAGAGGCATTACTACTTATTTTGAATATATTTTTTCTTTAGTCATTTTTTATCACTAGGAATTTACTCAGGTTTCACAGAAAGGACGCGCAGAAATACTTTTTACAGTAGGGTCCATAAAAACGTATTTCTTATAAAACTGTATACCTAGGCAGTGTAATTCGATGTAAAGATTAGTCAACGTCTGTAATATAAAGAAAATTATATCAAAGAAAGCCCTGCATATCACTTAGATTTCAATTTTACAAACTACGTGAAATGTTTTTTTTTCGCGAACTCAAGTAAGCATATCATTCCATAACCCATAAGGATATGCAGTGGCGTTTATCGATATTTGAAGAAAATATGACGAATTGCTAATAGAATGAGGCACATGAACATCTCGAAAGTTTTAATAATTCCCTTCTTTTAATAATCAAAATAACTTTTCCTTAAATTTTCCTATTGGAAGAACACAATTCCTGATATCTGAGCCCAATATCAAGGTTATGCATAATTTTATAAAAATAATATTTATTATACATACGCGTCGACTAGTAACTGCAAAAATATGTGTTATTGAAATATTGAGGTTTTTCAAGGATATTTATACAGGCAATTAAAAAGATGACCATGACAAAACATTTGTATAAACCTAAAGTAGTAACTTGTGCAGGAAGTTCAATTTGGTTCGACTTGCAGCTAAATTTATTAAATACCTTTTATTTAAAGCACATTTAATAATTGTCGTCTATACTTCCTGACGTTTAGCGCATATGGACGGTTCCAAAAATTAGCACAGCAAATATTACAAGAATGTTGCCACCACCGTGTCAAAATCTTTTCTGTTTTACTGTTAAATACGCAAACTTAAATGCGCATTGAAGGTCATAAAACGGTAAAACGATTTAAAAATCATACAAATTGGGTGGCTATTTTTAATTTGACATCTTGGAAATGCACACATTCTCACTAATTTAAAACGTCCTGACTCTATTTCCATAGCAGCGGTGGAACAACTAGCATTCGTGTAAGCGACTTTGAATAATAGGAATTCCTGAATAAGAAACCATTTTTCGGAGAGTAGGACTCAATTAATATTTTATCAATCGATGCTTTTTTAAATATTTCATTTAAGCAAACCATTTTTATTCGATGCCATGAAGTGTTTCCACCAAACTCAGAAGAATTAAAGGAACTACAGGATCACAATACTCACATCAGAATTGATTTTTTGCGCAATCAAGAAAAAATAAGAAACAAAGAAATGAAGAAAGTGAATAATTCTGACTGGCTCGACCAGGCTTTAGGAGGTTATATGTCTATGTAACTGACAATTCCCGGCCTTTTTTTCTAATACACATGCATATTTGTCTGCTCGTGTTTGAATGCGCTTAAATACATATTACAACTAATCTTGAATTGCGCCAATGCTTGTTCTGATTTGGCTGCCACTCGGTGTTGATGGATCACAAATCAGGCCGCCGTGTCTGGGTTCCTTTACGTAGGGCTTAAAAAAACTTGGATGTTCTCTTTAGACGCAGGTTACTGGATGAAAACTCGCCCGACTAACAAGCACTATGGAAAGGGAACAGCTATGTAGATTTTCTGATTGTTAAAGGGCCCTCGCCTTCTGCAGTTATTTGTTACTCTAGAGGCCCTTACATTTACCGAGTTTGTATAGAAATTCATCCTAGACGCTGCCAAATGTTTTCTCCATCTTTAATCGTAGATTAACTGCAAAATCTCTCACTGAGATTTATGTTTTTCTGTTTAACATATTTTGTTGTTATACTTATTTCTCACGCCATAACGTCATCGCAATTTATAAACTGCAGAAATCTGAATAAACACTGTAATTGAGTAAAAGTAAGATGTCCTTAGTTAACGCATGCTCGTTTTAATTTATTTGTTAAAATACACGCGTAATGTCTTAATTCACATTTTTTACTGGTGAGATAAATAGACAACGTGTTTTTTATCAAGTAACGGGAATTTCCAACAAAACATCCCAAACCCTTCAATTCCAAAACAAAAATGTCTCCTTAGTGAGTTCAGTTTTCAGAAGTAATGCGCAACGTTATACTTGGCTGAGAAATGCCGACTTGTGTCCCTTTGAGTAAGTACTCATAAAGGGCGAGTTAACGAAGAATTAAAAGCATCTTGAGGAAGAAAAAGAGCTGGGTTAAAATGGTGACCCCAAAGACACTAAGTTCAACTTCGTCGGCCGAAGTTTTCTAATTTACAAAATTTTGAACTCAATGAAAACCATTTGAAAATATAATTGAAGTATTTTTTCATTTTTCAATCGGCCGCTATATGCACAACCGTTCCATTGAGCTTCTATAGAAGGTAAGGTCGGTAAATAAATGCTAACTGCGTGCTTAAAGTATAGTTGCATGCTATGCAGGTTTTACAGACTTACAGGATTAACCCCCCCAAGTTTCGAGGATGTGCCAACACGTATGCGGGAATTGCGACTATTTGTCTGCTTATTTATGCAAGGATCATAAAGACAGCAAACTCAGTACTCCAAATGTAAGTGCTATCAAAATAAACAGAAACATACGATTTCTCAGCGAAATTATCACCTATTTGACAAGAAAACTCAGTAATATTAATTTAAGTACTGAAAAATCACTCGGTTAATTTTAACGTGATGGCATTAACACGAATTATTAATTAAACAAAAAAATTAACGATTATTTGATCTTCGAAGTTTAAATCTCTCTTAGAGTGTGAGTGAGTCCCTAAATACCATAGCGTTCTGTCGCGTTGGTCTTGTTCGATCACTAGTAAAATCACGAAGTAAATGGTTATATATAACTTCCATCCGAAGATTGGCGATCAAATGTAGACACTTGTGACAGAAGCTGTTTTCGTTTACAGATATACAGCTTGTTATTTAGTGGACTGCTAACGCGCCATTGATCTTATAGTATAAGATAGCAGCTGAAGAATCTGGGAAAGGTTAGGCCACTACTGAAGTAACAGTTGATCTTCTTCACTGTGAGTTCATGTTCACTTCTGAATCTCATGAGCTGGTAGGCGAGACGTGGCACCTAGTTCCGGGAAGAAAATCCGACAAAACAAGAAGTGACTTGGAGATGCCTGTGAAGAAAACTGCTCCTGCTTCAAATTTAGACGGAAGAGCATAGCAGTACGACCGTTGCAAACCACAAAATCCACCGCATGCTCCACAGAGCTGGCGCAATCCCGGTGAATTATGTGCTTATTAGTTCAAATTGCAACAGCCTTGCATAGCGTCTGTTGCATTTTATTTCTCTCAACTCTCCTCTTGCTCCAATGAAGAGATAAAAATGAACTGAGCATAGGTGAGCATGCGCTTCGTTGATTACAAGATTATGAACGCCTCTACCCGTGCCGCACACGTCCCGATCCTAACCCCATATGTACCACACTATAACATGGGAAACTCCGATCCAACCTATTGATAATTCAGTAATTGCCGCATTGACAGGGAGACAATTGATTCCGACTCTCAGTCCTACGGAACACAATACTCTTGAGAGAGCAATCATGAAATTTTTGACATTAACAGCACAGCGTTGGCCTTGTTCCAAAAACATTTGGCTTTTAACGGTAAGAATACAAAAGGTGGGTCCGAGATTAAATGATTAAACCCAAGAGCCTGTCTTACCCGAACCCTGGTAATAGGGGTTTTATGGGTGGAGCATTAGAATAACAAGAAAGCACGAAAAACTGTGAAAGTAAATTACAAACTGAAATTTATAAATAAACATAAAAATTTAAATGAGGTGAAAATAACCCGTATAAAATGAAAAAGAAACGGCAGGAATCCAATGAAATGAAAGCTCTGTAAATAATTTTCCCCATTGTCCCCATTGAAAGCTCTGTAACAAGTGTCCCCATTGTCCCAATTGTCACCGTTGTCCCACGGTTAGCCCAGTGAAATGAAACCACTGTAAATAATTGCCACCATTGTCCCCATTGAAAGCTCTGTAAATAATTGTCCCCATTGTCCCACGGTCAGACCGGTGAACTTAAGCTTTACAAGACAACCTACTTTAAGCTATTAAGTAGCAAAAACAATAGCTTTGTAATTGGGACCCACCTATTGTGCTTCCACCGGCTTTTCTTTTGTCTTTCCCACACCCGCTGGTGTGTTAAAACGTAATTTAATCTATTTATGCAATCAAGGGCATGGGTTACTCGAGCTCATTACTATTTAAATGTATTTTCCTGTCAAAAATCTATCGACAGCAAACGTATGCTCGTAAAGTAGTCTTTCGAAACTCAAGTTTTGCAGTTCAAATAGATTATCGGTTGATTTCAGATTGGGCTGCAAACGCAGTCTAATTATTGTCTAAGTTAAGTTTCTTCTTGCAGTTTTCAGTTCAGTTTATTTGGTGAGGGCGATTGTCGACGCCTTGGCCAGCGGTTTTCGTCTTCTGTTTCGTTGTTTTTCCAAAACACCACACGAATGGCAGTGGTTGAGGTAGAGTGTCTGAATGGACGAATGCGTACCCATTTTACCACACATAATATCAATCCTCAATTATTACGGAAAGTAAAATCACTCAATCACCCAATAGCCACTGCCATGCGGTGGGTTACTGCAGGCATCGGGATCTTTACGCACTTTAGGCCCAAATGCCTTGATCCTCTAAAGCAATTGTTTATTGTAGGTGGCCACTTCATGCCAAAGATTCGTTTAGAGTTCAGAATCTTCAGCCAACATATTCCCTGTAACTCTAAGAACTCCATAACGGCCTATGCACTGTATCCTTGGATAAGCGACGTGCAGTGAACATTTTACGATTGTGTGAATTGTAGATTAAAAATCCCAGCGCCAAATTGGGTTTAATGGTGCACATGTTACGGTTCTTCACCTGAAACACAAGTATTACTGCTTTTTTCCTGGTATTTAGGTGCACGTCCTTCTGATTCCTTTCTTTTCACAAACTTTTCATGAGTTGCAAAATAATTAATCACGACGGTTTCTGATCCCTTCAGGTGCCTCTCTACTGTGAAGATCCATTATATGGGATGCCAAAATATTGTCTTGATCAGAAATTGCCAATAACACCTTTCCTAATATTTATTAGAGCAGAAATGACCGCGGTCCGTTAACTTTGAAACAAATTAATTCATTTCTGCTGTTCACCAGGCTGTCCTTGCGCGGTAACGTCCACTTCAACCTAAAATAACCTTCTGTTTACACTGCGTCACATTCTCGACCCATATGCGAAAAACGCAGACAAAAAACGTTTCCTTCCGATTTTGGGAGACCTTCCTTAACACTCAATAGTGCTTTAAAGCATTTCAAGATCAAAACCTTGTTCAAGGCTACATTTTTCGCTTTGTACTCTTTCATGTTAGAATTTGAATAGATATACACAATATCCTCGAAATTATTTTTAAAAGTCAGATTGCAGTATAATTATCAAATAAGCTATAATAACACCCGTTGCAGCCTATTTAATTCTGAGTGAGTGTGGTCTGATGCGAGCATGTTAGGGGTATCTTATACGGCCGCCCTAACAGGACATGGGAATGGAAGTCACCCCGCCCTCTTTTAATAGGTTGGCTAACGTGAATTTCAGGAATCGTAAATATAGCCGTGTCTTAATGCTAACAATAACCCTAAAATATAACTAACCTGTAACGTCAATCTTAACGCTAGCTATACTCTTAACTCTACAGTTAACACGATAAAAACCTAAACCCTTAACATAATCCTGACCATTACCCCAACTCTTGCCTTAAACTCAAGCTTAAACTAAGCCCTAACCCTAATCTAAAATCCAAACCATGATTTCCATGGCAGATGGCACAAATCCACATGTATCCTGAGTGGTTCCCATTCCCGTGTCCTGTTTAGGTAGCATCATTAAGTAGCATCATTAAGTAGCATCATTAAGATAGTAAAAAAAGGAGTTCAAGATCGCTGCTTCACCTTAATCTGCTGTCGTCTCTTCACTGCCACCAAAATACTTTAGATTTGGATGTAAACGTATCAATAAGGGACCGCTTCTTATGAGTGGTTAAATAGTATGAATAAAATTGCACCTATGTTGGTGAAATCAAATGGTAGTCTGAGGAGGGTCCGCGATACAGGGGACGGGCGCTATTCTCAGAAAATCGTCTACCATAAGTCCCGCCTGCTAGTGTCTGCCGCAACAGCCCTCCAAGCTAAAAATCACTTTGCTCCGCCATATGTGAAGAGGCAACGTGAATTTGGCTTGCCGGGTGAACACTGCTGAATACAATGCTCCCCAAATCACAGTCAAGGGTGCTCAATTCAAAAATGTGGAAATCTTTGCTCATCTGGAAAGCACGCTGTCACGCAACACGATAATCGACAACGCGGTTGTTCAACGGATACCCAAAGCAAGTCAGACCTTCGGCCGGCTGCAGGCCTCCGTGCAGAGTCACCATGGTATCCACATAGACACCAAACTGAAGATGTACAAAAACGTCTTCTTGACGACACTCCTTTACGGAGCGGAGACCTGGACCGTCTACTCGATCCAAGCCAGGAAGCTGAATCACTTCCATCTCAGTTGCGCCCGCAGATTACTGAAGCTGAGATGGGATGACAGGACCCCGGACACGGAAGTCCTGGAGGGGGACCGGAATCATCAGCATTCACGAAAGTACAACTGCGATTGAGCGGCAACCTAGTCAGAATGGAGGACGAGCAACTACCAAAAAGACTTTTCTTCGCAAATATGGCAACGGATGTTGGCCGACAGGGAGGTCAAAAACGACGCTAAAAGGACATATTTAAGAAATCTCTGAAGCAACTGTAAATCAACCCGGTGACCTGGGAGGAAATCACCCAGGATAGACCGGCATGCAGAAGATGTGTGAAGACTGGTGCAGCAATCTATGAGGCGAACCGGATCACCGATGCTGAGGCCAAAAGGGTGGCTCGCAAGACACAAGCACCGCAGCTCAACACCGCCAATGCCCAAGTCCTGCCAACGTGCACGCGCTGTCAACGCACAATCCGCGCGCGAATCGGTCTGGTCAAACCTCTTCGAAATCAATGCAACAAAAATCCCACAACATCAACTTTTGCCACACCTGCCTCAGACACCATGAGGACGACCACCCCAACCACTGACAACAACTTCATTGATGCCCCCACGCCCAAGATCACCGACACTATCCTTCCTCTCCACCCCTTGTGCCGATTATGGCGACGAACACAATTTGCCCCACTCCCGCCACCTGCGATCACCTGCCACCTGCTACCTCCACCATCACCACCACGGCCCCAGTACCAGCGATGGGGACTGGGTAGTAACCTGTCCTCAGTTCGATCGCACATTCACCTCACACATCGGCCTGGTCAGTCACTTGCGAATCCATCGCACAGAAACTGGTGAACTAGTGCCTGGAGCACCAACACAAAGCAGTGTCCGCCGCCTCCAATGCCCTCACTGCCTACGAAACATTAACTCATCGCGTGGACCTGCTCGGTCACATGCGCATCCAGGTAAGCGAAATCCATCTCCATACCAACACATCTTGCGCACCCATCAAAACTTCCCTTATTCCTCCCATGAGCGTGACTACCGATACCAGCATCACAGCCCCCATTTTCAGGACCTCCCGACCTATACTGTCCTCATTGTCACCGCACATGCACCTCACGCCTCGGCCTGATCAGTCACTTGCGAATCCATTGCACAGAGATCGGCAAACCAGTGCCAGGAGCACCAACATACAACCGCCGCACCCGTCTCAACTGTCCGCACTGCCCACGCGCATTCACACACCGCATGGGCCTATTAGGTCGCATGCGTCTCCATGAAAACCCGTGGTAGAACACCGCCGGCTATACCACAAGGTCAAATCTCTCCTCATTAGCCTATGCACCTCTTACAATCACACGCAACTCCACAAAAACCTACTCTCAGTCTGCATAAGCGAGCAAAAGGCAAGTATGTTCCTCTCCATGTGGCTCCTCCACTGCAGGTGCAATCTGAGATTGAGAAGATCACGGGGCGATAAGTGCCGTGTGTTGGAAGGTTGCCAACTGACAACTGCATTGCAATTGTGAGGAGTGGTTGACTGGTGGTCTGAGAGTCAGTCTGCGATGGCTCCTTCTTAACGTAACTTCTGGCTAGCTCAGAGATATGAGATGTGGGCCGTTCAACCCCCTGTTTTGTTAGATCCTGGTGCTTGTGTTTGGGTAGCCAGTTCGTGTGCCTAGTACGCCAACCCGTCAGCCAATGCGCATACTCGCACATCAAGCATCTGACCGGCTCGGACGGTGGTCTGATTGTAGTGGTTGAGGAGAGAGTGAGGCCGACGGCTCAGCGCATTTTCCTCAATATAAACAATCTGACGCGCTTGAAACTATCACGGAGCGCTAAAAGCCGTGGCTTGGAAGGTTGCCAAATGATGAGATAACTCGGACCGCGCGGTCAACCCAGCATTTGGAGTGGCTATCTGGTGAACTGAGAGTCAGGCTGCAATGGCTCCTTCTTAAGGTGACCTTTATGTTACTCCTACTGCTTGAGATCCAAGCCAGGTGTGGTGGCACGACCAGGGGCGGTTCCGGCCGTGCCAGCCACCTGTGCCTCTTTCCGCCTCCGGTCTTCCTGACTCTGTCATGACACCGGGTCCAGGTGGGGCAGGAAGAGAGAGTGCGGTAACAGCAGCGTAAGGCTACTATCCCTTTAAACTAATCCACGCGCAAGTCACCGTCCCTGCACGACCCTTGTGGGGAGCATACGGTGGACATCGTCGGACTACGATGGTCAAACTGTCGTGCTTGTGTAGCAATCATACTCATACTGCACCTCATAAAATTGTTGAAATTCGAGGCCTTGTGTCACCTGTGTTTAAGGGAGATCTCTGTTTGTGTTTGCGCTGGACCAATACGGGGTCCGAATCAGGGTGCGGTAGGCGTTATGCTTATTTTGGATGAACTCCCAAAACAAATGCCGAACACGGGAGTGCGTGTGCCCCACATGGGCACGCGAATGTGGAGGCTCATGCCACATCCCACTCTCACACCCCGTGGGAGATCCTTTATCTGCACCCGACCCCACCTCAGGTCTTCTTGACTCTGTCTTGACACCGGACACAGGCGGGTATTGAAAGAGAGGGTGCGGTAGATGCTGCGCAAGTCTACTATCACTTTAAACTAAATCACGCGCTATTCACAGTCCCTGCATTACCCTCCCATTGAGCATACGGTGGACATCGTCGGACTTCGACCGTCGAACTGTCGTGTCGTCATCTTGTGTCGGGAAGGGGGGGGGGGGGCTGTGACTGAGATCTGCTAGAAGCATGCCTAGGTTAAGACGGAATTAGAAAATAGCAGTTTATCATCCTTATGCGCGTATATACGCATCCAGTACAGTAGTGAAGTGTAAAACACGTGAGCTGGAGTCTTGATCACGTGCTGCTGCTGGTCGTCGGCACCAACACCTAGCCGCTTAACTATACTGTTCTTCCACCACCCTGGAAATCGCCCAGCCTGATCCGATAGGGCAATTATTAGTAACTCACACATACTGTGGCCCAAATATGCAGGTTTTATTTTCCTAAGATTTTGACGGTAGGGATGCCTTGTATGGCCAACTAAACAGAAACTGCCCGATGGCTTAAAATAGGTTGGTTTTTGGTTAATTTTAGGAATGCATAATATATTCGTGTTTCTACGGTAGCACTAACCCTAAAATAAAATTGAACTGTCACCTTGATCTTAACCGCAGCCCTACCCTTAACATGAACCCTACAGCCAACACGATAATAATCTTAACCCTAGCTTAATCATGATCGTAATCCCAACTCTGACCAAAACCTTAAAATTAAACCTAGCCCTGAATTAAACCCTAACACTCACCTTAACACTACATATAATTTCCTTGAAATTTAGCGCAAGCCATATGTATTATGAGTGTCTCATTTTCTAATTTTCTTTTTAGACGGCTTTCTAAGGCACCCTTGTCATTCTGACTTATGTTACTTCTCAACACGATGCATTTTAGTTAATTTCTCGATTCCTGTTGCATGATCATGCATGACTGTCGTCATGTAGTACATGTTTTAGTAGACATTAAAACTTTACTTATCCCGGATGATAAATTTTTCAGCGTTTTAATTATGAAAAAATTAACAGGCTTTGACTGGTTTGAATACAAACCCATCAGTCGTGAGAGTTTCTGAAGGGAAAGGAGTTTGTGATTGGGAACGTACACACCTGATATCGGTATTCTCTTATCCCTCGAATAAAAATAAAATAGTAGATCCCTTCGAAGTTATTTCCTAGCGTTATACGCATATTTTGTAGCTTAACCACACGTTAACACAACGCTAACATCGCACTCCAGCTGAACTGTGCATTGAAAATATGGTTTATGCATAGACCGGATTTACTTGTGCTTTTAAAAGCCATTATAAAAATTCTGCATAATGGGATAATATCCCTTTTTTCAACAATCTTTAATCATCTTGTGGGCCTTTCGGTGAGTCCATCTCCAGCAATTTCCGTTTCGAAAGTTACTTTCGCAAAATGTAGTCGGTGAAACTAGTGTCAGGCCTACAGGCAAATGCCTACATAACACTACAGGCTAGAGGGTTTTTCTTATGTCAAATCTACATAGATCTCCAGTGATTCGATACCGGTGCGTAACCCAGATTCTGCGAAAAATTCTTGCTTCTCTCTTCTAGACTTCGAATTTTTTCAAACTCTCGTAAATCTTCCAAGATGGACCATAGGTTTACAAATGACCGTTTACTTGATTCGAAGTTTTTGCTCCATTGGTTAGCTGGTGTCGCAGGTCGCTTAGCTTTTCTTAATTATATATCGTATACAAATTTTCTTACCGCATACGTCGATGGTACCCAATTTCTGCGTTCTTTTCGGGTATTGCAATCTCCTCGTTGGCTTGCGACCGCTTGGGGTGGCAAAGCTTTTCTGGCCACCGTAAATATAAACGATGAAATAATGGCTGCAAAAGGAGAGAGATTTACTCTATCGGTACAATATTAACGAAAATAAAATAGATCTAGTTTTCAGAAAATGATCTGCTAATGAATAATATTAAGAAGAAAACACTGTATTTTGTATTGCTTATGAAAATATTTTTGGAAATATTGTGTGATAAAATTTTCCTCACACAAGGTGGCTTGCTAAGAATACTACTAGATAATTTAAAGTAAATTTCTTTAACAGTCAAAAATTAAGCAATAAAAGGGTTTGTTTATCTCAAGCCCTACCAATTTTGAGAGAGAGTAAGTTTAGGGTTCAGTAAAACAGTGCTTCTTGGTAAAACCTGCAAATGGCAAATTATCCGAATCTCTACACACACGACCGTCAGACGATAACGCTGAACTAGCTTCAACAAAAGTGCAACACAGTTAAGCAGAAACGTATGTTTCGGTCTCATTTGCACTACTTTTTCAGCTGGCTAACCACATAAGTCTATGTACATGGCCGTTTCCAGCGCTTAACAGAACAGATTTAAGTTTTCTCAAATCTTTTCTATCAACTTTTTGGAATTCATGTCCCAAATAGGTTAGTAAGACAAAATCCAGCAGTACGTTAATAACAGGTGCCGGCTTTTCATCCCAAAGATCAAATAAACGACCACCATGACCATCTCAAATTCAGTTCCCATTTTGTTCCAACACGCTCAGTAATTTCTGATGACACTCATTTCGGTCAGCAAATCATCCCTGATTTTCTGGTCCCTCTCTTTTAAACCATAGACAATCATGCTATGGACAGATTCGAAGGAGAAAGGGCAGAGTTTGCCACATTAGAAGTCGCACCTTCTTTGCCTGGCAGACATTTCCCTGTCGACACGGAGATTCAGCTTAATTTCATCTCTTGTACATATACTGACTGTTTCTCAATTGGTCCTGGTTTGTTACTTCACGTCTTCAACTCCCCTCTCGAGGCCACCTTCGGTCCTCGTTCACTATCCCCAGACATGGATTTGCACTGTCGCTTCCCGTAAGTGTCTGCCGTCGCTAACGGCAATCTTATCTTCACAATATGACCATTTCCCTATCTCCGAGACATATCGTCGTCCAACGCAACCCTCCAAAGTCCCACCCTCACCTAAGGCCTTCGGAAAATTCATCTCAAATACTCTAAATTGGCTTCTTCTCATTACATTTTGGGCACCCTAACACCGTATACTGTATCTCAGCGGAACCACCGTATCATACCGATATGAGATAACATCAATACTCTCCCCACAATCCGTCGGTCTCGCCTGGCGTTCTATATAGACCCTTCTCAGAATGTTTCCGCAGACTCTAACAGGGTGAGTCTGCTTTGACTAACGCCACTCTCCTGGTTTGCCCAGTTTCCTGCTAACCACCTCCGTCAAGTTTTTTACCTATAATTTCACCTTTGATTTGATGATTCATTAATCCATCGCAGATTTAAACAACCCTCTGCCTCCCTTTTATAAGTAATTATCTTCTACGTGGACTCATCCAGACACATTCTACCGAGAGCCCCTCGCAATATGTATCAAATATAAACACTTCAGGGATTTCCCTTGTGTTATGAATTTACTATTTTCCTGCGTAATTATGCCATCCTCTTTACATTACGGTTCCATTCCGATTGATATGGCTATTCATTCACCAACTGAAGTGAAAATCCCAATTCGCCTTACACGTCCACTACGTCTAGGGAGCGCAAAATGCAATGGCTGACGCGCTGTCCAGGTGCTCATCTCTCAACGTCAGTTTTCTCTAAGATTCTACCTTGTTCTGGTCGCCAAGCAAATAATCGTCTCATCTGCTGTTGAGGAAGACGTCATCGTTTAACCTTTATAGATGAAAGCATCTATTGTGACACCTCCACCTCGATTTATTATCTTTTCTGTTCATCAGCCATTCAATGCGCGGACTTTCGCATCCTAGGGGATTAACTTTGCCTTGTGAGTCGGGGGACGGGCACAGTGCATACCAAGAAGTTCGTTTGTTCGTACTACACAAGGACCAAAACATGGACTCCAGTATTTAACATAGAAGGGAAGTCAAAAGCTACAACCGAATCCAGTCCGTCATTATCTCCAACGTCAGTGCTAGGTGCAGTCACGCCCATTGGGACTTTTGTGGCTCACTGTCCCCGTTCAATGTCCTTTACCCTATTCTTAACTGTCACCAACAATTCGTCCGATAGCCAAAGGCCATCCCGTTGCGGAGCGTTCTGACGGAAAGTGTTTACAGGGCATCTCTCACCTTCGAATAATATGACACATTGTATTGCAAGGTATGACTCTTAACTTTTTCGATATTTTGCTGACTTCTTAGGTTGAAACACAATCTACCGCCTGACCGCCAACAGTATAGTATCATCTAACGGTTTCACTTGCAACTGAGGTCCGTGCCACGCGCCGCATAGGGTCCAGTAAACTGGGCTAGTTGCCTCTTTCTAATCCGATGTCACATCCGCTTAGCCCTCATTTAAAACCTCGTTTGCTTTTTTTGTTTTTTTTTGCCCCTATTTTTTTGGCCCCATGCCCCCTATCAAGAACAGAAACATGCTTCACTCTTCCACTATGCCACAAAAATCCTAGTAAGCTCCTTCGATGTCTTCGTCGATGACAATCTACTGACATTAATGCTAAGAAATCTTTGAATCCAGTTTCGACCCCAATTTCGTTCTTGAAAGTACTCTTGTTCAAAAAACTGTCGATATTCTTGAAAAGAGGGGAGTCAACCGGTGAAAGTCTGTAAAGATGTTGTAGTCTCGTGTCCCAAGGCATTGAATTGCTGCAGTGTCATCCTAGCATCATGTGGCCGGGCGTCTTCATGGAGTAGAAATTGGCCACATCGATTCACTAGTGCAGATCGCATTTTGCCCAAGTGAACATGCATTTCTTCGAGTTGCTCGCAAGCAATCTCTGTTTCAATGCTCTTCTTAGCCGCGAGAAGTCTGTAGTTGCCAACACTAATAGGAGACCATAAGAATGTCATCACTTTGTTTTCAGAAAATTTGAGTGCTTTGTCACCATGGCCCTGATCACTTTCGTTTATCCCAAAGAATCCACTTTTCGTCACACATCACTATTAGATCAAGAAACGGGTCATTTGATTTTTTCATAGAGGGCGTCAAACACATTTCAAGGTTCCAAACTCTTTGATTTTCCGCTGTTTTAGAAGCATTTTGACCGAGTTTGGAATCATCCAAGAAAACTTAACGAATTTTCTCTTACATTGTCATCGTTATTAAGGTTTGAAATACTTAAAAATCGATTTTTGAATGAATTATTAAAGTGTACTCATACGTTAAAAGCATTGATCATTTTATAATAAACCACACAAATAGCCATTTCTTTCAATCTCAAAGGGCCAGTTGAAACATCGGCCAGCTGTGTTTTTTTAGCGAATTGCGATATCCGCCGTTGTCCCACCCCTTCCCCTCTTATACTAAAAAGTCAATTCCAAATAAGTCTTCCTTACCACTGCCACTAGAATATTGGAAGGTTTCAACAGAGTATTACCCCTCTTAAAAGTACCCTACTGCTCCGCCCATAAATGCTTTATAACTTACAGTACATTTAGAAAAATTACTCAAAGTCAAAATGCGTTATAAATTAATTTCAGGAGTGTGGTTTAATCCGATATGACAGAACAATATTGTACAATTCCCATGAGTTAAAATTCACTTACCACATTTTTCGAAAACAGCAGAAAAATATAATGTCGTTTATGGTTGCAAAGGATCGAGTAGTTGGTTGTTCGTCCTATTCCCGTTTTGAACTTGGTCTCGTAGTCGGACGTGAGAAAAAAATTATTACTTATTAAAATTAAATGCTATAACAAGTTAAATATTAAATAACTATGAAGATTGCATTTCGAACCAACAAAAAAACTGCTTGCCTTACAATGCCGAAATCACCACGTACTAGTGACTCAAATTATTGGCAGAGCCATCGTACGAGCTGTTACCTGAAATGCTAAAATCTACCTTCGATTAGCAAATTTAGTAAAATCGGATCTTAAGATCGAATAAAATTCTTAATATTCTCCCCATATATAAGCCCAAAAATGATGCTGGCTTTTAAATGAGATTCATTTCGGCTGCATGCAAGAACTACCCTGGGAAATATGGCTATCTAATTAGCATGCATTTTCACATCATATGTCGATACCCTCGTAAATGTGAAGATATTTAATAGAAAACATGAAATAAAATATCCTTTCGTGTACTCAATTGGTGGAAAATTAGTATCTCCTTCAAATTTTATACTTAAAAAAGGTATTTTTCTGTTTTAAAAAAGGTTGGAATTATGAGCTTTTTTAAAACCGTACGATATTAATTTAAAAGGCATAGTATATTTCCATTTATTAATGCTGCATGTTAAGAAGACAACATTGTTCACACCCACTGCAAAATATTATGACCCCTATATGAAGCTTTCTTAGTAGAATATAGAATTATATGATTTTTTCACGTAAAATATACAGCATGGTGTTTAGAAACCCTGAATACAGTTCGGATTGAAAGTTATTTGGAATTTGAAAAAGGTTTCAAAACCGGAAGGTAACATAACTTAAATTTGAAAATTTGTGGAAGGAATAAGCTGCTACCAAATGATTACACGAAAGAAGATGCATTTCCATAAAATATACTTTAATGCATAAGAGCATCGGATACTGACGAAAACTTTTCTTCAGGACAGTACAGTTATTTGTAAGCGTTGGAACGTGAAAGAGCTGATCTATACGGTCCCACCAAACTAAACCAAGCCACTGGATCAACGTCTACTAGCAGCAGCAGAAATGCCATAAGGTTGGGGTAGCCGGTCTTATGCGCACAAAAGAGCCTCGGGCAAGCTCCGCGCTTATCATGCCATCTCTTTCATCCCCTTCCCCTAGACCGGCTCTACCAAACGCTGATTCCGCCTAACATACTGTCTCATATCCTACTTCCCCATGCACATCTCTTACATGACAGTTCGACCGTCCATTTCGACTAGGTCCACCGTATGCTCCACACCGGGTGGCGCAGGGACAGTGACTTGCGCGTGAATTAATTTTAAGCGATAGTAGCCTTGTGCGGCAGCTACCGCACTCTCTCCTCCTCCCCCAGCTGAGCCCGGTGTCAAAACAGAGTCAAGAATACTGGAGATGGGAGAGGGCGCAGGTGGCTGGCGAGTCCGGAGACACCCCTGGGTGTACCACCACACCTGACTCGGATCCCACGGAGTGGGAGTGCCATAAAGGCCACATTAAGAAGGAACCATTGCAGCCTGACTCTCAGTCCGCCAGTCAGCCACTCCACACAAAACACACATTGGGCTGACCACGCTGTTCGAGTTATCCCGTCAGTTGGCAACCTTCTAAGCCACGGCTTTTAGCGCACCGTGATAGTTTCAAGCGCTTTAGATTGTTTATAGTAAGGAAAATGCGCTGAGCTGTCAACCTCACTCTCTCCCCCGTCCCCACAATCAAACCACCATCCGAGCCAGTCAGTTGTCTGATGTGGGAGTGGGTGCATTGGCTGACGGGTCGGCGTACCCGTCTTCGCGAGCTACAGCATGACCTGGCCCCCCATAACGCCCACACCAGGATTCAATAAATCAGGGGGTATGAAGCAGCCATCGCCGTCTGACTCCCAGTCCACTGGTCAGCCACTCGACACACACAGCATATATACTGGGCTGACGGCGTGGGCTGGTGAAGGCGTCAGATTGGCAGCCTTCCAAGCCACGGTTTCTAGGAAACCGTGATATTATCAGGTGCATTATGATGATTGTGAGGGTGTTGTCTATGCATTATTGTAGATGGTGTGCGCTGATGTGGCTTAGCCTCCGGCGGGTTACCGCAGGTTTTCGTGGAGGCGCATGTGTCCTCATAGGCCCATGTAGTGTGTAAATGTGTGAGAGCAGTGAGTGCAGTGGAGGCGGGCGCGGCGACTGTATGTCAGAGCCCCAGGCACTGGTTCACCAGCCTCCGTGTGATGGATTCCCAGGTGACCGACCAGGCCGATGTGTGCGTTAAAGTTGCGGGCGCATTGTGGGCAGGAGAAATCGGTAGAGGCTGAGAGGATGTCATTCATAGTAGAGGGGGTGGCAGTGGCGGTAAAAATGGCAGGAGTGGAGGGTGTGCATGATGTATCGGTGTTGTCGGCATTGCAGTGAATTCCACTGTCATAGATGCGCATGTGACCGAATAGGCCCATGCGATGAGTAAATGCGCGAGGACAGTGCGGACAGTGGTGGCGATGATCTCTGCTGTGTGTTGGTGCTCCAGGCACTGGTTCACTGGTCTCTGTACGATGGATTCGCAAGTGACCGACCAGGCCGATGCGTGAGGTGAATGTGCGGTCACATTAAGGACAGTTTAGAAGAGATTCCCCATCGCTGGACGGTGGTGGTGGTGGTAGTGAAGGCAAAGGCGGTGGTGCGGGTAACAGGTCATAAGTAGAGGGATGTGGTCTCTATGATGATGGGAGTAATGGAATTGATGCCAGGAGTGAGGGTGGGGGTTGTGTATGAGGGTTGGCAGAATTTGACGTAGAAGTTGGAATTGTCAGATTGTTGGTGCATTGCGTCCGAAGATGTCCGACCAGGCTGATTCTCACGCGGAAGATGCGTTGACACCGTGGGCATGTTGGCAGGGCCTGGATATTGGCTGTGTTTCTCCGGGGCGCTGGTGACTTTCGTGCCACTCTTTTGGCCTTGGCGGTGGCAATCCGGTTGGCTTCATAAATTGCGGAACCAGTCTTCACTGATCTTCTCCATGCCGGTCTATCCTGGGCGAGGTCCTCCCAGGTCGCCGGGTTGATTTGCAGTTGCTTCAGCGATTTCTTCAAAGTGTCCTTGTAGCGTCGTTTTTGACCTCCCTGCCGGCGAGAACCAGTAGCGACATCTCCGTCAAAAAAAGTTGTTTGGGTAGTCGCTCGTCGTCCATTCTTACCAGGTGGCCGCTCCATCACATTTGCACTTGCCTCAGAATGGCGTGGATTCTGATAATTTCTGTCCACTCCAGGACTTCCGTGTCCGGGATCCTGTCTTGCCATCTCAGCTTCAGTATTCTGCGGATGCAGCTGAGATGAAAGTGATTCAGCTTCCTGTCTTGGTTCGAGTAGATGGTCCAGGTCTCCGCTCCATAAAGGAGTGTCGTCAAGACGACGGACTTGTACATCTTCATTTTGGTGTTCAGGTGAATACCGTGGTGATTCCACCCGGAAGCCTGCAGCCGGCTGAAGGCCTGACTAGGTTTGGAGATCCATTGGGCAACCTCGTCAACGATTCTCGTGTTGCGTGACAGCGTTCTTTCTAGATAAGCGAAAGTTTCCAAGTTTTTGAGTTGAGCACCGTTGACGTTGATTCGGGAAGCATTGTATTCCACGCTGGGTGGCGGCTGGTGCATGACAACCATTTTGGCTCTACTGATTGTTAATCCAAAATCGGCGCAGCCTGCGGCGAAGAGGTCCATACTCCTTTGCATGCCTTCCTCCATCACGCTGTTAAGGGCGCAGTTGTCCGCGAAGAGCAAGTCATGTACGGTAGTCGTAGGCACGCGCGTTGAAGCCTGCATACGCCGACTGTTGAGTAGGTGCCCATCAGTTCTGTAGGCGATGCGGATACTAAACTGCACATCACGGTAGGCGTCCATCAGCATAGCCGAGAACATGAGACTGAACAGACAGAGAGCCAATACGCAGCCCTGCTTCACTCCGTTGGTCACTGCGAATGCTTCGGATACCGTCCCGTTGTCAGTTACGCACGCCATCATCCCGTCATGAAGCTGACGCAACATGTGCGTGAACTGCTCAGGACAGCCAAATGTCTGCATGGTTTTTCACAGTCCGCCGCGATTCACCGTGTCAAAGGCTTTCTTCAGATCCACGAAGGTAGTGTATATGTGATTTCGCATCTCCTGGCACTTCTCTTGTAGCTGACGGGCGGCAAAGTAATGTCGGTTGTTCCGCGGTGTCGGCGGAAGCCACGTTGGCTTTTCGGGAGCAGGCCCTGTTCTAGGTGACCGTTCAGACGATTGAGAAGAATACGGGCGAAGATTTTCCCCGCGATGTTGAGCAACGAGATGCCTCTGTGATTATCACAGATTTGGCGGTTACCTTCCGTTTGTAGAGATGGACCATGGTCGCGTCTTTTAAATCCTGAGGAACTTGTCCTTGGCCCCGCATCTCCTGGAAGAGTGTGGTGAAATCTACCATCAGCCGGGGCCCATGGTGCTTGTAGACTTCCGGTGGGATTGCGTCGGATCCCGGTGCTTTACCGCTGGAAATCTGCTGCACGGCACGGATGGTTTCTGGTAGGTAAGGCGGCAAATCCAGGTCATTGCTCGTGTCCACTTGAGGGAGCCGGTCAATGGCAGCATCGGAAATGGCTGATGAGCAATTAAAGAGACTACTGAAGTGCTCGGCCCAGCACTTCAGAATTTGAGATTTATCTGGCAGCAGTGTCGTGCCGTCAGAGCTGAGCAACGATGCGGTCCCCTTGATACACGAGCCATAGATGGCCTTGATGGCTTTGAAAAAGTTTTTCATTTCATTGCGGTCCGCATACCCCTGTATTTCCTTAGCCTTTCGGATCATCCAGGCATCCTGCATCTCACGCAGCCGTTTCTGTACAAGGCGCCGGAATCTGAAGAAAGCTGCTTTGGTGGCGTCAGTCCGAAGGTCCATGTAGGCTTTGTGTAGTCCATTCTTCTCCACGACTGAGTTGCTGATATCGGCGTCATTATCGTCAAATCCTTCCTGGTGTTGACGGCTTGCGCGTCCGAGGACTTTGAGGGCAGTGGACTAGATGACATTTCGCAGTTAACACCATCGTGTCTCCACGGTAGCATTATCATCTGGAGCATGCAGGTTCTCCAGTTTCTCGGTTATTTGGTTGTTGAAATCAAAACAGTGAGCAGGCAAATTTAACAAAAGAGTATTTAACTTAACTGGCGGCCTCTTACCTTGGGGCCTTCGTCGGGGTTGCAGTCGGAGCCTCATCTGGTAGCCGACGAGGCGGTGATCTGTCCAAACATCGGCATCGCGGATCGCCTTGGTTACCAGCACGTCCTGTTGATCTCGCCTCCGGACGAGAACATAGTCTAGCAGATGCCAGCGCCGCGACCAACGGTGCATTCACGTGGCCTTCTCCCGCGTCGAAAGGCGGAAGAAGGTGTTGGTTAGCAGAAGACGGTGTTCCGCACACGTGCGCAGAAGAAGGAGGCCGCTATCTTTACAGCTACCGAGACCGTGGGAACCCAGCTCTCCCTGCCAGGCAGCGTGGTCCATCCTGACGCGGGCGTTGAAGTCACCAAGGACAATAAACTTGTCCACCTTCGACAGATCCTCGTAGAATTTCGTCCTTCGCCGCATCAGCGTTCGTCATTGGGGGAGTGTAAGCGTTGATGATGGTGGTGAACTGGTCTCCCCGATGAGGCAGGTGGAGGCTCATCAGGTGATCATTGATACCCTGCGGCAGACAGGGCAGAAGTCCCACGATTTCGTCCCGGATGGCAAAGGCAACACCAGCGTCGCGTCGCTCTGCCTTTGACCGGCCGCTCCAGAAGAAGGTGTAGCCGGCACCCACCTCCTCCAGCTGACCCTGCTCAGATAATCGGGTCTCGCTGAGAGCAGCAATGTCCGCCTTGTAGTGCACCAGTTCCCGAGCAACTAGCGCCGTCCTCCGTTTCGGCCGGTTGCTCCTAGGATTGTCTAAAAGGGAACGAACATTCCAGGCTGCTAGTGTGAGTGGACTTACCCGAGCAACCTGGAGGGTATGGCAAGGGATATTGGGACTGGGGGTATTGTTGTTTGTTTGAGTTTTACGACCACGTATTTTGTGATCTGCGAGCCGCGGATGACTGCAGAAGACGTGATAACCAACATTTTTAGGGGACATTTTCTAGCCCCTTCCTCTGCAAGGAGGCAAGCAGTGCTGTCCCTAAATAGGGCTGCTCAGACATCCCAGACGGCTGCCGAACTCCACTAAGGGTCACGGTTTTGTTTTAGTGGAAGAATGACCCGAGTTAGCCTGGCCCGCTAACGGGATTGCTGTCGCCCCTACCGTATGACTTTTTGAGAGGATGCAATAACCATTTTCAGTTCACTTTCAATCACCAGCCAGCGTGCCAAAAAAAGACCAAGAAATCATGAGAGTTCAGGACGAATCCAGTTTCTCCTCGAGTGTTTCGGGCAAACGTTCTCTGACTTGAAATGAAGCAGTGCTGTCTATCGAAAGTAATTGAAATATTTAAAAGTACTTTAAATGGCATTCTATCGATCGCATTGTACAAAGGGAGTATGTTCATTACATTTGGACTTGTAAAGAACGGCTTGTATAACAGATGGAACTTTTTTCTCTTTTATCATTGTCTGCTTGCGGCAGGCGTAATGCTGGGTAAATCAAGGGCAGGGGAAAAGCCATCGCTTAATTTTCCGAAACTTCGAGTCACATATAAGTCACATGACGTCTCTTCCTAATATATGTCTTATTCCAGGGATCATTAACGCAATATTTACATAAGAAGTCAACTGCGTTAATTTGTAAAGGTATAACACTTTATTGGATGACGCTTTATTAGTATTATGACACTGATTCCTCAGGTAGTCGTCAGACTAGATTAACGTGCGAAAACCGTTAACGTTTCAATTTCAGTCCACACTTTTTCAGTGTTTGTGTCCTTATGTTGCCGTCGTGTGCGTTATTCTGCACTGATTGGTTAAATCTCTTTCAATTTCCCCTGACAATTTCGTACATGGAACAAAAATCAATGCATGACTCATCGAGAAATTCTCGGCAGTTTTGGAGGAGCAGAAGCCAATGAGGGGAGTTCGTTTACAACGCAAAGGTGCAACCGCTATCTGAGACATTCGTGGATGCGTATAGAGTTGGGATTTCCCGTTTGCCCGAGATGTACGGCATCACAGACATATAATGATTAAAAACGCGTACTACGGTTAACGACTAACAGATGCCAAATGGTGCTCATTAAATAACAAGAAATTCTTTTCTTATACATAAATGCGCTGGCAGTTCAGTAAAATCTTTGCAGAGGACGTAAACGTCTCGGTAATTCCGTGATTTTCAATTTAACTTGCACTGTAAAATCACTTTGTCAAACTGCAAAAAGTGCTATTAAAGTCATTCAAACTCATGTTTTCAGGGCAAATTGCCTAGATAAATATGCTTTTCACTTCAATTGATCGCTAAACTAATTTGAACTGCATTTACGTGTCCATTATTTGTAACTATTGTCTCTGTTTTTCTGTGAACTCACTAACTATTCTACAACTTCCGAGGAAACTGATCTTCATCTAAATACTACAAACACATTGGTATGAAAATCTCAAATCCACGACCCCATTACACTGCAAGTTTCCAATGTTAAGGTCATTAGCTTTTGTGTACAACTTGAACATTTACTTCACAGTAATTTTAACCGAATCGAGATGTTTATTTGAAATTTCGGTACCAACATGTTTGAACAGTTGGGAAAGATTTGTACTGCAAAAAATTACATACGTCGTGCATTTGTAGCTGATGGAGTACACTACGTTTTGTGTTTTTCGAGCAGATTCACTGACATCTTTCTAGCATTTGTCGAGGAAAATAGTTTTCATTAAATAAATTACAGCGAGTTAACTTCTAGTCAGTTAACGAATACTCGAATCTGGAAGAATAGAACGCACAACGTCCCTGACACAGGTAAGCAATGTTCCAGCACATATTTCCATATCCAACTGGCAATGGATTGGAATTGCAGGAGACATGGCTTTATAAGTTGTGTGTTAATTAAATAAGTGACAACCTACTTGGCTAAATCAGTTTTCCAGTGTTGAAGGAAGTTTAAAATATTGTGAGTTCCCGCTGTTTGCACCGATCAGCTCTAACCATAATGTACATATAATGAACCAAGCCGTGAGGATTTAGAAATATGTCGGGGCAAGGTCCGCAGCTATGGGAAATAATTACTTTTATGAAGAACACAATCTATGACACTCAAATTTCAAGGCATTTGCTAAATTCTATTCTAAAATTTTGTTACAGACTCAATGCGCTCGTTGTTAGTAAGTTTCACTTGCATCAACCTACGCAATCAAGCAGGCGATTGCGTAACATGGCGTTGCAGAGTCCAGTCATAAAGTCCATAAATGCACACACTAGGAAAGAAAATCACGGATCTTTGCTCCAGAGGTAACTGTGAACTCAGACTTAAGCACTCTAATACATGACATGGCATAATGCGATTATGGATTTGTCGACCTCGTTAAACTAAAATTGAGGGAATCTGCCCTTCGGGTTATTTCGCAATTCATGCAGGACACACCGATACTTATATGAGGTCCCAGAATTTGAATAAGGTATCCCCTGCGATAATTAAATTATGACAAGATTAACCAGACACAAAAGAGTTACCTATCCGCCGTCGTCGACTTGATGACAAGACAAAGGTATTTTACCGCACGGGAAATAGTTGGTGCATATGCTCTGCGTCTGAACTAAACTCCACACAAAAAACTACCTTTCCATGAGTCCAGTGTTGATCGCCCGCATAGGCGATGGGAAACCCTTTTCAAAGGTACGCCTATTTTTTTGTGGCCCAAGATAAAGGGATCCTTGGTGTGCGATGGAAGGTATATTCATAGAGATCTTTTCTTGTAGATTAGTTCAATGGAAGATACCATGCGATTACAAATAAAGCAACAAACGGAGTATTTAACCTTATTTCTTGGTTGGTTCAATAATTTTTCTGCAAACCATCCTATTTCAACAAACAGCTAAAACAACCAATCGATAAGGGGCAGAAAGTCAACTGCAGCTCTACTGACCCTAGAACTCGTCTCTCGCGTGCGATGAAGATTGTCTACAGGTCGTGGAGAGTACAGGTGCATAAAGCAGGTTATATAAAGTAAGACTTTCGCCGTACCGTTCTTTCTTCCGTGACCCAAATGCCGGTTGCTGCAAAAATAATCATATATCATACATTAGCGCCTCTGGATTTGCGGAATTCCCATTGGAACCTAATTACTTTGCAGTCATGGTTTTTTCACCGATCTTCCAAAATACTTAACCATGGTCCTTCTGGTATCCTTACTCGGCTACCTATGCGATATCAATTTTTAAGAGATTTTTGAATGCAGATATCTGTAACTTATTGCACCCGATCCCACATTAGATGACAGACTGGCTTGGACAGCACACTGGTGGCTGGGAGTCCGAATGAAGGACGGTCAACTACGAGGATTCGGTCCCATGGAACTTCCCCGCATATTCTTCACACTAAGTACTCTGACGCGCTTGAATCAATAAAAGTACGCTAGCAGCTCCGACTCGGATGGCTGTCAAGTGTCGAGATAAAGGTCATTCTGTCAGGGTGGAGGGTCAGACTCCAACAGCTTTCCCTTAAAGTGGCACTCCCACTCAGATGGGAAACGAGACGCATCCTTATTTCCGTGAAATCCTGATTCATCATGCACATACCAGGCGGGTTTGGCAAGTGCAGACGGTCGGAGTAGTATTGTCAGCCAATGGGTTCCATGCCGCCACCGGTCTTTTTGACTGTATTTTGACACTGAGCTGCGTTGGGCGAGGGAGGTGGATTTATTATTACGACTATTCGACGATCGATCCGGAAGAGGAGCACCATGTGCTCAGGATAAGGTTGGCACAAAGATGGTGAATTGTGCAGCCTTCATTGCACTCGTACCTCCTCTCCAAACCTGCACCCGGTGCCAGTACAGTCATAAAAATCGGGGTTCGGGAGGGGAGCGGGTGACTAGCGCCTCGGAAACGTGCACTAATCTCGCCACCACTTCACTGACGACACTCATAACTAGTTCTTTGGGGACGGAGCTGATCAGATAAACGACGTCGACCGATGCCATAATCTCGTCTAAGATTACTGCGAAATAGATCTCTACATTGGCGATGTAAGGAAGCTCTTGCCTTCACAAGTCCTCTTATCACACTAATGATTACAAACGGGGATCATGGTTAATCAATAACGGTTCGCATTGAATAAACAAAATTGCCTTGTTATACAGGAATGCAATCGCAGTTCAGTAAAATAATTGCACAGGGAGTGGCGTTTTCGGTAATTCGGCACGATCTTAAACATTACTTGCTCGTGAATATCAACGTGCAAACCCGCAATAAACGATGCTATCAGTCATTCGAACACATGTTTTAGGATGAACTGTATAGTTTAAGGTGCCTTGTCGTTTCAGCATATCGGCAAAAAAATTTTTTAAGCTTTCGCACGTTCATTAGCTGAAACTACTGTCCCTGTTTTATGGATTATTTACATTAACTTAGCTTTTAGCTAGGACGAAACAGAACTTCATCAAAGAAATAAAATTAACTCGATATAATACTCTCCAACCTCTGATATCAGCACTGTGGACGGTGGAAGTTACTAATCGTTACGTCATGAGCTTTCGTTTGCTATCCGAAATTTATTTAACCAGTAATTTAGAACTGTTTGTTTAAGTACATACTTATATGAAACATTGTAAAGGATTTCCCCACTAACGCTTTTTCGAATTAACCAGCAAAGGACATATAACGTCAAAGTCCACCGTTTACAACAAAACCAGAAGAGCTATATAGTGTGGTGGTTTTGTGTAGAAACTGTGTCAACTAACCAAGTCGTTTTTAGTCGCAAAGAAGCTTTTTTACGCTAACGACCTATAGTAAATTTAATTTCCTGACAAAATTGTTACATTTATCGCTGGATTATACTGCTTGTCGTTTTTGTAAAGAACATCTACCGGTAGGCTTGTGGCTTTTGCGGGGGAACATTATTTTACATCCGAGTTTTTCACAAGTGGGTCAAACGAACAAAATATAATTGGTTAATTGATAATCACTTCGTAAATGTTCAAAACCATAAGAGTGAACTCGCAATTTTTCTGGCGCATGTAAGAAGCTCTAGAAAACCATTGTTCGGGTTCCTGTTTTCATACCCAACCTAAAATAGTTTGTAGTTGCAAGCGCAACAACTTTATACATGGCGCTGACTCTCGCCGAGATTTTGAATTTTGCTTGGCTCTCCATTTTCAAAGCTTTTAATGTTAAAATCGTTCCGAAAAAGAGGATTAAAAAATCGATCAGCCCAATATCAAATAGCTCGGCCAAGCGTGTGAAACGCTTTGAAAATGTACGGCCAGCCAAGCTCTTCGGAGCGCAAGTAACAGTACAAATCTAGTGCGGTGAGTAACTTCAGTTCCTCAGATGGTCCAGCAAATTTCAATTCACATTGCCTACACGAAAACACAGGCACGCTTATGCTCTTTAAAAATTTGGACTCGGCTCAGAATAATCCTCTGTTCACGCAGATAAACATAAATTACACATTACTACACTACTGCAGCTCACATATAAAGTACAGATTGATCCAACGATATATCCGTTTTGAAACCTCCCGCCCTAGCCCAAGAAGGCCGTTCAAAAGGCAACCAACCGTGAATAGGGTGAACTTGACAGGGTGAAAACAAAGCAGACGTGAGACTGTAGCGTGTCGCCTAAGGCGCGCGAGCCAGCTGGCGAAGAAGCCCGTTATTGGCACGAGTGAGCATTCCCACGGGTGTCCGAAAAGGTTGACTACAAGTAGAGTTGGAAGGAGTAAATTTCAAAACTCAGGCACCAAAGGCACGACGCACACAACCAACTACGCAGAGGGTAAACAGCTAGTGTTGCTGTTAGTTGTCCCGCCAGCCCATATTGCAAGCTACGTGGTAGCATGACTCTAGGGACCTGATTGGGGACTCAAAGTGGACAAAAGGGAGACTACGGAGAAAAGAGCACATAGACGATGGAGGTAAAAAAATTGCTCAGCTACATTTTACACAAACTAATTTACTTCGTTGCAGGGGGCGGCGCTCGGGCAAAAAAATAAGGAGTAAGAGTGTGGGGGCGCGCTAGAGATAGGAAGAAAAGCAGGAGAAGGGTGGTCCTCTGAGTAGAAGAAGAGTATGAAAGCCATCTCGGAGGTGAAAGTAAAGTACTTCCACATCTGGTTGCAATGAAAGGAGGCAGAAAGCAAGTGAGGGTGGGCCTAGACGACCTCTGCAACTGCTGACGTGGCCAGAGTGCGAATAAGTTCAGCCCTGGAGAGGCCGTCAAAGACGTCCAATGCCTCCTCGCTGTCGTCGTTATCGTCGTGAGCTCCATCCTCCTCGTCCTCACTGTCATCCTCCTTTTCCGTGGAGACTGGTGTCGTGGTATCACGTCGACAGGCCGCATCTGAGCGGGCGGGTTCTGCCTCGTAAAAGAGCATGTACGCCTGTGCAGAGAGCACGTTTTGTAAAGAAACCGGCAGGATATGTCGATCGGAAGTGAGCAGCCAATCTGTGTCTCGGCCACGCCAGCGCCGGTATGTAACGTAGTGACCGGCCTGCAGGATGGGACCTTGGTGTACCACTACAGAGCGCAGCACATAAGGCCGTGGGATGCTGAAAAGAGACGGACGCAACAGCCATAAACTCAATGTAAGTACGGTAGATTGCATAACTCAGGAAATGTCTATATCAGAATTTGAGGGAGAAGCAGGACAGGCATTGTAAGGTGTTAGTTCTGTTTGTCGTATCGAATTGATGCACAAAAAGCTGCTGAAGAGTCCACTTCAGATCGGTTTATTGATGGGAAAATGGGGCTAGATGGGGCAAAATCCGACGTTTCTTGCTATTCATGAATTTTCCTACACTATTACAAGCTATGGATCAAAGCATTTTGTTTGTGTGCGCAGTACTATGAATGAACATTAATGTAAGCCGGAAAAATTTGGAATACATCCCTTCGGAGAACAGAACATTTTGTTTTGTTTTCAAGAGAATCAGATGAATGCAGGTTTGCGAGAGCACGTTGTTTTCGGTAAAACAAGGACATATTCAATCTAAAAAAATTAAATTTTGCAAATTTATGACGTTTTGTAACAAAAAGCGCTGTAATAAACTTGTGTGAATGTACTTTGTTTTACCACACGGATAATTAGGACCTTAAACGTGCATCTATACGAGACGGAATGGCATACCACCACTTTTCGCAGTCACGGCATATGCGAAGCCGTTCAAGACAATTTCGGTCTGCAGTCGACTATAAATGAATAAGGAAACTTGAAACGGAAGGGGCATAAGATAAACATTTTATCGCAAAATCTTAGTATATATTCGGTCACTCTCTTGTGCGTTTGAAATCTTAGAACTAGACTAAGAAGTAAGCAAATATATTGCGAAACGCTCAATAGAAAAAGTTAGCTATAATTTTCAGCAGAAATTGTATTCCTACTTTTCAACGAAGTCGAAAAACCGGTCAAACGTTCTCAGCTTTTCCTTGACTTCCCCTTGTAAAAACGTTAAGTACGCAGATATTCGACAGCGCAACAGCTAATAAAAGCGCTTTTTAAAAATATAACTTATCATAGAAAGTTTTTTAACTAATAATAGGCATATATTTTCCCGTTTTTTGTTGTCGACGTTCATTTTTCATGGCAGCCAGTTTTCATGTTTGAGTGAGTCTACAAATATGACCCAGACAGCCATCTGTATTAGAAGAATGTCCAAAAAGTTACTACTTTGGTAAATGCTTTTAAGAAATATCTTATTTTGAAGGCTTTACCAAACACATTGAACAGAATCTACATTTATGGGCAGTCGACTGAAGACACTGAAAATCTTTAAGAATTCACCACATTTTCAAAGACGAGCTGAAACTCATCGTAATAGAAAACCCGAAATAGTTATAAAGAAATTTACCAATAGAAAAGTCATATTTATATGCACAAAATGACGTTTACGATTGTACTTGACGATTTTATTATTAGTCAGTGACCGGCCTGCGAAAATGTGAGCTTATAAAATATTATATTCCTGTCACATTCCTATCGGCGCAATCAAGCGAAAATATGTTTGCCTTGGCCAAACGCATATAAGACAATATACAAACGTAAGAAAAACTGTCAATTCTCGTGAAAAGGTGTTGGGATATACACTCGCATGTTAGGCTGCTTGATGACAGCCATTCTTTACGTTGCGCTTAATCTAGATGAATATGATGTGCAAAACTCTGAAAAAGACTATTTACAAAATTAATTCAACTTTTGCTGCTTTATTCACTCGTTTATTTGCATAGGCAGGCTTTCTACACATTTAAAACACCAGTTTACTCAAGAAGATCAATTTTTCACCTTTTCGTAATTTGTAGCTTTTCTTTAAAAGAATCCTATTTCTATACAATTAATATGTCAACCACAATGAGCCTTATTTTTCCTAACGATCGATTCTTTATTGATGTAAAACTTTGAAGAATGCAGCGTGCGGTGATTTCGCGTAACGGGCCCTAACTCATAAAATCCAAAATATTTCATGAGTAAGAACAGCTACTGTATATCTAACTGAGGAGGGCAGACTGCGTGCTCGTATCAAATGTCAGAGTTTAAATGCCCAAATACTGAAGTCCACATTAGCCAGTCCTACACGTGCATTATTATTACTATTACTATTATTATTATCGTCATCATCTATGGTGAATCCGTAAAGATGAACGCGTGGTCATTAGTGATTTCACTTTCGAATTTGGAATAAGCGCAAGCCAGGAAATCTAGAAGTTTAAAAAAACATTCAAAAACCCGTATGAACGATGCATGCTTCTTTTAATACATTAAAAACGCACTTTGAGGTGAAATAGTTCAGGGGGTACACATTTTCGTGCCCTGCATTGAACAGTTTTCCCAGCCAAAACAAAGAAAAGTGAAGTGGTTATTTCGTGCTGGTTTGTTGAAGCAAAATGTGCCAAATATTATTTACCGGTTTTCATGCCGTTGCCTGCAAAGGTCCTATAAACCGAGGTTCAAGGTGATAGGGTGCCCAGACTCCCTCTTGCACTGCCAACACTACTGCCATGCGACCTCAGCTAATAAAAGCATGTAAAATGTCTAACGGTAGCAACTACCACTCACCAAAGCAAAGGCGTCGTCGAAGACACACTGCCACATCGAAGCATTTATACTAAACGAGGGCATTTTGGTACTCCTTCCTAACTAGACAGTTGAGTAACTGGCAGTACTTGGCTGTCACGCAGCACCGCTCCGTCCGCTATGAGTCAGGCACCACCATAGCTCAGTTTTCGAGTAAAGGGATGAAATAAGTTGAAAAAAGGGACAATTAATGAAGTCAAATATAAACGCAACACAATACTTCTACTAGTGGCGAAGGCATACCTTCTTTGCAAAGGCAAAGAGGGGAGCCATGGCTTAGTCCAAATCAGTGGGAGGATAGCATGCGTTGTAGAAAACCCTGGTGCACTCAGCGTAGGTACCCAGAACACTAAAGCTCCTGATGATCGACTACTTTAGTCAATCAAAATTATACAGTTTGCGAAACATCCCTCAAGCCTATTCCCGAAGAAAGATAACGGGAACAATTCCAAACTCGTAAATATGAAAGGCAGTCTAGGGCACGGACTACATTTGGTTAAGACTTCGGCCGCAGTTCTGAAAACGTCAACAACATGTGACGGCACCGAAAGTTGAAAAGATGCCAGTCCAGAAACCAGGCCACTTTAACGATCAGGAATAACCAAGGTGCTATGATAGCGTAATTCGCAGCAGCGGGGCGTTCTGTCTGCCTCGCAAAACTGACAAGGTGGGCTTTCTCACTGAGTCAGGATATTCGTAACCATCGTAAAACCGAATTCTGAGGTCCTCGGTGTAATAGCTAAACTGGAGGCCATTTAATTTTGCACTTCCTTTATATCGAAACTTACAAGTGCTGCCCGGGAAAGAGAAACCGTACCCTAGAATGAAATCACCCCATCTTTAGACCACTGTTCAAGAAAGGCAGCGGATCATTCGAATAACTACCACCTGGACGCCGCCGCAGCAAGTCTTGGACTGTTTTCGTTACTACCCAAAAATTCATCACAATCACTACACCCGTAGCAGGCTGTGCGCAAGAAAACAACTCAGATGATTGAATGCCTGAACAACACCACGACTACCAGCAACTCACTGTCGCAGGTAGCGTGGACTTTGCCGTTGCACCCGAACCAGTTGATAGGGAACCCTTGTGGACGCTCATTCCAGGTGAACTTATGCGATTCCGCTGCGTGCATTATACATATTCAGCCGCAGACATAGATTTAGGCCCTTTAATGCCCACAGAAACAAACGCGCAAACTTGGAGGAAGGTCAGTGAAACATGTGTCTGGGCATTTTGGGAGTGCCAACTGTGTAAACAAAACCAGTTTTTGTCTTTCCATTCACCTGCGGACGGCTTTCAGCGTTAACGTAAGAAACAGGGTCGGCTGAAAATTCGATCTTCTCTGTTTTTTTCGTGCTAACTAATTTCACTGTCTGCTTGCTTGAGGGAATTCGGGTTCGCACGTTAATCATCCAGTTAAACAATAATAACACCGCGCATTTTGGTCACGGTTGTTTTTCTCCGACCAATCTAGCTACTTCAAAGCAAAACGGCTCCCTCGGTCCAGTATTAAAAGTTACAAAGAAACGGAAGGTCTCTGAGCGAGTTGCTCCAAAAAAATTATAGCTGATCGTTCGAATTAACCCTAATTCCCCGCAAAGTACATTCGAGGCAAAGGGGAGTCCTATGGACGCTGTGATCCAATCGACTCTCCGAGACCTGGTGAAGGTAATCCTGAGTACACGTGAGCAGTACGCGACGTATGCATTCTTCTAATACTGTTCCGCGTGTATTTTCTAAGCGTGCCTTGGCTTTTTATCGCTTGCCCTGGTGCATTCAAAGGGATACAACAATACTTCAGCATATCCATCGAATTATGTCCTATGCTGCCGATCTACCTTATCTAGGGAATGCAACTGTCAAGTTCCCTAGAGAAAGGTGCATTCAGTTCAGTGAAGTATCCTCGGTTGCCCTTGCGACAGTGTCGCCATCAAGATTATTGGCAGCATAGGCAAAGCCCTGTATTTCCCTTCTTCCTCGTTTCCACATGCATCGATGCAGACACACAAACTAACTTTCGAAGAACAGAAAGTTTTGTATGTTGACGCGAAGTTTGCATTTTTCGGGTTCCCGCTGTGTACGGAAGGATATTTTCGCTTTAAAAGTTAATTGGCAGAATAAGGCCCGCCCTCTCTCTTGACAGATGTTATATGAAGCGTGCCCACATACGCACTAAGAGCGAGATTTATAGGGCAGAATCACCAACCAGCCTTCGTAGTCTGCCATGGAGCGTGACAAAAAAGTTTCCGGCCCCACAGTTTTCATGCTTAACTGCACTAGTTGCCGAAGGTGTGGTGATTACTATCACATCAGAGGCATGCTTCATACACACCATACCCCGCCAGGAGGAGAATATGCGATTGCTGGAACAGGTGGTTTATTGGACAGAAGTTTCGGATTCTCACTCAAACTCAGCCTCAGAGGCAGTGGCAGATAAGGATGATAGAGACACAAGGTACGCAGTAATTATAGTACGCAGTGGTCACGCGATCACCACAGGGGGGGGTCGTAAATGAGGCGACAATAGCTTAGCCGTCAGCGTCCCTTATTTGCCACTGTCTCTGATGATGGGTTGGACTGAGAATCGGAAACCTCGGGCCAATACAATTCTTGTTTCAACGATCGCATCTCCTCCTCTTGAACGGCTTCCTGAAACTCGCCTGTTCTCTCCCATTGTTGTTACTGTGGCGAACTTCAGTACACGCGGTAGTACTCCACGAACATACAAGATTCGTCAGCATCTAGTGAAAGAAGTCGATGAGAAGCTTTACACATTATCAAAATGCTTCTTCTCGTCCCTTAGCTGAAGCTAGGTCGTCACTGCGACTTTTGTCCGGCACAAATGGCCAGAACCACCTACAACTGCTACGATACAGTTTATGTTATCGCCGTAGTGGGGCGATAAACTCAGCCTGCCAGTTGCGAGCATGAAAACGATATAACAAACAAAACTCGTGGTATTTACTTATGAGACTGCTCCGTTTCGGGACTGGCCTCTTGAACCTGTGGGGTACTGTGGCAGGTGGTTTCATTGGGTTGTGCCGGACGGACATCAGACTTGTCCGATTCCGATTCATCGGGAGCATGAGTACGGCCAAAGCGCAACAGCGCCATGTCGATGTTCTCAGGGAAGGTGATGTGGTCGGTGTACTGACCATGATACCATCTGACTGGGCCAGCAAGTACTCCCGGGAGTCGGGCGGCAGCTGAGCAGCGCGCTTCCATATCGCACGCTGCACGTAAAGCACCAGACAGGGCGGCAGGTGTGCCACCCAGCGCCGGACGACACAGGTGTTACGACACTCTGACTCCGCCAGATGGACCATGACCCGTTTATCCACCAGCGGTGTCGTATCTTGCAGCATGCCCGCTGGCGGCATCAGGGACTTCATGTGGCAGCGTGGACAGTTGATGCCACTGAGTTTCTCGGCCTCGTGAAATTGGGCGATGAGTAGGTCAGACACAGTACCAATTCTCCGAGCGGACCTCTTCTTCTTATTGTTTTGTTTGGTAAAATCGTCTACAGCGAGGAAGAGGGAGGCTAAATAGAAACCGGCGAAACAAGATACAAACACAGCTGATGAAGCAGGCAAAGGCCCTGGTAAACAACAAAGTCGGGTAACAGCACCTTCCATCTTGCACCAAATTCCCAAGATTTGTCTTAACAGTCTAATTTATTCTAGTTCTAGATTGTTCAAGTTTACCAATACCGAATGGATTTCCACGCCAGTCGTTTTGCTGCCTAGCATCTTATATCTCAGTTTTAGGGAGTTGTGGATGGGAAACCGCGGATGTCCTCATGTCCAAACCTCATCCTTGCGTTCTTATGAAAAGGCTTTCTGGGGACCTAGCGTGGAAGCAGGTTTATTGACAACAAAAGCACTTTCGTAGTAAATAACTGAAGTGACTGACTCATCTCTAAGGTAAAAACAACGCCCGACGGTTCCGGAAAAAAAGATTAGAAAATACACTTAGTGCGATTAGGCCCTTCGCGTTTTCGCTGCAAAATGATTAGCATTACACAATTCCCTCCGTCACAATTTTTAGTCTTCACCAACAAGTTAAGTCTGATGGGATAAGCAAAGGTCTGAAAAATGAAGAAAGCAGAAGATTACGCTTAAGTCGGTTGAACGGAGTTGGTAAGGCCCCGTTGAAAGCGCCCGGTCAGTCGCTAGGCCAGAAATCATTTCCAGTCACCATCACTTGGTCTCCTTGGTAGAAGCCAATCAAAAGCAAGAGTTTTAAGTGTTATCGATCTGGCACCGGCCCTGTGTAGTCACCTCCGGACTGGTGCCACTGGTGTCTGATTGGCCCTGCCCCACCCCCTCCCCTTTAAATGTTACTCGTTTATGTTGCTGTTTTATCTCTGACGATGGACTCCAGTAAGAGTTCGAAAGCTTAGACGAATAAAGCCAGTGTTCAGTATGTCATCCTTGAGATAAGCCAATTCCCAATAAGGGCATTGCCAACATCACCTCATGTACCTTCAACGGCAACGTCTAAGGTCACCAGACTCAGTAGTAATGGGTGAGGAAGTGGTAGCCAAGTAAACTTCAGGCAGCTTTAACTGTTGAAGCCGACAGTCGAGTGGGTTACAAGGCAGGCTTAGTAAGGTAAGCATTTCTGCCATCACGTGTGAGAAAAGACTATAAACTATGTTTACTTACTTACACTCGCCCTGATCAAATAACTTGCGGACGGTCAGTTCTCGTTCACTGCGAGTGAAACACTAATGATCATTATGCCTAATCCTCTCCCAGCAAGTAACTATAGTCACTGCGCATAGTGATGGAAAATTAGTCAAGCCACGGTCGAGAGGGCAAAGGTGTAAAGGAAAACACCGAAACAGTGACGATGAACGAACCCATTCAGCATAAGCGGTAAATTTGTGGAGAAAAATTTGGTTAGGCAAGTATTGAGGATGGCAAGACTGAGAACTGAGGCACACACAACCTACATAGACCAACATGGTCTAGGAATCGGAAATAATGCAAGAAGAAAAATGGACTCAGGTTATTGCTATAGAAAAAAAAACTAGTTTCGTCGAATCTGAGAAAAGGAGAAGTGGTATTATAGCCAATAATCACAGCGTATGCCTAAAATAGTAGCAGAAGCTAGGGCAATAGCGAAAAAAACAGAGAGTAAAACGGTAAGGTTATGCCGACATCGATGAAACAGTGCATTAGCGGCCATCAAGTCTACTACCGGCAAATGACCACAAATTCACCTACTCTTTCGGATAGGTCACTGGCCCCACTACCGAGGAGCTGAGTATCCCGTTGGTGCCATCTCAACACGCCACAACTTGTTACTCTGTGGAAATTTCACATGCATCTGGCTTCATTTTGCATATAATTGCCTCATATCGGAAGTCATGCGGACAACTGTAACTCTGACCGACACCATAAAGACGCACAGGTCTGCGACTGCGACTCCAGACGCCCAATCAAATTTTCCGGCCAATCACCCAAGAATAGTAACACCTGCCGGGCTAGCCCTGGCTTGGAAGGTACACCTGGGAGACAGGGATATTTACTCCAGGCTCCGCTCTAATTCCAACGAGCGAAGAGCACGGCCAGTAGAACATGTATTCTTTAATCCACCCTTAGCAACATACCTGTGTATTATATGTGGCAGGTGTCCTATGACGCAACGTTCGTTTATCGTCAGTAGCAAGCTGGTGGGCGGACAAAATGGGATTAAGTTAGATCCTAACTACACCAGTGAGGGTCACGCGCTTACTTGAATTCTACATATACCACACTATACAAGGCATATGACACACTGGTGATCAGTAACAACCGTGAAACAGCTGTCTGCATCTTACCTATTGCACCCTTAGCAACATACCTGTGTAAACTGTCATTGCAGTCGGGTTCTCAGTTCACCACTCAGCCACTCCAAATAAAAAACACACTAGGCTGACTGCGAGGTCCGACTTATTCCTTCGGTTGATAACCTTCCAAGCCAAGGCTTTTGCTGCACCGTTACGGTCTCCAGCGCGTCACTGTTTGCTGAGGAATATGCGCTGAGAGTCAACCTCACGCATTCTTCCGTTTCCTGTGCACTAGTCAATTGCGCTAACCAGTCAACCAACTGATGCCGAGCTTGGGAGAGGCGGCTGACAGTGCTAAGAACAGCCCGTCTGCGCGTACCACACACACGAAATATAACCACCCTAGACAAGACACCAGGATTTCACACAGGCGACGGATGGGGATGTTTACACCTCACATAAACAGCCTTATCTACCCCCGCAAGCGCCTGGCGGTAGACTGACAGATAGATCCCGCCATCCTCGGCTGCACAAACGGCGAAGGCGACGTTTGAAAAAGAAACGGTAAATGCAAGTGAATTGTCATGAATTTGAGCACTCACGGGAAATAAGAGTAATACAGGCCTCGGGAACAAGTTTCAGGGCGCCATGATAACGGCACTTTGTGCAGATTATCTGATTTGAAATGAGGTGGTGTTGGGGATTATTAATACGGATGGTATGGAAGGGAGATTGGCGAAAGGCCTCCGCTAAACCCATCGGGTTTTTTGAGCCCACGTCAAAAAGGAGAGGCGAGTTACGATGACAGCATCTGGCAACAGACTAAAAAAGAATGTTGGCGAACAGTTCGAGTCTACAAAAATACGGTTTCATTAAAAAAGGTGCGATTATTGGGGCTAAACAGCATAAGTCATGCAATAAGCTAAACAATGGCACCTTCAGGACACAAGCAGTCAACCATTAAACATGGTTTACTTCATCAGTTAGCATAAGTTTCTCCATCAACAAAATCATGAGCCCTACAACCATCAGCTGATGGATAGAAAGCCCTGGTTGCCCACGATGCGATTAAAGATCAGTCCAAAGTGATGATAAAGCAAACAATTAGCTGCATAACAGAACAAAAATCTGGACTATTTATGGATGAACTGAAACTGTCCAGACAGAGTGGTCGAATTCACCCCGGCCATATAATTATCTTCGAGATGAACTCGATAAATGGGAGAGGTTTGCAGTCAATCGCAGAAAGAGCCCCAATCGGTCACCGAGCCGATATATCAACACATTAGAAGTCAGTCAGGGTGAACAAACATCAAGGCAAATGAAGTCATTTAGCAGGCCACCAATCTAAAGTTTATAGTAATTGCGACAAAGCAACCAGACACGTTTATTTGCCTTACAAAAAAAATCGACAAAGGCGGTCTCGTCCTTATTGGACTACAACGACGGGAGGTCAAGCGAAAGTATTACTAGTCTTACTAGCAAGTAGGAAGATTTGTATTTGCTCCCCCTCCGCCAGTTTAACCACAGCCTTCCTTTGGTGTTTCCTCGATTTTAGAATGAGAAAATCAGTATAGCACTCCTTTTATGCAGTCCTAGAGGCCGCTTTAGGGCGTAGGAACTAAATATGTGACTAATCGACCGTGAAATGGGGGTCAATGCAGAACTTTAGTACTTGTGAGAGCATGAAACTTGACTCATACAAACCCTTCAAAAAGCTGGTGGTTTAAAGCGGCTGTTTAAAAAATCACTTAACCTTGGTAAACCATAAAACGGCATTTATAGGAAGCAGCTGATTTTCGTGCCTCCGGTTGAGAAACACCAGAAGGATCTGGCTAAAAGATGTGTGCCTATCACAGGTTTTGACTGTCTTCGCAGCCTAATCTAAGCATTTTAGCCTAGTCAAGCGAACGCCGACCCAAAACAGACTTCCTTGTCGGCTGTGCTAAATCAGTTAAGCAGCGTACTGTCCTAACTCGATTAACTTTTGATTAATCTACGGTGCGACATCGATGGCACAATGCATTTCAATCTCGGAAAATGTATTCTGGTAGGCTTAGGGAATGCTGCGAGGGCCTCAAGTTGGCACAGAAAGTTGACGTTTTCGTTAAGGAAAATTATATTACTACTTCCTTAGCTCCAAACAGGTGCCAAAACACGGATAGGATCTTTATCACCTAGCAGTCGGGATGGGCATGCCACCGGAGAACAGGCCGGCCCTAGACCCCCCAAATCGGGACTCACTCGTCCACCTTTCCTAATCAAAGCGAGACTCAGCAAGCTAAACAGATTAGCTTCATTGAGGAGCATACTACATATGGTCCGTGACCGAGCTCATGCAATGTTAACCAAACTTGGAAAATGCGTTTTCGATTAGGAAAGGTCAATTAAGTGGGAAGGTAAGATTTATTATCTTGGAGCATAATCCCAAGATAGTTCAGCCACACCAGGATACCGGCTTTTGAATGCAAGTCTTTTCGGCCTCCTGAAGAAATATCACTCCATAAAGAATGACTGCTCAAGTAGTGCACATTTTTTCCGCCGACTTTTGATGCCCCACAAATTTAAAAATATTTATAGAAAGGCACGAGCAAAAATATTCGTGTCGGTATTTATTTGATAGTAAATGACGTCTTCTTCAGCCATTACACGCGAGGGAAGGATATGTTTAGGTTTTAAAAAGATGCTCCAATTCCCGAATAATCTTGGGCCCAATTTGCCGTTGCTTTTGCGTTTAGGGTTTTACGTCTACAAGCTATAGAGCTTTCCATTGAAGGACTAATATAAATTCTTGTATATTATCAAGAAAATAACATTAAGTGCTCATAAAATTTTGCCATGGATGTTAAATATACCGCAATAAACAAACAGATAGGATACAAATTGAATGGATATTGCAGTCTTTAAAAAATACAAAAGTACAAACTTTTCAAGACATAATTTACCATAAAATGAGTAAAAGAATTTTTTTCTGATAAGTTCGATAAAATATATTTGAATTCGTAAGGACAACAAAAATTTATCAAAAACATGCACACTGCTTAAGAAGTCATTTTAGCGAGTGAAGCTTCTTAAGGAGGCCAAAAAGACATGCATTCAAAAGGTAGCATCCAGATGCGGCTTAAATATCTTGGGATTAGGCTCCAAGGTAGTAAATATTAAATTTCCCCTTAATTAATCAGTCCTAATCTAAAACGCAGTGTAAAAGTTTGGTTTGCATGAGATCGGTCACTGACTGTACAATGCAGGTCGATCGAGACGGGCTCTTTCATCGTTTCTAATTAGCCACGGCACTTCGGAAGGTTTTCGTTAGCTTAACCGTCTTTGAGCGAAACACGCCCCAGGAGTCTGTCGCATGTTTTAAATCTAAGGTCGTGTTGCAAGACAGAAGAACAAGCGAACACATCACCACGCACGCATCCCAATAGTATGGCCACTACCCGGAATTCGGAGTCAATTCCTCCATTGTTGCGCACAGCTCCAGCCTAGAATATTGTAATTTAAGATCCGCCAAAATATTTATTACTACTTACCTTCTACAGATTGATAGTTCGCTACCTTTTTCCTCTGACGGATGGTATGATGACTCGGAAAAGTTATGTCGTAAACCAATTGAGGTATGGATCTTTACAGTGTCGACAGGTCACATAGCATGCGAGAGTAGTCATTGCGAATGCGGTGTACTCACTCGGACACTAATGCAGCACGTAAATGTACTCGTAGAGCAGACTAATCGATCCAGAAAGACAATTTGGGAAGATTAGTTGACGGGCCACCAGTTAAACCAGCTAACGGCTATCCGGTGCGTCCACAGTTGTTCATTAATTGAACGACTTTCAGCGATTGTTAGCTGCGAAATAAGCAGGCTCTCGAGTCTGGCGAACAGTGTACCAGTCGCCACAATGCTATAAAGGCGTGGAGGGTTAATGTCTGGCCCGCCGACGGCCTTACAAAGTGCCGCAAGGCCCGATGAAGGCACTTTGACATGCGTCCGCGAACGAACATTAAATAAATTTGTTGTGCACCACTGCCTTGTATGAAGGTGGGGTAGAAAGATGGAAAAGATAATCTCCAAGAAAAAATCCAAGAGATTTTTGGGGATCCACCTAAACTCAAAATTTACAACAAAATTCATAAAATGTGCGAATGTGATATTAAGAGGACGGTAATACAGCCAGCTGAGAAATCCATGATTTCATCCAGCGGCGCCGCGGTGACTTGAACAGCCGAGGAAAATTTCAATTGTCTGTCCAAACAGCTTAAGCCGAGTTCTGCAACAATAAACCCTTAGTCCAACACCGGAATATGACGGAAAAGTTGGCTAGGAAAGACCGCAAGCAAGAACTGGCTGAAACAGCAACCTAGATGGAGCAGGCCACCAATGTTGATGACATTCAACTCAGATTATCCGTCAAGATGGTGATAAGCTCTCTGCACTGAGTGACTCTGTTCAGGACGTTAATGACAACTTCACTGCTGACAATTCAGCCAAGGTCGAGTGTGGGCGTAATAACTTCGAGCCCCTTCTTAGTTTAGATGACCAGCCTAAAACATCCTCCTTTTCCTCTGCGGCAGAGCAGAGTCATGTGGCCTTGCCTGTTAGGGGGAAAGCGTTGGCGTTATACGAAGGCTGCATAACACCAAGGCGTCCGGGTTTGACGTTGCGACAGTCAAACCTACAAGACTTGTGTCGAGCCTTGGGTGCCGCAACACCTGGGGTTTGGTATGGTTGGCTGATAACGGCTACTAAGCCAGCAATGGCCATTCCAGTTTCCTTTGTCTTTGTCAGTCATGTGATTCGGACTTTTGTAGACAGTCTGGCGCCCTGACACTAGGAAGCAACTGCGCAAGCAGGGAGAGATTGGCTTGTTCCGGATGACTTAAGTTTGGACATCAATGTACCTGCCTTTCAGAAGGAAGATAAGACGGTACGAAAACTACCGCAGCATAAATCTCATCGATGTTGATACAAAGATCTTCGTTGTTGGCCTTCTCGGAGACTGCAGGGTGGGCGTGTCCGTAGGAAGAGATCTAACTAAGTCGGAGTCTGAGGTGAGCGTAGACGCGCAGACCAAATGCGCTCACTACAGCACGTTTTAGAATTCAGTCATGTCCACTAGCAGCCAGTGACAAGCTGTTTTGTTTATTTCATCGCATCGTTCGATTATATCCATCGTGAGTCCCTGTGCCGGATAATGGAGGCGGATGATATGCCAGTAACAATCCTTGTCCTAATCAAAGTCAGCTATCGCTCGACCACCGCATGAGGTCTAGTTCATAAACATTTCTCCCAACCGTTCGATATTTGCTCTGGTAGTCGAAAAGTTTGTATCCTGTCGCCCATTCTACTCAACTAAACCATTGGTTGGAGTTTCAAGAGGAATCGACACGCATTGGATGGTGTTGAATTGGCACCCAGACCGTCGGTATTAGCAGTTTTCAACTTTAAGGTGGCAAATTTACAATGGCTCGGAGGAAAGCAGCAGGCGAATGGGCGGAGTGAGGACAACATTGTCTCCCGAGTTGATACTAGTCACAGGGTTTTCACAGTCCTTACAAAAATGCATGGCTCTGATGTGGCATCGCCACAAACATCTGCATCTATGTGGTCAGACCCACGCACACATCAGGCAACTGACCGGCTCGTACAGTGGCCTGGTGCTGGGGGTGGGAAGTGAGGTAGACGGCTCAATGCATTTTTCCTCACTATAAACAAGCTGACGCGCTTGAATCTATCCCGGTATGCTAAAAGCCGTAGTTAGGACGGGTGTCAACTGACGCTTTATGCAGACCACGCCGTTAGTCCAACGTGTTATGCGTTGGGAGTCAGGCGGCGATGACTCCTTCTTACCCTCTGGCTCCGGTAATTCTGGTGTAAGTGTCAAGGGAGACCAGGTCATGCTGTGGCGCACGCAGACGAGTTCGCCAGTCCTGTCAGCAACTGTGCTCAATACCACATCAAACAATTGACCGGCTCGGACAGTTTGCCTGATGTTTAGGGTGGAGGACAGACAATGAGGTAAATGAGGAAAGGTACAATCCACGAACTCATCGAGGTCGACTATATCAAGCAGAATCACAGTTGTAGTCGGTTATTGTTCTAAACTGACCAGTTAATTGGGAAGTACACGTTTTCGGTCAATTATTTATTTCCCTGCGTTATCGGTAACCGGGTTTACATGGAGAGGTGTATCAAGCTGTGTAATTAGAGAAGAAGGCATAAGTGCATGGATGACATTAAAATGATAAGAAACACTAGAGTTTATTCTTCATGATGCAAGGAACCTAGGATGCGCAGACAAAACGGTAAGAGAATAGGAAGAAGGGACAAGGAAGTATGCCTTAAGCTACAGCCATTAGATTTCTCTGGAGGATTCGAATTGCAAAAAAAAACAATTCTAAGGGTTAACGATTTGCCACCTGGGTAACCCCAAGTTACAGTGGAGAATGGTTTAGTGTGAAGGCAATCGAATGTTGTGTGGCCTTGTCAACAAAGTATTAGTCAACGCTACCCAAACGCTCTCAAAAATTCGATTCAATTGATGAAGTGGCGATCACCGATCAAGTTACAAAACATTCTTGTCCCTTTGTGCCTTGTCTTTTTGGGTACTCTATCATACAGCAATGACCTAACTCATGCAATGTGTGATCGAAATTAGAGCGAGTAGTTTGGCGTCTATTTTCTCTGGTTATTTTGGTTTGTTGAGTGAATTTAAGGCTAAGAAAGTCTTATACTAAAGAACACTAGGTGTTCAATCCTATGTATTGAAGGAAAACAGGCAGAATTTGGGCGAAATCAGAGGTTGCCGGACATTCAAAACAATTCCTGTGCTATTTAATATCCCAGAGCAAAGTTCGTAGTTTTTTTGCATTGAGCTATAAAAGAGCATTAACAAAAGAAAGAAAGGTTTCAAAAACTCTCTTCTCCTGGCTCTTTTGCCACAAAACGCTGGAATAAACTTTTTTACCAGTTACCGTTAGCAAAAAACTTTCAATATACTTTGCCGACGGACTACAGAAAGTTGGAATCATGCGATAAGATACTCTTTGTTTGCATAATATAGTTTCCGCTAATCCGGAATTCAGAAACGCAATGGACCGAAGATAAGCAGTTTCCGCAAAATCTAAGTATGTATTCGGATACTCTGTTGTGTATTTGCAGTGTTAGAATGGGGCATTCAAGTAAACAAATGAAGCGAAAAACGCTCCAATATAAGTCGAAAAGTGAGTTTTTTTATTTTCGTCAGAAAATTTTTCCCTTATTTTCTGGGAAGTCACAAAACCGATCAAGCTTCCACATTTACATCTTGATTTAACCATAATAATAGGTAAATTACGCATATATTCGTCAGTTAAACATCTATTTAACGCGCTTTTTAAAGAGGTAACCTATAATAAAAAGTTTTTAATTGATCTTAAGCAGATGAATTGTCAACTTTTGTATTGGACATTCATTTTCCTCAGTAATGAATTTTCATGTTTGGGTAAATCTACAAATATGACGCAAACGGCCATCTCCATAGAAGGAACATCCAAAAGCTTACTTCGTTGGTAAACGCTTTTAATAAATACCTTATTTTGAAATTTTATCCTTAACACATAGAACAGGATATAAAATTTATTGCCGATTGATTGAAAACAGTAAAAAATGTAAATTATCCACAAATATTTCAAGGAGAATCTTAAGCTTATTGTAATCCACTACTAGACATATATAAATAAATAAATAAATTTGACGAAGGGATAACCCTCTTAATATACACAAAACGGTGTGCATACGCTATCACCTGACAATTATATTTAAATTTAGTTATCTCATTTGCAGCGATTTTTCACGTTTTCATAATTTGCCACTTTTTCAAAAGTTAATATTTCTCAAGAAAATTATGTTACTTTTCACATTAAATTTGCTGAAGGTTATACATTATTATTTCAAAGCTTCGGTACGTGCGTTGATGCCGGTTTCCAAGTGATTATCAATGTTCCGTAAATTTGGGCATTTTGCATGATTTAGGTTCTCTACTGTGTTCATCGTTGCAAATGTTGTTAAGTATTTACCCCGGACCAATTATTTGCAATACGTATAAACGTGAAACAATTGTGCCTATTTTAGTCAATACAGTAGGCTGTTATGGGAAGTTAAATAAAGCGAAACGATTAAGGAGGGTCACAGGAATAGCATGGGAAAACTCTAGGGAGGGCGTTGAGAAACAAAAACACAACCTTACAGAGTAATCTGTTCGGCCATTCAACCGAGAGACAGAATGAAGTCCTCCACTGGCACGAATTTCAGTTCTGCCTGGTTCGTTCCCATTGGCCAAATCCATTAGAAACACGAACAACTCGTGGACATCCTAAAAAAGTAAGGCCAACAAGAACTAAGCCAGGAAAGGAAATGGAGACGTCAGATTTTTGTCTATAGACCAAAAGCCATGACTGAGTTTGGGAAATATCCCAAAAATACTTTTTAAAACTAAGTAAAATTAGTACTTGGGGACAAACAACCGACACCGAGAGCGTCCATGGTAAGCGAGCTTCTATCAGCACAGCGAATGGCATGGCTGCTGAAAACGATTGCAAGGATATAAAAAGTTCAGAGGAGGGAATAACCTTCGTCATTCTATTCAAATAACATTCAGAAATTTGCAATGGACGAGTCCAACGTTTGTCGTATTTTGGGAGAGTTGGAAAGAAGATGAAAGGGCATAAAACCGAAAGAATGCTGTTCTTTTGCGCAGCATTTATGAAATTCATAAAGCTGCCAACGTCCTCGGAGTGTACCTCGTCCCAATTAAATGTAATGCTTTTTTAGGACTGAGGTGCATGGTTTATGCATCCGTCATTAACAATTCAGGGGATCATATGTTATCTCCACAGCAATGTCTCGTAACGTGTGTGCGAGTATCAGAACAGATGTCAGCTAGCCTAGACAAATTATTTTCGACGCACGAAGGCTATTCGGGTGATAGCAAGGCATAGGATGGCCAAGGTTAGCCATCACTGCTACAACGGGCGGAGTTAGAAAACTGGACCCTGATGGCTACGAAGACGTAGACTGTTGTCGGTCAAAATATACTCATCGAAACAATGCACTGAGAATGGGTATAAACATGCCAGTGACGAATTTTTACCATGCCTGTTCTGCAAACCGATTCATGCGCAATCAACCAGTTAAATAGGTAATGTTCGTCAGGCACATGACATCGTTCATGCACTGCATATGCGCAAGAATACCAATTTATATGAGCCATCTTTCTCAGATTCACCCAGAAGGCAGTGAAGGAGCAAGACCAGTGGCCAGAGGCGATGAAGCAGATCAGGTGAGAGGCATGGAAGTAGTGGGATGAGACAGCTCGCTATCCCTCAAGTATATATTATGTCAAATCATAGACCTGGTCGGGAATCACGGATAGAATCGATAATCTCATTTGGGCCTGTCTAGTTAAGTACTCATTCCTGTAACTTGCACCAGCAGCGGCAAGTTCAGCCGCATTACTTCGTCTGCGGTTCAACATAATACTACAACTAGGCTTTCGCCTTTCAACTAAATCCAAAAGTTCAACTTTGAAAATAACTTTTCACCATTAATTGCCTTTTCCCGTTGGAAATACATTGGACAATACATAACCTAGAAAGGTTGGGTGCATCAGAGGTTTCAGATAGAATTAAGACAAATATGCAGTCTTCGGTTTGGAGGATGCCGTTGGAGGAAGGATTGATCCCAAGACGGCTGATTCCTCTTCAATGAGAATACATATGGTTATTCGAAACTGCCTGAAGGTGAACGTACCTGCTGTTCATTGACGGACCATTTCTCCGTGAGCGTAAGCTCCTCAACAAAAGTTCGGTGAGCGTCTGCTAGAATCTCAACGAGATTGTGCTTTTTCAAGTAACCGGATGAACATCGAAGCCCTATTGATAGGGAAAACATGGGTTTAAGCGCAGAGTGCACAAAGCATGAAAAGGTCTAAGGTACGATAGTCCGCCAGTGGCCAGCGATGATATCCACCAGTGTCCCAAAAGGTGGGCTCAGCCGTAATTTGCACATAAATCTGCTTATAGAGATGCAACCTTTCGACGCATCCAAATAGTAAATTAGTACCGAACCTTCTTTGTTGTGATGACAATTAAAAAGATATAATCAAACAACTTACCTATGCATGTCCCACGGGACTAGATACCTAACTCTAAAAGTACCAGATTTCATACAGGGAGAGGGTGCTAGTATGTCAAGGAATTTATTGCCATAAATGACATTTTAAAAAACCGTTGCAGTCTGACCCTCTCTCCTAAGGAGGATAGCATTAGCTATCCAGTTGGCAGCCTGCCATGCCACAGATCAAAGTGCGTCAGATTAACTGCATGCATTGGTTGTCCGTGATAAGCGAATCTTCAGCATCCGCCTCACTATTGTCCTTCCTAGGAGCCAGTGCACAATTCGAGCCCTTCGACTGACAGGTGGTGAGACTGGCCCAGTACGCACAGCCTGCATCTATCTTGTGTCACGCGCGCATACAAGCAAGTATAACAGTTTGTCCGTCATTTTCGACGTCGGCCGACAGCAGCCATGGTTTGAAGACTGCAAATTGAAGGGATAACTCGAGAGAGGGAGAGAGAGAGAGAGAGAGAGAGAGAGAGAGAGAGAGAGAGAGAGAGAGAGAGAGAGAGAGTAGCGAGAGAGAGAGAGAGAGAGAGAGAGAGAGAGAGAGAGAGAGAGAGAGAGAGAGAGAGAGAGAGAGAGAGAGAGAGAGAGAGAGAGAGAGAGAGAGAGAGAGAGAGAGAGAGAGAGAGAGAGAGAGAGAGAGAGAGAGAGAGAGAGAGAGAGAGAGAGAGAACTAACGTATGAATAGAAAGGTTGATGCGGTGGTTGCATACACGATAAAATGTAACCTTAAACAATGGGAGTCTATAGCTACTGTCACTGTGTATGCGCATATGACTTAATAGGTCAAAGTCATGGCCTCGAGATGTCCTTGGATCTGACATGTCCTAGTTCAAGCGTCAAGCTTAAAGGGGTGGAACTGTAAGCGGAATAACATCGAAGATAACTGGTACTGCATTAAGTCCGGATAGGAAATTCGGGACTAGATTGGCGGATTTAACGAGATCTTGTGCGAGGGATGGTGTTTTTAAGCAAGGCATATGAAGCGACAATACGCGAAGCTTTTCAATCCCACAATGACACAGGGGAGACGTTTAGGCTGTAGTGTTGCGATATCGTACAATCTTGCACGTTAAATGTCAATGAGCTCCGCATATTACCATATGGAAGAATATGCTTTGCTGCCTTACTGTGGTCTCTTCTTTTAGTATATCTGCTGCTCCTTGATGATCATTCGGGGGAGAAGGTGCTTTTGCAGTCGATTCGCTTGTTGTTACAGTTCACTCATGACGTCGGCCAAGCGTATATTTGGTGGTGAGACAACGTTGCTTCTACATTAAGCACTTGTAACCCGGTCAAAATAAGGTTATATATAGACTATTGTGCTATAAAGGTAGACGAAAGGGTACGGCGATCAAAACATTTTCATTTCTAGTATTGAGTTAACTGGAGCATAGATTGCATCCGAGGTTTTTTCGGATTTAGCAAGCCCTAATGTACCCTACTTATTTACTCGCATCTAGCTCTTTTTTAATGAGAATGCTTAGTCTAAGCAACTGATGACATACTCACCAGCACCAAAGTTCAAAAATGGCTGCTGATTTAGGTACTGCTTCACGTCCAATGAGTAGAGTAGTTAGTTATTCGCATTCTCCTTGGCTTTTTTTCCTGATAGGAGCCCCCGATCTGCACACATCTGCACACAACATTACTCGCCGCTACTTCGCTGTAACTGCATAAATTGGGAATTTATTACTTTTTGTTCGCTACCACCTGCAATAAGCCGACCGCAGCATGCAGTAAGTAAGAGGTTTTTCAGTCTACCAAACTGTGCTGCCGTAGATGGGTGACTGATAACTTTCCATATCCCATCGTGGAGGACTCCAGGAAAGGTGAGGATGAAAATAAAACTGAAATTCATACCGGAATACAAGAGGTGCAGGTAGTGTATGCTAAAACGGAGAGCGCAGAGCAAGAAAGACCTTCCCCGATTACTTGATATGACGGAACTTAAACACTAAATAAGTCTTTGGAGTCCAACGTGTGCCAAATGCACAACGTGTGGGTGGTAAGATCAAGCGCATTAGAGAATAGGTAGAGCTCCGCTAAGCTACAATGGCCAAGACGAAAATAAAGACCCGTTTCCCTCTAAATGAAGAATTAAAATATCTTGCCACAGCATACGGAAGATAATATGTGGATAAGGCAGTATCGAATAATGACAGTAGGTAACACCGAATTTGAGGTAAGCGATGTTACTATATTGCCACTAGGTGTGTCCACAAATACGCAAGTTTACACTGGTCCCCATGTTCCGAAAGTACACCTTTAGACTATGTTAAGTCCTCTAACAGAGACATTTATAGAACAAGGATCCTGTTATGGTGGAAGAACCAGTCACGAGAAAGTAAGTACGATGGACCATCTTGCTACCCATTTTGGCGGCATATAATCAGGAAAAAACTCAACTTTAGGCAATACGACTCAAGCTACCGACTTTTACCTAAGCGCCGACCAAAAATAAGCTAGAAAATAACAGGAAGCAGTGGTAGGGGCACAAAAAATGTCGCTAGAGGTGAGAGAAAAAGAGATTACATCATGCTAAAAAGTCAAGCGAGTTAAACAGTTCGGGTTTCAGAATTTTTCAGGCTCATCCGCAGTAAAAACAAGGCTCGCATGTGAATGCTGGTACATAGGGAAAAAATTGTAAGCCTGGGAATGGCCACATTAACTTTGATGACAGTGCACGAGCATGAATCCCGTATCGCTAAACATAACTGCACACGACTTCGTGATGCGCCATAGAATATAAGGGAACAGATAAATGTGGTTGGACGCTATTCCCCGTTCGGATGAGAATACGTGCACCTCTCCATGTAGGTGGGCAGTTTAACGTCCATGGGAACGATGAAAGCGCAGTCGTGACTTGCAAACGTTTTGCTTAGAGTGAAGTCGACTTAAGCATCATCCACCTGGCCAGCTCTTCCTACACCCACCGCTTCCCGATAGCAAAAAAACTCCGGACAATCCTAGGTAGGCGTCGGCTCAGTGGCTGAAAGCGCTAAACAGCCCGCCTATGCATATTATACATGATGCTGTTCCTAACTTTACACCTGCCGAGCCTAATTGGAGGAAACCTGCAAGTTCACATGAACGAGAACGCCACAACGGTTACAGTCTGAGCCTCAGTCTTAGGTAGGACCGAGTTACAACGTCAGCGGAAAAACTTCCCGGACATGACTGATATCGCATCTTGATAGATTTAATCACGTCACATTAAGCGTCCTGTCGGAGTCAAGCTGGCTGGTGCTGAAATTAGACGAAGTGGCTGATGTGACGTGGAGTAGCCGCGTGCGCGTGTCACACGACAGTTCGACCGTCGTAGTCCGACGATGTCCACCGTATGCTCATGGGAAAGTTGAGCAGGGACGGTGACTTGCGCGTGATTTAGTTTAAAGTGATAGTAGACTTGCGCTGCATCTACCGCACTCTCTCCTCCTCCCCCACCTGAGCCCAGTGTCAAGACAGAGTCAAGAAGACCGGAGGCGGGAGAGGACGCAGGTGGCTGGCGCGGCTGGGTCCCCTAAGTCCTAGCCGCCCCTAGGTGTGCCACCACACCTCCATGTTCGGCATTTGTTATGGGAGCGCAACCCGAATAACGCCTGCCGTGCCCTAATGTGGCCCCCGTGTTGGTCCAACGCATCTACCACGTGGCCCGTTTAGGGGGCACACACACACACACATGGCGGTCCTCCACTGTACATGGTCAGATTTCACTAAATTATATGGTTCCCAAGTAGAAGAGATGTATAGTTCTCGCACGCGTCTCGCCCGTGAGACGAACGTTGACAAAATGCAAGCAGCATCACTTTTATATAGTTGATGGTTGACCGAGTGACCCTAGTGTGTTTGTATCCAGTCGGGGGGGAGGGGTTGTGAGGGAGCGTGGAGTGTAATGTTTTACTGTTTTTAGCGCATACGCACAGGGGCAGGAGATAGGTCAAGTAGAGGCTCAAGGCGCTGGTTTGCCAGTCAGGGAGCGAGGCATCTGCAAATGATCGCCCAGGCCGATGCATTATTCGAAAGTGTGGTTGCAGTATGAACAGATTGAAATTGCGTCCGCAATGATAGTGGTAGTGGGCAAGATGAGGGTCTCAAGACCGCGATGCTGGCAGCACAGGTGCCAGTAATCGTAGGCGATTCCTAAGATGTAAATGGGTTGGTTATGCGAAAGCGTGTCGCACCTGCGAAGTCTTTCGTGGTCTAAAGGTTGATTTCCAGGTACTGGAATGAGATCCTCAATGTCATTGTGTGGTCATTTTTCTCCGCCATGTCTGCTAGAACCCATAGCGAAGTCGCCGTCAAAAAGTCGCTAAGGCAGGAGCTTTTCATCCCCCTTTGTGAAGTGGCCACTCCATCGCAGTCGCATATGCTTCAGAATGGCCTGGATTATGAGGTTCTTTCCAGGATCCTGGTATCGGCGGGGACACCACTTGTCATATTTCACGGAGCAGCTGATGTAAAACTGAGTGGGTTTCGTGAGCTGGATTTCGCAGATTGTACGTGCTACACAGGAGTTTTGAGAAGCCAACGATGTGCATATTTTCAGTTTGGTGTACAGTTAAATGGCGCGACAATCCCAAACTGAGTGTTGTGGCCTGCCAACGGCCTAACCGGCTTTGGAGCCCAAACTGGCGATTTTTTTACGGGCCGTGGTATTTTTTGAAAGTGCACTGCTTAGGTATGCGAATTTGTTCACGAATGCGAAGAGATTTCAGTTGAAATTTATCCCCGGCTTGATTTATTCGTCAGATGCTTAACGAGCGCTACATACACGACACAGACACACTCCACATTTGAAGAGCGAGGTAAAGTGGTTAAATGTATGCACTCTAGGCAAAATTACTGATGCCGGTACAGTTAACATGCCCTATCTTTGCAAAAGGGACTTGCATTGGAAAAAAACAAGAAACTGATGGGTCTTACTTATTAGATAAACCTACCTTCCAAAAGGGCCACAAGGCAGCACAGCAAACGGTTCCGACGTACAGCAGCGCTGCGTTTCAGTGAATTAACTAAACTGCGACTTGACGCCATTGCCTGAAGGAGAGCATTCAAGTAGCAGAGATTGGAGTTATTCGGCAGGCCGATGGGGAGAGGTTTGTGACGGGCTAAAAGTACAGCGTAGACGTGATCGAAGCGCTTTACATTCATGTCCCGGGTAAAAGAACAAAAAAATTCATTTATGAAGTAGCTGAATAAAAGGCCCGATAGGTTACGAGCCAGTTATTAGGTAAACTGAAGACGTTTACTGTTTACATCTAGCTAATAGACTTCAAAAAAGTTGCCCACGTGTCAAGATACTTTTTTCAAAAATTTTGCTGGCAGCATGGAATATTGAATGGTTCATTTATTGTGTTCAGCCAACCATACCCTAACTATACGTCGAAGATACACGAGAATCGAATTCAAATGTTTTTTTATCACCCCTTCATGCAAAAAAGGTACGTTTGCGGCAGGAGTTGGTCACCCTGCCCGCCGTGGCCGAGAATGTGCAGTCACATGAAAGTGAGTTTGGCGGATTTACCCTGACTGCACGATGGAGTACAGGCAACCATCTTTTTGGCTTTGACATCCGATTCTTATTTTTTAACTGACTTTCCCTTTTAGACGTTCAGGTATATAGATACGACGGAGCGTCCGCCGAAGCATTAGTGGATAGTTTGCTCATAATGGATTAAATTAACTCCAAGATACAAGCTTTCCGGTAGCTGTATGCACTTACAGACTATCGTACACGTAGAGAGTTAATTCATAGCATTATGGGACACATCAGTCCCGTGGGGCCTCGGAGTCCGATCTCCAGCCACGCAGGCTACCGTACAACGACTATAAGTATAGATATAATGACATTACCGATATGTAAAAAGTTGAGTGGAATAGCCATTTCGAGCTTATTAAACATCAATAGCATACACAACTGCAGGTTTTCAACCCCTGAAGCTCAAACCTACGTTCTGTTGGTTATAAGTCCAAAGTTTTAATTAATAAGCCACGAGTTCAATGTCCTGCTGGTCAAGCATCAGGCGTTGCAAATGAATATGACTGGCTGATGACGGCTAATAAGCCAGAAATTGCTATGTCAGTCTCCCTTGCCTTTGCCGGTTATGTCACACCTACCATTGTAGTTTTACAAGAAGTTAAGACAACTGGTGGGCCAGACATTCCTCGCGTACACCGCACGAACATAAATCCGATTGAGGTCAGTTTAAATACGCATTTAACGCTGTGGACAAAAATGACAGGAGTCAGTGCAGATAAACTGTTTTAGTAAACGCAGGTGCCATTCATCAAACAGTTAAACACTTTCGATATCTTAAGGAAGTACCCGCCATGCTTTGCGTTCGTGAAGTACGGTCAGGAAAGGAGATTATCACCGACGGGTTTACAGGTAGAGTTGGTAGAATGACATCACCTCGAGGAAAACTACAGATAATTTAGAAATTTAATTCCCATCATCGACTTAAGTTTTAAAACCCTTACACTAACAAGATATATGGATCGAGTATAACCACATTTTTTGGGCTGCCCTTGCATAAAAAGATCAAATTTAGGGAAGTTGGATGCAAAATATCAATAAGGGCAGCAACAGGTACGAATCATTTTATCGGGGAGTGATTATAGCAGTAACAGCACACAAGGACTTAAATGGGAAAGAAGTGCTAATCCGCACAAAAAAAGCTCAGATTAAAGTGCATTCTGCATTTGGCAAAAATCTAGAGCCCTTGGCAACAGATTCACCGTCTTTCAAGCGAAGTGACAGCAGTAAAACTTCGATTTACTTATACTTTTCTATCTTTAAAGGACAGTGCCTTCGAGTTTCCAACTACATTAAGGGGTAGTGCTCACAGTGTTTTGGATTCCACGCTTTCAAAATCGTAATAACTTCGGTATTAGATGGCCTTCGACTTCAGTTATATTTTAGTATCGCGGTGTACTCAAAACGGAGGCATATCTTGTAAAGTTTATGAGATTTAAAAACTTTTGTGGAAGACGAACATTTTGGAGTAACGACGCTAAGGGGAGTCATGCTTTAAAGTAAAATTATTCAATTGTTAAGTTAGATGAAGGAACTAGATATAAGAATTGGTGCATTCCTGAATTCACTTAAGTGGCTCTGTGCAAGGCGCGTAGTGTCAAAACACAAAACAAGGACTTAGGGGAATTCCAGCGTGATTAGACAATCTAGGGCAGCAAGACGACAAAATCTGAAATAAGCGCATACGCTATCTGGTGCACAAAAACCATGCATTGGGTTTGCTGATGCACCATACTTATACGTCCCTTCGATTAAGTGTCTAGCGCTAACGTTAGGCATTGGAGACATCTCAATCTGTCGTTATCTCGTCAGAGCAAATTAGATTAAACAAGTTGATTAACAATCAGCAATTTGGAAGCGCTGAGTAAAAACCAGGTAAGGTAAGGGTAAATTCATATTTAAATGAGAGAAAACCGTCAATCCCTAGAATATAAAAAACATTAAACTGTGCCGAGGTGATAATTGAAGTAGGGCAGGGATAATGCGGAGCATGTCTTGTCTGAGGTGGTGCCAAGATGGTGCCAATTGCGATTAAACGCAAACAATAGTCAATAAATAAACCTTGTGTTTCGCAGGAAGGATTTGTTTTCTAAACTAAGATAAGAAATATTTTACTGAGACAAACAAAATGATCCACAAAAGGATCACTTGCAGATAAGGAGGATCTAAAATGATATACTGAAACAAACTAACAGTTTTAATGTGGGAGCTTATTTACAAACCCAATAATGAAATTCTTCGCTGTACTCGCATTGGTTTATGACTCCTACAGGAGAGAATATCAAGAAATCAACAAAAATGAACGAAAAATGGAAGTGGTTTTGATTGTGAAAACACCAGCTTACCTATCCAGAAGGAATAATACTTTCGGATAAAGATTGGATAGAGGAGGCTGCTTATAGCCACGGTAGTACCGCCAAGCAGCGATACGACGAGGAAGCTTTTCATGTGTCTCTGAAACAATTGTTGGTGGCTCAGCCCTAAACGTTCACATGACAGAAGCGTACTTACATTGGATAATTTGTGAGCTTTCAATGAGTGTTTTCCTCACCAATTCCATGGTACAAACCTTGACTGCGTCTCCTGAAATAACAGCCAGGTAGACAAGAATTGCACAACTGGAAGAAACTGGTAGACCTATAGGGTTTTTGTAGGGTTTAAAGCCAATCGGGAATTCGAAAAGTTCGCAAGAGACGAAAATATTATTCAAGTTGAAATGCTTTTGCCCTAATCAGTACGCAAGAGCTAGCAAATACAAAAGATAGAATCTACCAGCTTTAGTTGGCAGAAATATGCCAAGATGATAAATGGAAAATACGCAATTAAAGTGCGGCAATGCGTATATTAGGTTATTGTCGTTGTCAATAAACCATGTAGAACAGGATTTCGAAGCTAAAAATACCGAAACGAGGTTGAGAAATGTGTATATTCGGACTTTACAGTCGATTTCTTCGCCATGGGACAGCGACAGAGCCACGATATCGGCACACAAACGGCTCAATGGCAGTGGGGCCCTCCTCAGCCCACTCCTCCTTGGCGTAGCTCTCCACAACCCCAAACTCTTTGGCGCGGCCCTCCACAGCCGACCTCTCCTTGGCGAGGCTCTCACCAGTCTCCTCGACGCGGGAAGTGTAGGCAACAACGTGGTCGTCAGACCCGCCCTCCACCTTCCCCAGGTGTTCATGTGATCACCTCAGGTTAGGAAGAAGCGCTTGGTAAGTGCATATTTATATCTGATATGCTTATTGCAAACGTAGGTTACATGCCACACTACCCTGCTATAGATGCAACCATAGGAAATACTAAGTTGCCATGCTTAGTTGATTCAGGAGCCGGCTGCTCCATCATTAGGCAGAACATTTTCCTTCAGCTTCAGGCAAGAGTGAAGTATTGCACAAAACCTAAGGTCAGCCTGAAGACGGCAAACGGAGCGACTTTGTGACATAAAGGCATGAAAGAGCTTAATTCGGAAATAGGTCACGTTATTTTTAGTCATAAGTTTGTTGTCTGTCCTGACATTGCGTGGGACTGTATATTAGGTGCTGACTTTCTTCATGCATTTAAATGCTCCTTAGATTTTAACGCTAACACTCTCCATGTCGGTTATACTGAGGTACCTTTCAGGACCGAGGTACCGGATATTCAACATGTAGTTAATGCATTTAGGTAAGAGAAGGTTAATAATTTAGTGCCCCCTTCTCTTGACAAGGATAGCTCGTCTAAGTAATGGAGTTTGATAGAGGAGTTTAAAGATATCTTCGATTGGGACGGCCGTTCACTCTGACGTACTTATGTAGCTCAGCATGAGATTGATACAGGTATGACTCGGCCTACGAAGATTCCTCCTAGGCGATTACCCGTGTTCTACCAGACACAGTTAAAGGCAATGATCGATGATATGTTAGACCGGAAAATTATCAGGCCGTCCAATTCACCTTGGTCGTCTCCGGTCGTGTTAGTTATGAAGAAGGATGGCACTATGCGGTTATGCGTTGACTATCGCAAATTAAATGCAGTGACAACTAAGGATTCTTTCCCTCTGCCCAGGATTGATGCAACCCTAGATGCCCTTTCGGGTAATCAGGTATTCTCTACTCTAGATCTAGCAGCCGGTTACTGGCAAGTAGAAGTGCGACCCGTTGACAGAGAGAAGACTGCTTTCGCAGTCCCCTCGGGTCTTTACGAGTTTGAGACAATGCCTTTTTGCCTAGCTAATTCTCCAAGTACGTTTCAACGGCTAATGAATCAAGTCCTGGCTCAACTCATTCCCAAGTCATGCCTTGTTTATATGGATGACATAATTGTTCTTGGTAAGGATTTTGACAGTCATATTAGCAATGTCCGTGCCGTGTTTACCAGTCTCCGACAGGCTGGTCTCACCCTTAAGCCCTGTAAGTGTGTTTTTATTTGACCTCGTGTCAAGTTTTGAGAGCATGTAGTCTTGGCCTCTGGCATAAAAACGGACGAGGATAAAATCAGGCAAATCCTTGAGGGGCCCACCCGTATGGACGTAACTAAAGTCCGCAGTTTTCTAGGACTGGCTTTTTACTGTATAAGATTTATCAAAGACTATGCTCACATAGCGGGTCCGCTTCACAAGCTGACCCAGAAAGAAGTACAATTTAAGTGGACTGCTGGTTGTACTAGTAGCTTCCAGACGTTGAAGGATAAGTTGTGCACCACTCCTATTTTAGTTTTTCCTGACATAAGCAATGACGCCAGGAAATTTATTCTTGATACCGATGCTAGTGACACTGCCATAGGCGCCGTCCTCTCCCAGCAACAACCAGATGGTACAGAGGGCGTCATTCAGTATCTAAGCCGATCCCTGACAAAGGCAGAACGCCGTTACTGTGTGACCAGAAGGGAGATGCTCGCACTCACCCACTTCGTGGAGGAATGCCGGCCATACCACCAATACCGGCCTTTCATCGTGCGCACGGATCATAGATCTCTGACCTGGTTGCAGAACTTTAAGAACGCTGAAGGACAGGTTGCTAGGTGGCAAGAGAGACTAGCCGGGTATGAGGTCGAATGCATATACCGTCCAGGACGTCAGCCCAATAATGCTGATGCTCTCTCTCGGAAGCCCTACCGTCCCCATGGCGAATGTCCATCATGTACAGACATAAGCATTAGTACCGTGTCACTACAAGACGACCAAAGCCGTCTATGGGCGCAAGCTCAGCAAGGGGATCCTCATATTGGACCGATATATCATAGGAAGTTAAGTGGCTCTCGACCACTTAGTGCAGTTGAACTGAGAGGCCATAGTTATGAGACGCGTTGCTTGCACACGGTGTGGGACAAACTCTTTATGGATAATGAAGTTTTGTTCTTTCGGGATGGTGAACAATACCCGCGACGTATTCTTCTACCCTTATCCATGGTAGACGAGGTTCTTAATAGAATCCACACACAGGTGGGACACGTGGGCATCCATAAGACCGAGTGGGCCCTAAGGCGCCGATACTGCTGGCCTAACTTGAAGCAGTCAGTATGGAACTTTATTCGGTATTGCACCCTGTGCAATCAGATCAAACCGCTACGACAGCTGAATAGGGCTGCTCTTCAGCCTATTCTGACGGGATACCCCAACGAACGTGTGGGCGTTGACTTAGTTGGACCACTACCGCCATCAGTTCGGGGCAACCGATATATTCTAGTGAAGGTTAATTTCTTTACCAAAATGGCTGAAGCGGAACCCCTTCCCAACATGTCGGCTGAAACTGTTGCCCAGGCCATCTTTAACAATTGGGTATGTAGATGGGGCGCACCAGAACAGATCCATTCGGATCGAGGGTCCTCGTTTGAAAACGCGGTTCTTCACAGTCTGTGTAAATACTTAAAGGTCAATAAGACGCGCACCACGGCTTACCATCCGCAAGGTAACGGTCAAGTGGAGCGGACGAATAAGTCGCTAGTTGGGTTACTAAAGGCTTTTGTAGATCGTCAGGCTCCCTTCACGTGGGATGATGCATTGCCAGCATGCATGCTTGCATACAGCTCCACGATTCACTCGTTGACACAGCAGACGCCTTTCGCACTCACCTGTGGTCGTGAAATGCGAAAATCAGAGGATCTACAGGTACCTCTGGAGAATAATCAAATACCGGTTGGTTTTTACGTCGCTGCACTCCACAAGAAAATGCGTATAGCCACTGAGGTAGCACGGATACACTTACAAGGAGCCCAGAGGCACCAAAGGAACATTATGACAGGCTGGCACATGGGTGTCCATATGAGGTCGGTGATGTCGTGTGGCTCAGGGAACATGCGACTCCCCTGGGATTACCGAGTAAGTTAGTAATGGACTGGTCAGGGCCATATACCGTCACCAGAATGCTCTCTGATACGACTTGCGTCATTCAAGGTCGAAATCGACCTTTTACCTCTGAATTCACGGTTCACTTTAATCGACTTAACCTGGGGGAAAGGCCAATGGAGGATAAACACATAGCAGAACACCCAGGCGATGCAGTGCGTTACGTAGATCATGAGGGGGTCGAGAGATGGGTTGAAATCCCACCCGAAGGTAGAGAAGAGACCGTAATGCCTTATAACCTTCAAAATTCAAGGGACACCATACGTTTGCTAGATGACATTGAGCTCGCTGAGTACCGTGACAACTTTACGCAGGAGGGTGCAATGTAAAGATGGAACCAAAATTTCTCAATTTTCTCTAGTAGCCCAGATTACTAGCAGATTACTAGCGCAAGCCCGGAAGTCCATAAAATCTTAACTCTTAGCCCTATTGGTTCTTGTCGATCTACAACGTATGATTTACCCATACCCATTGGTCTATTCTATGTTAACCTATCAAATCGTCTGGAGAATACGACGTAAATACCGAGGAGAATTTAGGCTCATCACTTTGAACCGGAGACCGCCCTCTGACGCTTCTTCAGCCATCGCCTTTCCATCTCCTACGGACCTCCCGAAGATCTCCTCAGGACAGCCAATCCCCACCAAAGGATCCTCGCAGGACCAAGCCCTCAATAGAATATCAACTTCTTGCTTCAAATAATCCCTAAACTCTTCACCTTGCCTACTGTCTTGTTCTTTCTTGGGCGTCGTTAATTTGGATTCGTCGCGCATCTAATACGGGCCCATTACACACAACTGGAAGAAACTGGTAAACCTATAGGGTTTTTGAACAGATTATAGCCAATCAGGAATTCGAAAAGTTCGCAAGAGACGAAAATATTGTTCAAGTTGAAATGCTTTTGCCCTAATCAGTACGCAAGAGCTAGCAAATACAAAGGATAGAATCTACCAGCTTTAGTTGGCAGAAATATGCCAAGATGATAAATGGAAAATACGCAATTAAAGTGCGGCAACGTGTATATTAGGTTATTATCGTTGTCAATACACCATGTAGAACAGGTTTTCGTAGCTAAAAATACCAAAACGAGGTTGAGAAATAAAGTAGTATGAAAAGTGAAATTTACTTAAAATCATAATAATAGCCTCATAACTTTATTATTAGAAGTAATAAAAGTAACCGATCATGAACATGTTTATTCTTGCAACTATCTCGATGAGTGAAGTGACCGAAACGAGACCGATAATAATAAAGCCGTTTCTTAACGTTTTTGGTGAACACTTGAGGCAGAAATAAACATGCAGATGTGCTACTCATATAAAGGCCGTTATGTGTATAGTTTGAAAGTGGCATATGTCAGTGAAATAGCGTGAATTTTAGTCATGAATTAGATGAGGATTCTTTACGAGCACCAGACCCGCCTGGCCCCCTCTGGCCCGGCAGGGGCCAGGCGGAGCCAGAGAGGGCAAAGTTGACAGTTTGGCACCCTCTGGCCCTCTAAATAGAAAAAATTGCGCAGCGGGACTCCACGATTTCTTGCAGTAACAGCCCGACATCCTTTATATCGAACGCCCAGCGCACATAGCCTTCCCCATCATAATCGGCCACTTCTTATGTACCCCTAATTATTGTTCTATTAACGGCCCAATTTTATACAATTTATATGGCTTCCGTTTGCATCCATTCAAGCCATCCCTGCGATGTACCCACTCACTTATGAAATAGGATATGTGAAGATGAAATTAGCATATTACTTTATTGTAAAAATTGTTAAATAACACTGTACATGGGCAGGATAAATTTGTCATTGGTTGTCCACAGGGCTGCTGTTATCCGTTGGTTGTTCTTAAAAAACGAAATATGTTGGATACCGTGGTGAACATTATCAAACGTGTTATAACTCAAAAAGTCATGATTTAAACAAATATTACTAAGTTAATAACGTGTAAACCTGAAATGCGTTAAGTGTTAAGACACTGAGGTAATTACCACTGAAGTAGTGCGAATTTCGATCATCGCTAAGGTGCTAAGTTCAGTTCAGTTTAGTTTAGTGTATTTTAGGAAAAAAGGCTTACGTTTTTGAATTCCCTTTTTGTTACATAAATATCGCACAAATTAGAAGCAATGTACAGAAATTACAGTTAAGTGAATGCAGACATATTAACGTAGTGAATTGGTATTGTTAAAGGAAAGTTAAGATTTACATTTTCCTGAAATTGAAAGGATTTCAAACTTTTGTCTACCCAGATTTCAGCCTTTCCTATACAACATTAATTTTTCTAATTTGTCCCAGCTTGTCCGTTCTTCAACGATAGACAAGCATATTTTAGACCTCATTTTCACAAACGACGGTGCTCCCCTCTTCGTTGATTTTAAGCAGATCCTCTTCCAAAATGACCATACATTCATTCACTGTTGTTTACCGATTCTCTTATTGAAAAAGGCAAACGCCGTTCATATTTATCATGCTTTTGACCTTGCAAATATGAGCTTTATTCACAACTTTTTGGACTCATTGGACTGGCAGCATCTCTCCTCCATGAACGACGCAGCAAGTCTTTCTGACATCATGTCATTCATGTCAAATAACATCCTGGAATGTATGCGAACAAAAATTGTTAAGTCCTACGCTTCGGAATCCACGGTCCCTCACTTTGTTTTGCCAAGATTAAAGAAATTGAGAAAGCAGTAAAAAGATCAAAATACTAGCTGGTTATCTGTGCATCTAAGGGTTGTAGAGATTTTTAAATTAGCCTCTAAGATTTGTCTTGCACGTGACAGTCAGAGGGAATCTTGCGCACTCTCTGAGTCAAATTCTTCAAAATCAGTGCGTTCTTTGCAAATCATCTTACGATGGAATCTGAACCGGTTCCGACGTTTCAGGCATCCTCATTCAATGTTATCAGCACCATTGATTTCTTCATAGAACTAATTCGTAAGCAAATAATGCTTCTGAAATACCCGCATTCTTCGGGGACTGACGGTATTCCAAACTCAGTTATTAAAAGAGTGTCGAGCTTTCCCCGATTGCTTAGCCATATATTCTCAGTTTATATTTTAAACGGATTCATTCCTGACTCATGGAAGACATCTTTTATTCTTCTTGTCATCAAGTCGGGATGTCGTTCGAACGTAAATAATTATTGAGGCGTTCACAAACCCCGGCTCTAGCAAAGCCTCTTGAAAATATTATTTTTAATCAAATTCTTGAATTTCGCCTAGGAAATAAGCTTTAAAGTGACTCGCAATATGGTTTTTTACTTGGAAGATCATGCGAAAGGTGTCAATTAGCTTTTCTTAACCTTGCCACTTCCCTTCGTAATAAGCAACAGTCAGTGGTCGTGATCTACTTTGACCTGAGCAAAGCCTTTGACAAGGTACCGCACAGACGTCTTCAAGTGAAACTGGAAGCCCTCAGCATTCGGTGTCCTCGCCTTGACTTCATTGGTTCCTACTTGTCTTACCCCAGCCATATGGTCTTAGTAGGTAATAGCTATTCGACGCCCCAGCCGATCACTAGTGGCGTTTTTCAAGGCATGATTCTAGGTCCCCTTCTCTTCATTCTGTACATAAACGAAATTTCAACTTTATTAACAAATTCACAAAATTTCCTTTAAGCTGACGATCTCAAGTGCATTTATTCATTTTCGGAAGACACTACCAAAAGTTGCATTGATAAAATTAACACTGATCTTCTTATACTCTCACGTTGGAGCTGTATTTGGCAGATGGGATTTTCTCAATCCAAGAGTATTTTCATGTGTTTTGGCCCCGCCAAGCTTCCTGGACCCCTAGTATTTCAAAATAGTACATTTTTAGAACGATCAACCATAAAAGACTTAGGTCTAAGTTACACGAATAAGCCAGCTCTATTGCCTCATGCAGATCGAATTTCTGCAAAGGCTGCACAGACATGTGGTTTTATACCACATAATTTCTTCCTTCCGGAAATAAAGTTAAACCCGTACCGCATGTTTGTTCTTTCTATCCTAGAATACTGCTGTCCCCTCTGTGGGCTGATGAACGCCTCTGATTGCAGTAAGATTGAAATATTTTACAGTTTTTACTCGAAGACTATTTTCTCTTCCTGGATCCAGTATCTCTTATACGAATAGATGCCAGTTAGCGAACAGTACATTTCTCTGGGTTAGATGACTCGAAGCCGGTCTCTGCTTCCTGTTTCGCGTTAACTCTTGCCCAAATCTCTCAAGAATTAACGCTCTCACTCCGGTTGATCGACCCTATGCTACTCGTAATTCCTCCATGATCATTTTGCTACCCCTTAGCTCCAAAACTAACCGTTTCCAGTTTTGTGCTTTCAAAGCTGTTTTATATGGAAAAATCTTCCCCTTGCAAATTAGGTTGTCGTTTACATTAGCTATGTTCAAAACAAAATTACTCAAACATTTAACTTAAGAAGATATAAAGTCTTAATTGTTTGTTTCCTACTCAAACTCGCAACTTTTGGATTTTGAAAAGAGTCCTCCTGGTATTTGAGGTAGCTCCATTGATATTATTCAAATCAATTCAATTCAATTTATTGAGGGAAATAGGCATGGGCCTTTGAGTACCCTATTTGTAACGTAAAATTAAGTGCGGTATACAGAGAAACCATGTGGGTTGCAAAGGTACAAAAGGCGGTCATAAAATATGACAAGTGGTGCACGACTCTCGAGGGTTAAGATAAATTCCTCATCGCTCAGGCTCTTTGCGGAACATAAAACTGTCAAGGTTCCTTTTAAAGCTTTCCAGCGATGGTGACATCACAACGTCGTCAGGAGGGCATTCCATGGTTAAACCACTCTGACAGAGAAGGAGAACTTGCGCACATCCAGTCTCGCCTGCTGGACACGCAGTTTCAATGGGTGACCTCGGAGATAGGTCGTGGTGGCAAATTCAAAGAAGTCCGAGAAATCCAGGCAACAATCCAATTCCTTCACAATGCGGAATGTCTGCAGGAGATCACCACGCATTTGCCTATAACTCAAAAGGGAACAGATTAAGATTCATTAGGCGGGTTGGATATGGCAAGGAGCTTTGACTTCTAACCATTTTGGTGGCTTTCCTCTGTACTCTTTCGAGGCAGTTCTGATCTTGAACTGTCCAGGGTTTCCAGGCCTGCATAGCATATTCCAAATGCGGCCTAATGAATGTTCCAAAAGTCTTAGCGAAAAGATCTTCATCGAAATCTTAAAAGGCTCGTCTGATGGCATTCAACACCGAAATTGCGCTCTTCGCCACTTTCAAGCAGTGAGACGATGGTTTTAAGGTGGTGGTCGTCAGCACACCAAGGTCCTTTTGGGTTTCCACGTCTTTTAAGGCTTCACCGTTGAGAAAGTAACTTCTACTTTCAGCAGATCCAGATGGGTTGCCTAAGCGAAGTATTGTACACTTATCGACGTTGAACCACAAAAGCCAATGATTCGACCACTCCTCCAACCGAGTTAGGTTGATCTGCAGTTTATCTTCGTCAGCAGGGCTCTGGATTACATTCCAGATTTTAATGTCATCGGCAAACATTGCTGCTTCTTAGTCGAGATTCCTGACACAATCGTTTACGTATATTAAAAACACTTTTAGCCCTAGTACTGAGCCCTGAGAAACCCCACTCTCAACCGCAGCTGAACTTGACCTCTCTTGGCCGATGCACACAACCTGGCGCCGACCCACGAGGAAGTTTTCGATCCACTTGAGGAGGTTACCTCTGATTCCAATTCTTTCTAGCTTGTACAGCAGTCTCTCGTGCGGCACAGTATCGAAGGCCTTTTGAAAGTCAATGAAGGCAATTTGAACCGCGTGTTTATCTTCAAGTGCTTGGATCCACCTCTGGAGCGAATACAGCAAATTCGTTGTGCATGATCTTCCTTTTCTGAACCCGTGTTGACAGCTTGATAACAAATTATGAGTCTCTAGGAATTTCACCAATTCGCTCTTGATGATCCTTTCCATAATCTTGCCAAGGATGCATGTCAAGCTTATGGGCCTGTAGTTTGTCACTGACGCTCGGCTACCGCTTTTGTACAAGGGAGTTATATGTGCCAGCTTCCAATCGAAAGGAAGTGTTCCGGAGTCAAAGGACTTTTGAAAGAGCACTGACAGAGGTGCGGAAAGTTCATTGGCGAGTTCTTTCAGAAGCTTGGGTGGAAGCTCGTCTGGTCCTGGGGATTTCGACTCTTTTAGTTCTTTTAATTCCTTTTGGATCAGAAATTCTGAGAATAGTATGTGGCTAATGCTTGCAGTCGGCGGGTTATCCACTGAGGGACGAAGGAACCTTGCCTCGTTAGTGAAGACTGAGCAGTAGAACTGTGAAAAGTACTCGGCTTTTTCCCTGTTTTCAGAAATTTAGACGCCCACGGCAGTCTTAATCAGTGGTATTTGATGTTTATTCCTTGTACATCTACGGAGGTAACTGTAGACTAACTTTGGATTCTGCGTTGCCTTTTGCAGCAAAGTCTTCTCAAATTCTCTTCGCGTTTTAAGAATAAGGCTTCTCATTTTGTTTCTCTGTGTTTTATACCTATTAAAATAGGCGACTTGATTAGACTCGCAATATTTTCTCCACAACTTCTGCTTCCTGTTTATTCCCCTTTTTAAGTTGCTGTCTAGCCACCCAGGACGCTTGCTGTGATGGACACTCGTTAGGGGGCAGTGGTTGTCCATAAGTTGCAGAAGAAAATTTCGGAAGGACTCCCAATCTTCGTTCACGGTGCTCGAAAACATTGAGGTCCAGTTGATGTTGTTAAATCTGCTCGCATCTGATGAAAGTTTCCTCGCCAAACGTTACCCGTTTTTCCTCTATAGCAGGCGCAACGGAGAATAAGGAGTAGTCCCACATAAGCACCACATGATCACTACGACCGAGCGGAGACATTGAAATAATCTCGTCAATGCTGCCTGATGTTTTCATGAAAACCAGGTCAAGACAGTTAGCCCTTTGTCCTTCACGTGTTCTGGTGGGGAAAGGGATATGTTGTGTGAGGAGTGCCTTCAAGGTATTTTGCAGAAAACATAATCAAAAGTCGATTTCGGGCATGATGATTGAACAGTGCTCCAGTTAATTCCTGGTGCATTGAAGTCACCCATAATCATGACATTAGGTCGACTGGAGAAATTTTCTAATTGTTCCAACAAGTGGGTGTCCGCGACTCGGTCTATCCTAGGTGGCCGATAGACAATGAGGACATCTAGACATGGAGAGCCAAGAGCCTTTATATTCAACCATATGGCTTCCGTACTGCACGCAAACTTGCTCGTCTTGTCAGACACTATTAGCATGTCTTTCACATACACAATTTTTCCACCACCCTGTCGGTTTTCTCTGTCCCTCCGATATATTTGGTATCCAGACAATATTATTTCGCTATTTCGAATACTGCCCGACAGCCAGGTTTCGGTTACTGCTATCACATCCGGAGATACTTCGGCAAGGCAAATTTTTAACTCATAAAGTTTTGATAAAAGGCTTTGTGCATTTGTATACAAGCACTTCAATTTCGCGCCGACCAAATTTCCTGTTGTGTTTGTCAATTTTTTTGGGCCAAACTGTGTCTCCTCTAACGTCAAGGTCATATGTCTTTTCCGTTTCTTGATGATTATCGGTAACTCTGGTTTCTTTAGTGAGAACGCTGGGTGTTACGGAATCAGTTCTGACATCTCTTTGGGCAATTGGTTCCCTGATGGTTTTGGCGTTAGTGAGGTGGCTGCCGTGGTCCTCAGAACAATCGGTTGGTTCAATGGAAAATTCGTATTCTTTTAAACTACCTTCCCCTTGAAAATAGCCAGATTGTGTTCGCCAGCCTTCAGTCTTGATTGTAGTTCCAAGACAAGTTCCCGGCGTTCCAGCCTTTCCGCAAGCGAGTAGTCCGGTTGAAAAAAACCTCTTTATGCGAGTGACGGAGGTTATTTTTTTTGGATAGGATCGCCTTGATTTGGTCTTTGCTCTCTAGCATTATTTTCAGAGGTCGCGGTCGCGGCGTTCCTAGGCTGTCTTCAGACTTTTTGCCGATCCGGAATGATTAAATAACTTTTACTTCCACGCCCGGTAGGAGCAACTGGTTTAGGAGGCCATTAAACGAAGCAAGGTCTTCGGCGACACGGTCTTCTGCTCGGACTGCAGTTGACTCATGCAAACACTGAATAACTAAACACTGTTGTCGATCCTGGTGTTTGGAATTTTCGCTTCCTCCTAAGTTCTCCTGAGGAACACGAGAACGGTTTACAGAGCTCTCGTTGGGATTTAGTCTACCTCTGACCGTACTCTCATCTAAAGGCTTCAATGAATCCATCAGAGTTGATTCTGATTTTGTCCGCCTGTTGTGGTGTTTCCCCATTGCAGCTTGCCACGCGTTTGTTTCTTCGGATTCAACTACGGGCTCTTTAGAACACCCAAGATAGCAGGATGAGATTTGTGGTTTGCTCTGGTCGTCGTCCGTAGGATTCAGAGACTGTGTTCCCGTTGTCCGGTCGTTATGGGTAATCGCGTCCTATATTGTGAGCTGTAACATATTGCAGTTTTTGATACTTTTGGTGCTTTAGTCACTGCCTTTTTAACTGGAATATTGCTAAGCGTATTTCGTCGAGTAATGTTATCTTGCAAGAGCTTCCTTAGGTCTGCAAGCTCATTTTCCAGTTTTTGAACTCTTAGTAAAATATAAGAAAATCCAACGCAATATTTGTCCTCTTAGCCGACGGATTTGGCTGCCATTACGCTTTTTGCGCGCTTTGCTGGTTTTTGGTTGTAATTATAAACTGATTAAGTGCCAGTCGTGGATGTCGAAGCCAACTCAACAGGCTTTCCTTTAAAGGAAGTTCCGTGACTGGTTCTGTTGCTAGCAAACAATTGTTTTGAGTCCATAAATGTTAAAACGGCATAAAAGTATGTTCACCTTTGAGCGTATAACGAAACTTTCCGACTGGCTTTGGAGTATGGCGAGTATTTAATGCAATATGAGCAAAAATGTTTAAACTTGTTAAAAAACGCTTTTGAAAAATACTATAAACGGTATGAAGGATATTCAGGAACGACTCAGCCGTTCGGATATTTCGAAGGTCCTGGATAACTTCAGATCTTCACGAGGTTGTACTCGTTTGGTTCCCTGAGTGGTTGTCAGTTTTTATTGGTGCAGAGCCTGCGCAGTCAACTTGAATAAGATGATGAACAAATTCCAATTTGATCCGTTTTATGACGAATTTCGGCACAAGGAAGAATTCCAGATGAGCAGGAAGCAAATAAGTACATGCAGTTGAAACAGTATTGTCCGGAACAGTCCTAGTGAAGTGGTAACGAAGATCAAATTGTCCAAGTTGGAGAACAAATAATTGGTTGTGCTTATAGGGTCGTCAAGGTCAAGGTCCTCTTCAAGGTCAAGGTTCTCTTCAAGGTCAAGGTCCCTAATTGGTCTCTAATTATATTTCCATCATCCTCTGCAGGGTCAATCTTTGCATTAACTTTTTCGTCCCTTATTTAAACTAGCACCGCCAACTCTTGACAACCTTGATACTTTCCTCCGATTATGCAGCCACGACGATATTCTCCAGGTTCAGTTGACGATCGAGGCGGGTTCTGATGGTTTTGCCAATTTGATTGGTGGACTATGCAGTCAGCAAGGTCGCATCTCGATGATGATCTCATGACCTCTACTGTCCCCTCTTCGTTTCGCACCTAGTGTCCACGATGAGTTCCTAATCTCTCACATCCACTGATGGTTATAAACAGTAGCTCTGTCTGCTATATTATCTCTCACCCGACAAGGAGCGTTCCGAACACTCATACATCGTCAGCAACATCAAAATACTATCCCATTGCATCTAGATATTGATTTTTGAGTGAAGCAGTTTTTTCTCCTAGTTTTTGTTTTAAATTGGTGGCTTCCCCGAACTCGACCTCCGATTTAACCATAAGAGTTTTCTTAACTGCTTCTTTTCTTGTTCACCGTATATATCAAAGATTGGTGACTATTGTTTTAAAAATAGCAAATCGTTCTGAATCGGATACGCCTGTAGCGGCCAAAGACTTCGAGGTTTGCACACACACACGGGCGAGTAACGCACCTGTAGTCGTTATTAGACGATGCGCGTATTGAACATGGTCTCTAAGCCCCATGCCGATCACTCAAACGCAACAGTCATTAGAAGGAACGGCAGAAATGTTGGAAATGGATTCTACTATTAAGAAAGATATAAAGGTATTAAAATGCACAATAGAAAATAAAGAAGGGAGCGTTACATGAGGCGATATCCCTTTTGGAGTGGGGGGAATAACGTCATGTCTGTGGGATAACCGGCGGGGAGTGGAACGCTGTGGGCAACTGCAGGGTCCGGACGAGAGGATGCTGACATTGAACGGAGGGTAGCGATACGATAAGCGGCGACGGTACTTGTGGGGATGGGGGTCAGCGTTCGAGAGTGGAAGGGGGCACCGGCATCTTCACCGACATTCCATCACTCCATCCCCATCCGGGATCCGCGCGAAAAGTGATACCAGTCCATTCAAACAATTCTGTCAGAACTGTGGTTCGTTACACGCCTACCATATTTCTCATTTCTGCTGTTAATATGGCTGCTCACATAGTGCAGCAATTATCCACTTTGTATTAATTTATACCGCGATACTAAGTTTGTAATGACGGGGCGCTCTGGGCCTTAAATATATAATTTATTTATTATTTATTATTATACCCTACCAGCACATGGCCCGTTCAACAGAGGGGCCCAGAAGGGGTCTGGCACTGTCGACTTGTAAGCTGTATTAACCATATGGTCAGGCTTGTTGCAAAGACTTCAGAAGGTATCAGTGTTTGTATTTAAACACAAATAGGCAAAATTTCCAAGATAAAATAGTGTTTAAGGGTAGTTAAATAGTGAATGTGATGAACTGATTATTGATGCTTTGTCTAAGTCAGTAATTTGGACGCTAAGTGTGTACCAGCCTCTCTGTGTGACTTGTAAGTCTGACTTATTGGTCGCAAAGATGCTGATACCTAGTTAGGTAATCTAGTGGTCAGATGTTTTATAAGATAATTAACTAATTTGTGCCTTTAAATTTCATGTAAATTTACTTTTTCTCAAGTTAAATCTAAAACATTAAAAGCAATTTTTGGTACCAAACGGAATGTTAAATATGCCCTTATATCCTTTATAGATCGTGTTCTTTGGTTCATGCAAAGTAACAATGGAGCAAAAATATTACGGAATCAAGCGGAGCACCGTGTTTCAGCGGATATTGCTTGCAAAGCGGGCGTATTATGCCACGAATGAAGTAGCAGCTGGTCCTTTGCCATCTTTGTCTTCGGCGTTATACCCTTCACCAGAGCCTCAAATGCCTGCACTTTTCACGAGGTTCCAAATTGTAAGTTTTCAGGCAATTTTAGTGGGATTTGGGATGCAGAATCGATAGGGGTCAAGGAACAAACAAGTGAATTAAAAGGCAGATGTTTTCTCGCGGATTTGCAGTATGTGTGCCTGAAGACGAACATGCCACAAGCAACTATTAAAGCTTTGTTGGACATGCTCCGACGTAACCATCCAAAAATTCCCGAGAAGGCTTCTGCGTACTCCACGAAATTGTATTAACAATGTCCTAAAGAACAGGTTTTATGTCCACCTGGACCTTGGACGTGGATTACTGTATGAGCTGAACCACTGGCGAGCAACTAAATTCCTGAAATGGACATCCAGTCGCACATCGATGATATGAAGTTGTTCAAATGATCAGGACGATGCCTCTGGCCAATTCTTGCTCGGGCAACCTACCCGGTAGTTGGACAGCCGTTTGTGGAAGTGTGCTCTCTGGGTTTGGCAAGTCGGAGCCGATGGACGATATTCTGAGAGATAGCATTGACGAATTTAAAGAAATTTTTGGAATCGGCCTTCGGGTCCTACAAACGGGGGAATAAATGAAAGTTCACTTATCTGATGTCATATGCGACTCACCAGCTCGCTCATATGTCTGACCGGTGAAAGTGCACAATGGGCACTAGGGATGCGACAAGTACATCCTTTGATGAAGTTAAGGGAAACACTCTAGGTGCTGTCATGTTGGAATTATTATTGCAAACCGCAGGACGTTTCCTGTGTACTGCGTGCGCCTTCGGGACGACCATTCGTTTTGATCACGAAAGCAGGGACTCCAACACAGTAGCATATTGCCTTTAGAAGAATTATCTATCGACATGGTTAGTAGCTTTACAATATATCGGTAAGCGCCCCATTACCATAGTCAATATTCCCGATCGAAACCGGCAAGACAACGATCTCGTGGCGCAGTGGGTAGAGCGTTGGACTTCTGCCCAACAAGGTCGCGAGTTCGAGGCTCGGGCGCCGCAGCGCCTGGTTTGGGTATGGCTGGCTGATGACGGCTAATAAGCCAGAAGTGGCCATTCCAGTCTCCCTTGTCTTTGTCAGTTATGTTATTCTGCCTATATATATATATATATATATATGGAAGGGAACCGACAAATACAAGGGAGACCGGAATGGCCATTTCTGGCTTATTAGCCGTCATCAGCCAGTCATACCCAATCCCAAGTGTGGCACACCTGGGATTCGAACCCGCGACCTTTGGTATTTGAGTCGAACGCTCTACCATTTGAGCCACGGGCTCGTTGTTTTGTCGGTTGTGATCGGGAATATGATGATAGTGTGGGGCTCACCGATCTGCTTAAGGAACATGCATGTTCCGTTGTGCCCTGGAGCTCAGACTAGAGCCCTCGCAGGCCGTCGCATAGCGACGTGTAGCATATGATGGAAGGGAACCGACAAATACAAGGGAGACCGGAATGGCCATTTCTGGCTTATTAGCCGTCATCAGCCAGTCATACCCAATCCCAAGTGTGGCACACCTGGGATTCGAACCCGCGACCTTTGGTATTTGAGTCGAACGCTCTACCATTTGAGCCACGGGCTCGTTGTTTTTGTCGGTTGTGATCGGGAATATGATGATAGTGTGGGGCTCACCGATCTGCTTAAGGAACATGCATGTTCCGTTGTACCCTGGAGCTCAGACTAGAGCCTCGCAGGCGGTCGCATAGCGACGTGTAGCATATGATGGAAGGGAACCGACAAATACAAGGGAGACCGGAATGGCCATTTCTGGCTTATTAGCCGTCATCAGCCAGTCATACCCAATCCCAAGTGTGGCACACCTGGGATTCGAACCCGCGACCTTTGGTATTTGAGTCGAACGCTCTACCATTTGAGCCACGGTCTCGTTGTTTGTCGGTTGTGATCGGGAATATGATGATAGTGTGGGGCTCACCGATCTGCTTTAAGGAACATGCATGTTCCGTTGTACCCTGGAGCTCAGACTAGAGCCCTCGCTGGCGGTCGCATAGCGACGTGTAGCATATGATGGAAGGGAACCGACAAATACAAGGGAGACCGGAATGGCCATTTCTGGCTTATTAGCCGTCATCAGCCAGTCATACCCAATCCCAAGTGTGGCACAACTGGGATTCGAACCCGCGACCTTTGGTATTTGAGTCGAACGTTTCTACCATTTGAGCCACGGGCTCGTTGTTTTGTCGGTTGTGATCGGGAATATGATGATAGTGTGGGGCTCACCGATCTGCTTAAGGAACATGCATGTTCCGTTGTGCCCTGAGCTCAGACTAGAGCTCTCGCAGGCCGTCGCATAGCGACGTGTAGCATATGATGGAAGGGAACCGACAAATACAAGGGGAGACCGGAATGGCCATTTCTGGCTTATTAGCCGTCATCAGCCAGTCATACCCAATCCCAAGTGTGGCACACCTGGGATTCGAACCCGCGACCTTTGGTATTTGAGTCGAACGCTCTACCATTTGAGCCACGGGCTCGTTGTTTTGTCGGTTGCGATCGGGTATATGACGATAGTATGTATATATATATATATATAAATATATATACACTGTACATTAAAGGCCCAGAGGGCTCCATCATTAGAAACTTAGTACCACGGTATAAATAAATACAAAGTATATAATTGCTGCACTATATGAACAGCCATATGAACAGCAGAAATGAGTAGTATGGTCGGCATATCAAATTCAGAACGATTCGCCATTTTAAAAAAATATTCATTAATGTTTAGAATATAGGGTGAACTAGGAAAGATGCAGTGAAAAACTCCAATGGTTTAATCGGGGGGGGGGAGTTTTTGCGAGCCACCAATTTAAAAAAAACTGATAAATAAATGTTTCTCTTAAATATTAATAGCAATGATTGATGGGATTAATACGATGCAATGGGATAATACTATTATGTTGCTGACAATGTATAAGGGTTCAGAACGCTCCTTATCAGTAATGAGATAATACAACAATCAGAGCTACTGTTTATAACCACCATGGAGGTGAGAGAGGAGGAACTTACCGTAGCCAACAGAGTCGAAACGAAGAGGGGACAGTAGAGATCATGCGATAATTACCGAGATACAACCTTTCTGACTGCACAGTCCACCAATAAAGAGGCGAAAACATCAGAAACCGCCACGATCATCAAAAGCTCCCGGAGACTATCGTCAGGGTTGCTAAATCGGAGGAAAATTTCAAGGTTGGCGATGAAAGTTGTGAAGGAGCGGACGAAAAAGTCAATTCGAAGATTGACTCTGCAGAGGTTAATGGAAACATTTTTAGAAACCAATATTATGTCAAGGGAACTGCTTCAAATACCAGGAGGACCCTTTTAAAAATCCAAAAGTTGTGAGTTTGGGAAGGAGACAGACAATAAGGACTTTATAACTTCCGAGGATAAATGTTTGCGTTATTTGGTTTTGAAAATCGCCAATGTAGACGACCACCTAATTTCGAGTGGAAAACTATTCCAGGTTAAAGCATATGTGGAGGAATAAAACTGAGAACTGTTAGTTGTGGAGCTAAAGGGTTAATGCACTTGGTGCGCTTGGGTGTAACGCGGAAGTTACACCATCAGTGGAGATTTAGTCTGACCTCATCCAAAAATTCAGTCAGTGCTTGCCGATGGAATTTTCGCGCAAATGTAGAACACTGGATTTTCTAGAGTTTTGGAAGGCGGCCGAAATTCATCAATTTTTGCTGTACCTAGGCCCTGTTGTTTTGAAACCCTATCTGGACAATGACCATTTTCAGCATTTTTTGCAAATTTACGTTGCAGTTTATACTTTTATTCATCTAATTTTACATAAGACCTGTTTTGATTTTGCCTGAATTTCCATAAATAACTTTGTTTCAGATTTCGCTATTTTGTATAGTCCTGTAGAAATCGTATATAATATTCATTGTGTTCTTCATCTACACGAAGGTTTGGGGCCGTTTGGAGTGTTGGATAATTTTTCGGCATTTCCTTTGAAGTCTTTTTTACAAATTATTCGTAATTCGATAAAGGGTTTAACTAACGTAACTGCACAGGTGTACAGGTGATTTTCGGAAAGACGTCCACCTGAGTTGCCAACATGCCACATGCTGTTGAATGACGATGAGAGTGAACCACGATCTTTATAGTTACTTACAGCTCCCCTGCCACATTCCACAGTGGTTATGTGCTGTCGACTGAAGCGCCTGATAACGTGGTACTAATCTGTGACGGACTGTGCGTACTGACACCTCTTTCGGATACTGGAATACAGTACCGTCCATTTTTTTGACTGTGACGACTTTCTTGTGACATCCATTTCATCTTCCAGCTTTTTCGTGTGAAAAGCCTCAGATTTGGCAAGTGGTCCTTTGACTGCAACCCTTTCTGATATTATCTGTAAATATATCCCTTTTTACATTGATGATCAATTTATTCTCACTCCCTTGTTGCACACGTTCCAAAAACAGTGACGTCTTTGGTCAACGTTTTTTAATTCACACGTTTTTTTCAAAGTTTTCCTTACAAAATTTTATAATTTATTTCAATCCATTATGATTTGCTTGTATCCCTTGCATTCCTTGTTCGTGTGGTGTATGTAGATGTACTGCGTTGTTGAATTTATCAATGGCCAAAGCGTGGCAGCTGTGGCCAAAGCATGGTTCGTGGATGTGAACTGCGAAGCAGCGTGACTATTTATTGCAGAATTACCTGCAGCCACCTGCAACACCAAAGTTTACGCATTGAAGGTCCTGAAAGACAATCTGACCCTCGAAAAGGCACAAAAGTTGGGGAAGAAGGCTGAGGAGATGGATGACCTCTCCAGCTCCGAGCCAACTATATTAGTAAATGGCTATATATATAGCACAAATATGTTGCTAAGAGTGCAACAGGCAAGACGCAGACAGCTGTTTCACGGTCATTAGGCCAAACGTGAATTCCACCGCGGGATAACCTAGGACGGATATGCACCTAACCACGCCACAATTCGGGGCCAACGAAGGCAAAATCATGATCACCGCCGCATCAATTACTACCCCGACAAACGAGGAGACATGCACTCAGGACACAAACATGACTATGGACCCAGGCCATAATTAAGGTCGATGCGGACCCAGACAATGACCGCCCCCCTCAACGAGAGACATGTCAACTGACAGCAATTTCCTCATCCCCCCCTTCTTCACCCCGGTGGCTACAGAGATGATTCCTGTGTGTATGCCGGCAAAGAACGCTAAAGCCAATTAAGGACTCCCCCACCCCATCCTCCTATAGTGCACACTGTTAAGGTAAACCCGTACAAACAACCCTGTGGTACAAACTGGCTAGCACCCCCTATAAATACTGTGTGACGAGGTATGATACTCACCTCCGACGATGGAAGCTTGTATGCTTTTGAAACGTCAGGACAATACACCTATAGTCCCTGAGATCGCCTTTTCTTCTCATTTATGCTCGAGGACACGCATTTTCGCTTCTTTTAGCACATATATAAATATATATATATATATATATATATATATATATATATATATATATATATATATATGATAGTATGTTGCTCACCGATCTGCATAAGGAACATGTATGCTCCGTTGTGCCCTGGAGCTCAGACTAGATCCCTCGCAGGCTATCGCATAGCGACATGTACCATATGATGTTAAAGTGGAACCAACGAACGTCATTTGCTACATGTCGCTATGCGATCGCCTGCAAGTGCTCTAGTCTGAGCTCCAGTGAACAACGGAACATACATGTTCCTTAAGCAGATCGGGGAGCAACATACTATCGTCATATACCCGATCGCAACCGACAAAAACAACGAGGCCTTGGCTCAATGGTAGAGCGTTCGACTCAATTACCAAAGATCGCGGGTTCGAATCCCAGGTTTGCCACACTTGGGATTGGGTATGACTGGCTGATGACGGCTAATAAGCCAGAAATGGCCATTCCGGTCTCCCTTGTCTTTGTCGGTTCCACTGTAATATATATATATATATATATATATATATATATATATATATATATATATATATATATATATATATATATATATATATATATATGGAATGGAACCGACATATATATATACAGAATTGTATAACCGAAACAGACAAGGGAGACTGGAATGGCCATTTCAGGCTTATTAGCCATCATCAGCCAGCTTAACTCAAAGCTCCTACGGTGCCTGAGGCTCGAACTCGCGACCTTGTAGAGCGTTGGAATTCTGCCCAACAAGGTCGCGAGTTCGACCCTCGGGCACCGCAGTGCCTGGGGTTAGGTATGGCTGGCTGATGATTTCTAATAAGCCAGAAATGGCCATTCCAGTCTCCCTTGTTTTTGTTGGTAATACAATACTGCCTATGTCACTAGCTGCTCTGTGGCTGCTGGTGGGGTTTGAGAGTAAGCCCCAAGGCACAACGGGATGAGTGAGTCCTGTAACCGATCGGTGAGGAAGAATTTATTGGCCTGCCAATAGATCTAGAACGGACACTGGCTGGCTGGCCGATGCCAATACCGATATTGCGGTAAGAACCTTTGACAATATTATTTTTAGGCCTAGGAATGACGAGAATATACCTGCCCTACCATGTCTTTGAGCACACCAACACGACTTACCTCACCGTCCACTTATCAGCAAGCATTCGCTACTAATGCGTACCTCAGATGACTGCCTGAATAACCTTTACATTTCCTTTCAGCGTTAATCAACGAACTGCGAAAGGACGTGGATTCTCTACGGTAACACTTTTCTGAACGTCGTTAACAATTGCCTGGTAAAAAAGGTAATTACGTTGCAGACCAGATGGCTCGCAATATGGAACAACATTTGGCAGTCTTGAAGGATATACTCAAGGAAGTGCGGGCCACGGCTGTCCCTGCTAAGGCTATCCACTCAATCTATCGTCTGACCCTGTGCACAGAGGAGGGCTTCAATGACTTCATTGGAGGAATGACTAGGACACCGGCTTATGCTAATGAGGTTGTTTCGAGATATTTATTTATAAACGTCACTGGTGAATTGTAGATAGAAAGACTTTGTGTAGTAGGAGGAAGAAATGGAAGAGAGTTCGTATGAAACCTCTTGACGTATTTATTGGACAACCGCAGTGCCTCAACTTCTACTGGGCAAATCAAATGAAAAGCAGTCATTTATTGGCTGCCAGCTCTATTCAGTTTTCACAAGTAGGTCATAACTTTTCCTTGACGTCTGCAGACGCCATTTGGCAAAATACCAGCTCCAGTAAGTGTTCTGTGGATGTTATTATCAGAAGTGCTTTTGTCTGATTCCACGGTGCAAAAGACAGGTAAGGTGGGAGAACAAAACGCTGGGAGGCAACTGAGAAGGTTAAACTAATCCATTGAATAAATCCGGCATTCATTTTCAATTTCCGGAATGTCCCACTAGTGGTCCACTTTGCACAACACAGTTTGCGTCCGAAGACACGGTTATTATCGCAATGTCTTTACAGTTAACGTATTTCGGGTTTAACATTTATTAATTCAGAAGTATGTATTTTAATTCTGACTTTGTGATTTGTAACTCTTTTAAATAATGTTCATCTAGCCTGGCATGCCTCGGTTACCAATATAGTTCTTTTTTATCCGCGAAACTAAATCCGGATAACGGCAGCAAGTTCGACGGACTATGACAACGTTTCCTACGCATGTAAATATTTTTAAGCTTTTTATATTAAAATACTTCGCAAATTGCATCAGAACATATCCTTTATCATCGCAGGAATGACTTACAAGTATCAAAACGGAAGCTTTATTAATTTTAGACCATTTTGCCGTTCATAGTACCACAATTAGGGGTGCAAAAGTAGTTGCTGATTATCAGGGAAAGCAATGTGCGCTGGGCGTTCGATATAAAGGAAGGAGGGCTGTGAATGCGAGGAAATCGTGGGGTCCCACTGTGCAATTTTTCCAGTGAGGGGGCTAAGGGGGCAACACCGTCGACTTTGCCCCCTCTGGCCCAGGAGACCAGAGGGGGCTAGGCAGGGCTGGTGCTGGTAGAGTAGTCACAAAGTCTTCGTGGTGCTGCAACATACGTATGTCAAGCCCATGTTTTAATTTATTCACATACTGGCACATAACAATCGCCTCAGGTAGGTTATTCCACGGTTTCACAACACGTTCAGTGAAAAATACTTCCTCACAGCCTATCTTCCGTGGGGCACACGTTGTTTCTATGGATGACCTCAGAGATTAGTCGCAGTGGAAAAGTGAAAAATTTCATCACACCGGAGGGTGCAATCCATGCCACGCACGATACGGAAGGTTTGTATTAAGTCTCCGCATAAATGCCCATAACTCAGAGGACAGAGCTTAAGGCTAGTTAGGCGGATCTCACCGAACTCTGACTTATTTTGTGGCTCACCGCTGCAACCTTTTGAGCAGGTTGTTGTTCTGCTAGAGCCATGGTCGTCAGGCTTGAAATGCATCTTTCAGATGTGGCCTTACAAACGTACCAAAGACTTGAGAAAAGCAGTCTTCATCGAAATCTTTAAATGCCCGCTTGATAGCGTACAGCATTGAAATGGCGGATTAAGCTGCCTTGCAACATTGCGTAGAAGGCTTCAGGTTGTCTGCCATCCAAACACATCCAAACACCGTGTTTCTTCTTCTGGGAGTGGCATACCATTTAAATAGAAGGATTGCATATCAGTGACCTGATTTCGATTTCAAAGACATAGCAGGGCACATTTGTTTGAGTTGAAGGACAAGAGCCATCTGCGGGACCACTCATCAAATCGACGAAGATTGCCTTAGAAATTGTCGTCATCGGCAGCGTTATGGATGGCTTTCCAGATTTTTGTATCGTCTGCAAAGATAGTAAATTCACAGTCCAATTTCTGTACACAATCTTTAATGAACGAGAGAAATAGGATCGTTTCGAGCACTGAACCTTGTGAAATCCACTCCCCATGACTGTGCGCTTTGATCACGCTCCACCTACACAGACCAATTGGGAATGACTAACCAGAAAATGCTCGATCCACGTTCGTAGTTTGCCACCAATACCCAACATTCTCAACTTGTAAAGGAGACGCTGGTGCGTAACACTATCGAAGGTCTTCTGGAAATCGATGTGAGCCACATGTACAGGGTCTTTTGCATTGAGTGCTTTTGTCCAGCTTTGCATCGTATGAAGTACGTTCGTAACGCAGGATCTTCCCCTACGAAAGCTGTTTTGTGCATTGAATAAGAGTTTATGGGTTTCTAAATAAATCATTAATTTCTTTTTGACAACCTTCTTTATAACCTTGCAACATATTGAGGTCAGGCTGACAGGCCAGCGGTTTGTAACAATTGCACGACTATCGCTTTTTTGAAGCGGTGTAATGTAGGCTGTTTTCCAGTCGGTAGGAGGAATTCCGTATCAAAATATTTCTGGAACAGAAATGAAAGTGGTTTGGCTAGCTCTTGAGCGAGTTGGAGGAGCAGCTTTTCTGGAATCTCATTTGGGCCGCGGGATTTGCATGCCTTCAGACTTTTCAGTTTTTCAAAAACCGCTTCTTCCCGAAAGAGCATATCCTGAATAATTGGCGCTCCCATAGTCTCGTAACAAAATGGAATAACAACAGCTTTTCTGATGAAAATCGAGAGAAAGAACTGCGAAAACTGTTCACCTTTGTTTTTAATATCTGATATCTCGACACCGTTATCGTTTCTCATAACAGGAATCGGGTTCCTGTCACGTGTGCTTTTTCGTTAAAAGCTGTAAAGCAATTTGGGATTGTGAACTGCTCACTGGAGCAATTTCCTCTCGTAATCCCATCGTCTGTTGAAGATCAAGATTTTAACCTTGTTCCTTTGAATTTTGTACGACTGCAAGGCTAAATTTTTATTGGATCGGCAAAATTTCTTCCATAGCCTTCCTTTCCAGATTATCTATTTTGTAGACCTCTTGTTATCCACTGTGGTCTGTTAGATATCCTTAGTTTTGATGATGGACAGTGGCATTTTATTAGATTCAATAACCACTCCTTAAATAAATTTCAGTCCTCAGTGACGTTCCCGGAGAAGAGAAGTTCATAGTGTATTCGTGATGCCTAAGGTCTCATTTCGCAAAAGACTCTTTGCCATAGATTGGGCCTGGTTTCATTTATTGCAGATGGCACAGAAAATTAAGCATACTCCCATGAAAGTACTGCATGATCACTTCGGCCAAGTGGAGATAGGTAATGTACCTCGTGTATACTGACAGGATCTTTAGTGAAGACGAGATCTAAACAGCTAGCCTGTTATCCTCCCCACGCTCTCGTTGAACAAATACATGATGTGTGAGAAGAGCTTCAAGTGTTGTCTTTAGCAGATAGTGATAGAATGAATATTTTTTGCACTGTGCCTGCAGATCGTTCCATCGAATGCTGGGTGCATTGAAGTCACCCATGAAAATAATATCAGGTCGACTTCCAATCTCCTTTATGTTCTCCAATAAACAAGTGTCAGCGTGGGTGTCTCTCGCCGGTGGTCGGTGGAGAGTCATGGCTTCATGGAACTGCGATCCCTGTGTTTTAATGGTCAGCTATATAGCCTCACTACTATAGGTAATCTTGTCCGTCTTTTCACACACGGTAAAAATGCTCTTAACATACCTCAAAACTCCTCCACCCTGGCGATGGGTGCGGTCGCTCCTGAACCACTGCTACCCGGATAATGCTACTTCGCAATCGCTGATATAATGTGACAGCCATGTTACTATGATTGCTATAATATCAAGAGAGAGAAAGGCTACGTGTATTCTTAGTTTGTCAAATTTCGAAAACAAACTTTGGGCGTTATTATACAGAAATGTAAGTTGACAACGCTTGGTCGTGCCAAATTCAGTTTGTCTGGAGTTTTCCAATACTACTTTGCCGCTGCCATCATGAGCATTGACTGCTTCCAGAGCAATGCCACGTTTCTCTTTATCACGCGTCCTCTGAAAATAACCAAGGCTGTTTTCTCCAGCTGCAAGTCTCCTCTTCAATTCCATCACTAATTCGTGGCGTTTCAGACGTGTTGCTGGAGAGAAGTCCGGCAAAATACCTGCTTATGAGAGTTTCGAAGGTTGGTCTTTCTATAGAGATATGGCTTAGCCCCTTCCTTGCTGTCCAAAACAATTTTTTAGGCCGTGGTTTCACCGTTTCTGACTGTTCAATATACTTTTTTTTCTGATCCTTAAGGCTGCGCGAACGGTAACCTCTCTCGAACGAAGTTTATCGTTCAGCAGGTGCTGAAACATAACAAGGTCAGCGGAGATACTTTCCTTCGAGGTAGGAGCATTTGATTCAAGTAAATCCTGGATAACTACACAATTATCTTGGTCTAGGGCGTTCTTCGATACACTGCCAACCACATTTTCCACTGAATGACCTGAGGGATTCATGAGAGTTGTTTTTAACTTTAGTAATCCTCTTCCCAATTCTATCTGGCCATTCGTTGGTTTTATCTCGCTCTCAAATGAGGGCTCTTTAGAACTGCTGGGATGGCTGACAGAAGTTGAGTCTGAAGTCAAAACTGCCTTTGGAAGAGGCATTATTGCAGTTGTCCTGATATTACTGTTATCCAATTTGGCATTAACCAGGTTGCATTCCGTAAATTAAGTAGCTTCTAAGACTGTATTATCTTGAAGTACTTGCGTTTAGCACTTTGCATTTTTCACCTAACGCAAATAATTTCTTTCTGTTAGTCAATATTCTACTTCAGGAGCTGCCTTAAATCCTCAATTTCGTCTTCCAATGTTTTGCATTTGATCAATTTGATGGCTACAGCTAACGCAAGGTTCATCTTCGTAAACCCCACTATGTATGTTCAGTACATTTTTGGCACTTAACGCCGATCATTGGCTACAGGCCTGAAGAGCACGAGCATTAATACTGGAAGTGAAGGTAATATCGCCAAGCTTTCTTTCTCAGAAAGTACCGCTGCTCTGCATGCTATTATGGTCAAACTTCTGACTGTCAATTAATTATGAAGGTTGACAAGTATTTCAAGCAACTGACAACATTAATTGTTTTACAGTTTGGAAAGATGGTTAGAAACGACTCAGCCGTTTTGCAGGTCTCGAGGAATCGGGATAATTTTTGACCTTGCGAAACTTTGACGACTTGTTTTTCTAGGCTGTTAATTGCGCAGGAGTCAGTTCTGTAGTCCGTTATAATTTGTTGGAAAAAACAAAGTTTGCTCATAATACGATTTCTGAGAAATAAACGCACAAAAAGAAAATTCCAGAGACACAGAAAGTAAATTTGCCCGTACGGTTCAGGTGGCAACCACGGAGACGGTAACTGTGAAGTGGTATCGATGTCGAAGTAGTCGTAGTTAGAGTAGTCGCGCTCTACTTACTAACTGTTACTAACTGGTAAACGTTTTCTATGTCATTGATTTTTATTCATTGCATATTCCAACTATTATGTCAGCAACCTGCTTCCAAAACCAAAGGATTGCTTTTATTGTAGGAATTCGGTATTAAGGACGGAAGCTTCTTTGCACATCAAGACATGATGTAGAAATATCTACGCCATCAGACATTGGGGCGGTAAATATGCTATATTTAGTGTTGGTTCAGCAGTGTCCCCTTCTCATGGAATGCTCTGTGGGCCAGTAAATCAATATTATAAAGAGAGGTGTGCAGAAACTATGGAAATGTGACCTTCGCTGTGAATGTTTTCGGGTAGTGGGGTTTGTGGAGGACACGCCACTTAACTGCACCGCCATAGCTCCGTCTGTAGCCCTTCTCACCCCTAGATAGCATCCCAACGCTGAAAGGCCAGAAGAGGCTAGGCGGGGCTATTGTAGCTTGGATTTTTTCTGTCTGAAAACAACAGGAGGAGGCTAAGAAGTAAGTCATCGGTAGAGTTGAACTACCATCACTCTCAAACAGGTTTCCCATTAGTGAGTGAACAGGGCAGAAGTGGAAAACTCTAGTTAATGGGAATTATTTTTTGGACTGCCTTAAGATGCCCTGCAGCAAAACCAGAAAGGAATATGAGCCCTCCATCAGTCAGAGTTGTGGTAGATTCGATAGTCCCTTATGGGCGCCTAAAATTAAAAAATTTTATTGATTTTTTACAATTGAGTGCTTATGATTTCCCGATGAGATATTTAACTAAATATCAGCATTACTTATTCTATTCTCACACCCATACTAAGTTTTCCAGTTACTCCTGGTAAACCAACGCAAATTAATAACTCAAAGACAAGCCCCACTTAAGTCACGACCACTCGAAAATCGAAAACATTTAACCTCTCCACGAAAAATACTCCTTTAAGATCGCCTACTACTGCCGAAAGCATCCCCGTCCCAACTATCTCGAATTTTCAGCTACCACCCAGACCTTATAATGAGACTGATAAACGAAATTTGCAAGCATTCTCGTCCAAGAATGGAGCTTCTGTGCCACTCGCAGCAGTGCATCCCCCCATCCACAGCCGATTTTCTCCACGGTCGTTTTCCCCGTTTTCTCTCAATAGGAAGGGTCCTGCTGGACTACTTGACTCACCTGACCTTCTGTGTCACTTTACTAGGAATACTTTGCAGTATTCTGTCCAGGGGTGTCCTGGACAAGCTCCAATAGCTAGCAGTAGTGCTCAGTTCCCCTGCCGTCATTTAACCTTCATATTTTACTTCCATTTACCCACATCAGACACGTGTTTTCCCACAGCCTTTTTTCCAGAACATGATGGGAGCACCCGCCCACAATGCTCAGTGGCCCGTCAACCACTAGACGACATAGCCGCCCTCCCTCAAAAACAATCAGCTTACCCACTTAAACTGTTCGTTCTAAATGCCAGATTTTTGCTCAATCAAATACCCCTGCTTCAGACTCTAGTCCTCGCTCACTGTCCAGATATTGTTATAGTGACTGTAACATGGACAAAACCTTCCGTAGCTGACTTCAAACTCTCTCTTCTAGGTTATACTTGTACTTGAAATGATCGCCGTGACAGCCATAAGGAGGAAGCTGTATCTTTTTTAAGCAAGTGCTGGCATTTCGGCCCTTGGACCATCCACAATTTACCGCGGTTGAAGAGCGCTGTTGGCTACAAATTACCTTTAAAAATAGGAACTCTTTACTAGTCGGCTGTGTCTATCGCCCGCTGTGTGTATAAGTATTTCAGAAGATGACTTTAACGCAATGAGACTCGGTGACGTAAAGGGACCCTGGTCTGTAAACATGATACATTCAAAAGACTTCTGGTAGTACTTTCGGGGATTTATGCAGCGTCTAGTTGAATCTCTTTCCCAATAAATATAATTGGACCATGTGCTCGACCGCTGTGGATCACTCCGTTGACAAAAATGATAATGACGGAGAAACAGTGTAGAAAGAGCAATACCATCTCCAAGATCCCGAAACATTCACCGAATATAAGGAACAATGTAATTTATTCTGCCAAAAAATACGGGCAGCTAGAATATTGTTCGAGCAGCGAATGACAGCAAAATCCATTAGATGCTCCAAAACGTTACCGAAGTCCATCCGCAGTAGGAGAAAACACAGGAACAAAATTGCGTGTCTAATGGATAGCCTCGGAAACGTATAAGTTGAAGGGCCACAGTCCTGTCATATCACCTACCTTGAATTCATTTCAAGTAACAGAGATGACGGAAACACGGTGGCTATAATATGATTCGATACAAAAAAACCTTCGAAAAGGTCCCCCATAAAAGGCTAAAAGTAAAGCTAATACATCATGGGATAAGGTCTCCCCTGCTCGAATTTCTCAAATCTTACTTTCAAAACCGATATCAGATAGTACAAATTTGAAACGTGATTTCAGAACCATCTCAAACTAGTAGTGGAGTACTTCAGAGGACTATCCTAGGTCCCCTCCTATTTCTTATATACGTTCACAAATTATCCTCTATATCCATCTCAGCTAAAAATCTTTTATATGCAGACGACTTTAAATTGCATATGCATATAACAAGTCCTACAGTAACCAGTAGGCATAGAACGATTGAAAATGATCTTAAAAAACTAAGCAAATTGATTATTCAATTATAGATGCCATTCTCGCCAACGAAATGTTATCTCGAGATTTTTGGTCCCCAAAAACTTCCTCTCATAATATTCAATTATGAGGAAATAACAAAGACACCATCAATAAAAGACATACAAACACCTCAAACGGAATGTAAGTTTATGGGCGATCGACTGAAGACATTGAAAATCGTAAAGAATTTACCCCATTTTCAAAGACTATCTGAAACTCATTGTAATTGAAAACCAGAAATAGTTATAAAGAAATTTACCAAAATGAGTCATATTTATATACACAAAATGGTCAGTTAAAGATTGCACCTTCCGATTCTATTTAAATTTATTAGTCAGTGACCTGCCTGTGAACATGGGAGCTTAAGAAATATTATACTCATGTGACGTGCCTATCGGCGCAATCAAGCAAAAATTGCTTGCCTTGGTCAAACGCAACTAAGACAACGTAAAAACTGAAGAAAACTGCCAATTATCGTAAAACGGCGTTGGAATATACAGTCGCATGTTAGGCTTTCATGATGACGGTCATCCTGTACGTTGCGCTAAATCTACATGAATATGAATGTGCAAAACTCTGAAAAAGAATATTTTAAAAATAAATTATACTTTTTCTGCTTTATTCACTCGTTTAGGCGCATGGACATGCTTCCTTTTACGTTTAGAAATTCCATTTACTTAACTAGGTCAATTTTTAAGCATTTCGTTATCTTTACCTTTTCTAAAATGATTAGTTTTCCAGACAATATAATATTTATTTGTAAACCACAATAAGCCTTAGTTTTTCTAACGATCGATTCTTTATTGATGTAAAACTTTGGTGGACGCAGCGTGCGCTGATTTCGCGGAATGGGCCGTATCTCATGAAATGCATAACATTTCATGAGTTAGGACAGATGCTGTAGGTCTTAGTTATACAAATAGTCTTGATTAACCCCCCCGTTAAACAGATATCACCGAAAGCCACTCGACTATGTGGATTCATATGTAAAAATTTGACCTCACATCTACTAAAGACACAACTCTATAAAATCTACGTTTTACCTCTCCTGGATTACTGCTCAAATGTTCTTTGGCATAATACCGTTAGAAACTAGAAGGCATTCTTAGACACTTTACCAGATCCTTATCTAAATGTGTTCGCATCCAAGGCTCATACATGAAACAATATAATAGATACGGTCTTCAACCCCTCTGGATCAGAACACTCTAAACGGGTCTCACTTTCCTATTCAAAATCACACACGAACAAAATATTCTCAGCATGAATAAACTAACAAATGACAGTGCACCCTGAAGCACTTGAAATAACAAAATACTATAAAAATTCCCAAATTTAAAACGGTGCAACGATCAAACTTATATTCCGTAAGATACACGAAAATAGGGATTGCCCTGTCAAGATCTTTTAGAAAAAGTCGAACCCTACTAGAATTTTAAATAAAAACCAAAAAATCTGTTAAATAACACTACACACTTATTTTTGAATAAGACAAGATATTTTTCAGGTCAGTTCTTCAACATCGAATTCGGACCAAAAGGGCTCTGATAACGCCAACTTCGGGAATCAACAACCACTCATACGCATTTTGAGTGCCTCTTAGGCCGCGACGGAATCAGGAACGGATCCTTCCCCACACATTCGGCCATAGTCACTGCACTGGAACTGGAAACACCGGTAGATATGCCACGTAATTTCCTGAGATTTGGAGTCCTCCCGATGACCTCCCATCTTCTGCACCTAGACGGAATGAATTTACTGAGAATTCGATGTGGTCAACAATCAAGTTACAAATCCAAACGTTTTTTGCGTGCGTCTTATGCGCTTCCGACGAAGGTGATAGCCATCCCACTAGAACTGGATATGCCGGGCAGAAGCTTCCACTAGTACTTATGCCAGGTCTATTTCTGAACCTTTCTCCGATGACCAGCAATGCACATCGAAGGGAAGAATTTACTTGCAGAACAAATCACCCGGTATAGTCGTACACTTTCTGGGTATGGGCAGGCCATGTCTGGTGGTAAGGGACTTACGAGACTAATAACTGCCTCTCCTCTCACTACACGCCCAAGCCCCACTTTAAAGATATACATATCCATTATCTAAAAAGCAGCTTTGTTCTGCTGTTAAAACTGATAAAAATTATGCTAATTTCCTATTGTTTAATGTTTTCAAATATAATCTTTATTTCTGTATATAATTTTATGCTCGTTAAATTTTTTTATAAAAATAATTGCAAAATTTACTTTTTATGTCTCTGACTGTGCGTAGTATATTTTTTTGCGTTTTTAGCCTCATGCAGGCTCTACGTTATTCGGATTGGCGACAAGCCTGACCCCTAGATGTCTTCTGTCTCCGCTGTTAAATTACGGCACTTCATAAACTGTGTTCACCTGTCTTGATCCCTTTAATCGCTCCGCTGGACATAAACTCATCTGAGCAGCAGGCTCTCTTAATCATCCTCTCTGCAGAACCTTTAGAATCTAGTCCAGGGCATACTACAATTGACACTAACTAATAGCCACATGTCCTCTTTCCTATTCTTCTCATATCTATGAGATGACTTAGCAGACACCGAAAATAAGCTCAGCAGTGAGTCACACATGCAATGATTTCAACAAATATACTAACATATTGAGTGTATAAATACCCTTTCCTGCTTGTTCGGTCATTGATTCTCAGTTTATATATCCAGCGGCTTTGTCCTTGAAACATGGAAGACCTCAATTGTCCTCCCGGGCCGCAAGTCTGGATTTCGATTCAAAGTAAATACCTATGGAGGCATGCATAAAACTCCATCTATAAAAAACGTTTTGAAGGCAATAAAATTATTCATTAATGTATATTTTATCAGCTTCTGAGCTCTGCTCAGCATGATCTCTTACACAAATGATCATGGAAAACTTGCCATTTACACTTTTTTATCTTACCCCTTCTCTTACGAATGAGCAGACATCAGTCGTAGTTATCTACTTAGATCTTGGTAAAATCTTCAACAGGTTGCCACGTATACGTATTCGGGTAAAATTGGAAACACTCGGCATACGGCCTCCATTACTCGGTTTCCCCGGGTCTTACTTATATAACCACTATCAGAAAGTCATCATTGGCATACTTCATGGCTTTGTAATGTGCCCATTACACGTTCTTCTTTACGCGAACGGAAATCAGAAATTTGTATACGTTAATTTAAGCTGCTGAATTTTATTGCCTTTAGTCATATTCTAAGGACAACGCAAATCTTTTTATTGAGAGAATTAACTCCGATAAACTAAGTTTGTGGAAAGAAAGTTCCACTAGGCAGATAGCATTTTCTTCATTCAAGTGTCGTTTCATTTGTTTTTGAGCTTCTAAGCTTCCTGGTCCCATTATTATTCTAAATAACTATTCTGCCCCATAAGTCCAAATTAAAATAGGTGAAAATACAAAGATCTGGGCACCACCAACTGAGCCCGACTGTGCACAATCGCTTAAAATCTTCAACTCCAAGATAAGTTTGAATGGCTTATTATTTGAAGATATTGAGAAATTTTCCCATTCAATTATAATCTAAATTTATAAGAAGTGTACTTCTGTACTCTAGCTCCAAATTTGTGGCATCAAACCGTCTAAATCCTCACGTATTCATATACCAGAAATATGACGGACGCAAAAGTTACTATCGATAAACTACATCTCTCTGCTATCCTACGTCTGAAAAACTTTATCGAAAAATATGAACATCTTATTACGTTGCTCAACTCATTTCTAGACTCAAAAGTGTTTGCAACCAGCTTAGCAAGCGTACCACAAATAGAACCGATTATACACATAGTCTCATCAGAGGTCGCTGATAGGTCCAAACGCAAGTTTAATGCCATTATCCGAAATATCCCCCACACGGTTAACCCCACACCATCAATCTAACAACTCATAGACTCGTGTGATCTAAATATCTGCATAGTTTTCACCAAAAAGGCTTAACTCAAGAAGCAAAAATAAGCCAGTGTTAGTGACTTTCTACTCACAAACCAAAGTCGGGCTAGTTCTACAAAACCCTGAAGTGAACCGAACTCTGCTCACCCGAAAAGCATTCATAGGTCCAGACCTCACACCTATGCAAAGACGTGAACTTCAGACCAAAGCCACACAGCTCAAACCAGATATTAATCATACTTTCTCCTCAGTGGAACCTCAAGCAGGCACTTCCAACGATGCCAACTATAATGCAATGCATACAAGCCAGTTTAATCAAAATGATAAACATAGTGTTTCCTTAGCCAAGCCTTTGGCAAGTTTATCTAATTTGTATTCTGACAATCATAATACCAATCGAAAATCTGCTTCAGCAGTTAGGAGAGGATGTCAGAATCAAACGAAACAAGCACCTCAACATGCTATAACCTCTCTGGAACAGCTTGATGACACAAATTCTGGATCCAGTCATGTCACAATATTAGATAGTAATATAAGTGTTACTACTACTCTGCCAACTGAACACCCAGTAACACAAATTTTCGACCCAGCAACTCATACAAATCCTATGACGTACGTGTCAATCCCTTCAAGCTCAAAAGATAACCCAATTTGTCTCCCAATTAGTATTCCTATGCAAAAAGCTTTATTGAGCACACCGTTACTACCAAAAAGCCAAAAAATGTCAACCCAAGTAATGTAAGTGCTCCAATTTTTCCAAACTATCATAAGACACGAAAAAGCTCTTATAAAAACACCTCAACTCCCTCAAATCCAAATGCATGGCATAGGAGTAAACCAACGCATGCTAACCGTTCAAACATAGTAGCAACTTATGGCAACCAAAGCAGTTACCTAGGTCGGCAAACCTTCCCGACAATAACCCCAGGTATCTACAATAACCACTCAGTAAATCCTTTCCCCCATATGGGGCATAACCTCTACACTCTACCCATGCACTCTTACACCTCACACAACCCATACACTTTAACCCATGCACTTGAATCCCACCACCCTCATACACTCTTACCCATTCACTCATTTCTCACCATAAACATCACCATACCTTCCAACAGTTACACACTTTCCTTCTATTAGCCCTTCGCACAGTCAAACAGTGCACATTCTGCAAGCTATTTTGCGCTTCATTTTGAGCGAAATTTGTTTTATCTTGCCAGGTGTGGAGGCTTTTCATGTTCCAGCGACTGTCATCTTCAGGGCCCGTATGATAAGACACTATCATCAACTATGCGTGCATAAGTGGCTTATGCAACAGCTGGGCTAACCTACTTAGACAAATCGTGTGGCATTATACATTTGTTTGAGACAAATTCACTTACCAAGACAATGTTCAAACATATGCTTCATAAAGTATCGTTGAGGTCATTCATCTAAATATGTGTTGATCCGCAAAATCCTCAGCAAAAAAGACCGTGGATTGACTATCGAGAAATATAAGAGAAAATTGACTAGACACACACACGTTGCAGCATATTTTTAAAACTCAGTAAAATAAATGCGTCTGGAGGATATCGAATTCAGAACTGCGTGCAAAAACATATTTGCGGATTTTTTGTGTACAGAGCGATAAACCCGTTGAACGGTTACCAGAAGAAGCAGCGGTGTATCGCACATGCTTGCCTTTTCGTAATTCTGAAGACACTTTAACTTTCTCACTTTCAGGCGCCTGCCAGGTGTTGTATTCCAGTTTGCTCACAAACGTCTACAAACATCGGACAAAGGTAGAGTAACAGTCATTAACACTTATTCATGCGAGTTATCATATTCCCTTCTCTATCGATTGGACAAGTAAAGAAGAAAGCAACCGGACCAACGCGACTTTCACGCCTTCGCTAAACTTTATTTAAAACTTTTACCTAATATAAGTGTAAGAGTCAAATAAAGAATCTGGATGGTTTAGCATGTGCCAATAGAGACGCTCTTGGGCATTTTCGGTGGATGGGATAACAGGGGAAGGCTTTCCTCTTGCGAATTCTATGACGTCAGTCGGAAAATAAGAGAACACACTCGTCACCCTGTGACACTTATTTGTTACCTACGGTTTTTTTTCTTCACAAACCAGTCGCATTTCTTCTTCTTATTATTATTTGGCTTTTCCCGAACAGATTGTGCAAACTGCCCAACATGCGAGACACGAAGGAAGTGCCAGCTACTGCCTGCCTGCCCGGTGACAGTCGCATCTTCGTTTTTGGTGGCTACAATCGCTCCTCCTGCCTTGCTGCTGTGGAGTTCTACCAGGTTGTTGCGGAGTTGGGAGCGAAGGTGACCTCGAAGTCGTCAAGTCTGACTGGAAAAGGCTGCATAGTGCATACACCTCCGATACCTTTAACAGATTAAACTTTAGTTACTTGAGTAAATATAGTAACTAAGGTAATTTAGATTTAGTAATTTTGAGTCGGAAGTCAAACAAGCGCGTGACACTCACTGATGTGGTTAGGGTCTCACTCGATCCCATTCTGTCCACCCGCTAGCCTGCTACTGGCGCTAAACGAACATTTGTCCCTTTGGCATGTGTGATGACCTACAGAATATGGTAACGCAGAGGTATAACAAAGCGCACTCGTCTGGTTCGTTTAGCAGCGCACGAAAAGGCTAATTAGTAATTACATAGATCTGGTCACATTCACGTCTACCTGAAAAATAACCTCTGTCCTTACTATTCATGTGGGTTACCATGCCATTTTCACCAAGACAAGATCGAATGTACTGTCTAGAATTCAAATCCTGCCACCGTACTCTCGTTGCTGACAGGGCGCAGGGAATCTATTTGGCACTCAACATTAGCCGATAGCTGCCTCTAGCCAGCTTAGCATTGATCAATGAAACCACTATAGTCTGCCGACCAATGCACAAGTGAGTATTCCGTTTATCATACTTGGCCAATCCGAATCTGTTCATAATCAGTGCCTGGGTGCGGACGAAACGTGTGACGGGAAAATGAAAGACGGCGGTTTTGGCGCTTTTAATTATCCCTTGCTCCTGGTTTGTTTCTGTGTCGAACTGGTTCTTCCAAAATCTAAAATATTTTGAGGAAGCATTTCCTTCGGTTTGCAGTTGTCAAGCACTGAACGAGATTCGTTTCATGGAGGAAATCAAAGGAAATCTGTTGGTTACCGAAGCATACCAGACTAGATGAACATTATGAAAAGGGTTAAAAAGCACCATCACCCAAGTCAGGATTAAAATGCATACTACTTCAGTAGTCACGTTCACCAAGCACCAATCACCCAAGTAAGGATAGAAACTACATACAATGGCTGTATCTGTTCAGAATATATGTTATGTGGTGTATGTGCCGTTAAAAACACTACCCACTGTCATTATAGCAGTAGAAGTTACAAACTGAATAAAATCACCCTGAACGGTTCATCGCTTGCTCTTGGGTTACATATCATTAAAATCGTTAAACCTGGAATCCGTTAACTGTAAAGACATTGGCATAGCTACCGTGTCTTCCAACGCAGACAGTGTTGTGCAAATTCCGCCACTGGTGGGACATACCGGAAGCTAAATATGTATGCTGGAATAATTCAATGGAATACTTTTACCTTTGCAGTTGCCTCCCTACGTACCTGTCCCTTGCCCCGTGGAACCAGTCAATAGTAGTTCTGCGAATAACATCCGCAGAACACTTGCTGAAGCTGGTATTCTGCCAAATGGCGTCTGCAGACGTCAAGGCAAAGGTATGACCTACCAGTGAGCACTGCATAGATGGGGTAGCCAATATGATCACTTCCCAGTTGATCTACTCCAGCAGAAGCTGAGGCACAGCTGTGGCCCAATGTAAGACGCGTCAAGAGGTTTTCATAAGAACTCTCTACCTTTCGTCCTTTAACCACATGCAGCCTTTCTATCTACACCACCAATGACGTTTAGAATTAAATATGTCCAAACTGCCTCATTAGCTTAATCTGGTGCCGGGCACATTCCTCCAACGAAGTCATCGTAGGCCTCCTCTGTGCACAGGGGCAGATGATATAGCGACTGAATAGCCTTGGCGGGGACAGCCGTGACCCGCACTTCCTTGAGTATGTCGTTCAAGACTGCCCAGAGTTATTCCGTGTTGCGAGCCCGCTGCTCTGCGGTGAAATCAACGTTTATACTAGGTATGTTAACAACATTGAGAAAAATTCCTACCATAGAGAATCCATTTTCGTAGTGCGTTGATTGAAGTTGAAAAGGACACCTGGAGATCTTTCCTGTAGTAGCCTGAGGTACGCATTAGTAAAAATGCTTACTGATAAGTAGGCTGTGGGGTAGGTCGTGTTGATGGGCTTTGGTATGTATTCTCGTCACCGGCCAAAAATGTCATTGTCAAGTTCTTACTGCAGTATCAGTGATGACGTTGGTCAACCAGCCAGTCTCCTTTTGGCTCTTTTGGTTGGTTGGTCGTCTTCGGATGTCGAAGTGAGCTTGTGACTGCAGGTGACGTGGAGTACGCAGGAGCGTTCTTTGCGTCCTTCGGAACTTCTGAATTGTAAGGGCGGAGCATATGCAACAAAGCTTTAACTGGTTACAAATAGTTGCTAGGCAGACGTCCTGCAACTCCGCGATAAAGCATATGCCTTGTCTTTCACTCGTGTGTTACGTCACCCCTAAAAGATTCTACACCCCAACTCACAAATAACATTGCCTGAAAACCTATAAGAAGAAATTTTTGGAAAAGATTTCAGACATTTTGATGTTCTGCGAGGAGTAAAGCGCCGACGACGAAGATGGCGATGTAGCGGCCTCTACTTTGGTCCCGGCATAATGCGCCCTTTTTGCACGCAATAAACACTTAAACATGATGCTCCGCTTGATTCCGTAATACTTCCGTTTCATGGTTACTTTGCATGGACAACAGAACATGATATATAAAGGACATAAGGGCACATTTAACATACAGTCACAAAAGTACGGTTCATGTTTTACATTTAACTGGAGAAAGATGAACTTAACATGACATTTAAAGGCATAAATTAACAAATTATCCTATAAAACATATTAAGGCCATTGGATTACATACCTCAATATCAGCTGCTTTGCGACCAAAAAGGAGAATTCGGGAATTGCTAACAAAAAGCACACGTAGAGAAGTTAAAACTAACAAAGACGTCCATGATAAAAACGCTGGATAAAAGGAACAGGCATCGTTATAATGAACAGATCAGACTATGTAACAAAGATACAGTTTGTATAGTATCCGACCAAAAAGAAATTCAGGAAGTACATAAAGAAAAGAATTTAACTGATGAAGTAGAAGCACAATTGACTGACTACTTAAAAAGACTCCATGCAGGTGGTTTTCTAAGCGACCTTGACCTCGAACACCTCAGACTCGTAGGTACACACATCCCTCAACTGTATGATCTGCCAAAGATCCACAAGGAAGTCTTGCCATATCATCTGATTTTAGACATGTGAAACTCTCCTTTCATGCTATAGCAAAGTGGTAAGTAGAGAAACTAGAGCCTGTACAACATCAGCTAGACGTCAAAGACCTTACATTAAATGGCCTGAGGATGCTATCTTTGGATGTCTCATCAATTTTTACAAACGTCCCTGTCACTGAGACAGTCCAGTACCTCTGGTAATTCCTATCGAGTAGTGAGCAAGAAACAGGAATACTGACAAATGCACTGAAAGAATTATTATAAAAGATGCACGTTAAATGTGCAGTTCCTTTTTGACAGCCCGCTATACAAAACAAATAGACGGCATTGCTATGGGCTCGCCTAGCAGAACCTCTCGCCTAGCTGATGTCTCTATGAGCAAACGGGAGAAATTTCAGTAAGTGAACAGATAAATAAGCTTTAACATTACGGCCGATACATCGATGACATCTTTGCAACGGTCACATAAGAAACAAAATGTAGACGAATTCTTATAAAATGATTTAAGGTAATTTGAAGCCATCAGCTCTCTTCAACCACGGTAAATTGTGGATGTTCAACGGGCTGAAATGCCAGTGCTTGTTTAATATAGATACAGCATCCTCCTGCGCGGCTGTTGCGACGATCAGTTAAAGTGCAATTCTAACCTATAAGAGAGAGTTCAGAGTTGGATACGGAAGGTGTTGCCCATGTTTCAGTTACTATAACAATATCTGAACAGTGGACAAAGACCAGAGTCTGAAACAGGTGGCATTTCCTTGAGCAAGGATCTGGCCCACAGAAAGAACAGTTTAAGTGGGCAAACTTGATCTTTTTTGAGGGAGAGCCACTAAGACATTCAGTGGTTGACAACCCACTGAACATAGGGAACGGGTAATCCCACCCAGTTCCGGAAAAACGTTTGTGGCATAGCAAGCACCTGCTGAGGATTAAAGAGAGTAAGATATTAAGGTTAAAATGACGGAAGTGGAAATGAGCACTACGGCTAGCTATTGGGGATTGTCCGGGAAACCCATGGGCAGGATACTGAAAAGTATTCCTTTTAAATTGTCAAAAAGGGTCAAGTGAATATATTAGTCGTAAGGTTAGGTAGTCACATAATTAACATCGTGCTACAGCATATGTAGACCAAGCCGATGCTCAAATGTTGCCCCATATTGAGACATTAAAATCGCCTCGGAAAGGTCATTCCACGGTTCAACGGCAGGGTTGGAGAAAAATACTTCCTCAAATCCAATCTTCCTTGAGACATACGTACTTTGAAGGAAAGCTTAAGCCACTTGCACACCCTTCCCGATGGGAACATTGCACGTGAACCCTTTCAACCGCACAGCCCACGTAAGTAGAGGTTCACGTGCACTGAGGGTTTGAAGTGGCAAAAGCTTAAGGATTAACACCCCATAACTTCTACCTACCTGTGCGGTTGTAGATTTTAGCATGAGCTACCAACGACAGTCAAAGTGGCCTCGTCGGAGCAAGGAGGAGGACTCGCAGTACTTATAGGACAAAACACCACCCCTTTCACAGGTAGGTTTCCTATTCTACATAAAAGTTGGAAAAGGAAGCGGACACAAATGCTACAGGTGTCCAGAACGCCCAGGTAAAACCGAAATTGAATAGGAAATTTGATTGCCATAGGCTCCTTACAGTCTCCAGCACCAACGCACTCCCTCACAACATTAAATCGAAAACTGAACATACTAGCTAAGCGGCAGCTTTGGATTAGGGGCATGCTTCGCCGCTTAATGTCCCGGCAACGAACACCTGAGCTGGTCCAGGGCGGGTCAAGTACGGCTTGGATTGAGCAGGGCTTCCATATGCCGGCTAATCCTGTGACACAGCTCATTGCTAGCCACGCTGATTTCCAAAAACCTAATGCCCGGCTGCTGGAACCCTCATTTCGCAAGGAACTGGTTAGTAACCGTCATTAAATGACATTTTTACTTAAGAGTCCTACTTACTATGCTTAGGTGGCCAAAATTCCGACGACTTCGTAAAACGAATATTTTATTCGATTTTCGATGATGCCAACGCCTTGGAGCTAAATTTCCAAGGTCGACAAGGAAAAGAAAGCTTATGCGGATTGAAATTGTATGAGCTTATTACAGATGGGTTAAAACATCTCTTTTAAATCGTGATCTATGAAGAAATATACGTTAAGTGGAATGATGGCGGCCGCCTTAACCTATATGAATTGGAGGCCACATTTATAAGGCACCTCAAAAGGTCCCTCGACGCCGCCAGCAAGAGTGCACAAAGGCACGCAGCCGAATTCGCCTTTAATGGTTAGTTGATTTACTTTCTTTTAACTAGACTTTCTATTTTTAGACAGCAACCCTGCAATCGCCACCTCTAGTCCTATCCCACCGGACGAAAACCCACCTACACCATAATTGAACGCATCCAATAACCCCATATTGTACATATTCAAAATTATTAACTATTTTTGCAGATATATTGTTTTGCTAGTTTTATAATAAACATTTTTATAATTTCCCATCAGATATTTGTTTACATTTTCTTTACAAAACGCGGGGAATGGTTAAATGCGACTGCAGTGGCCTATACCCGAGCTACATAGGATGGGAAATGATGGTTACGTAGTAGGCGGACGCAGTAAACTAATTGGATTGGGCGAGCCGTATAAATTCGTTTTCGGTTGTGTAGGAAATATCCGAACCTCTTTCGCCTATTTCGACAAATGTAGACTTGTCGATATTAGACATATATCGACAAAAGTTTCAAAATCAATATACAATCGAATACGTATGTCGACATGTCGATATCAGTGCGATATACGACGGATATAGACATGCCATTAGGGTTTCCGGGATAGGTTGTAGTGGCGAGTTGGAAAATGTCATCACACAGGAGGGCGAAGTTCAAGTAACGCACGATAGGGAATGTTTGTATCAAGTATATGCGTAACTGACTATAACTCAGCGGATTTGATATTTAGGTTATGTGGGCGGATCTATGATGGTAGGGTACCTTGATCCCTTGGCTTTAGTTTGTCTGTCATCCAAACGCCGAGATCTCTCTTTGTTTCTGCTTCTCGGAGTGGCATTCCGTATAACTAGTACGGTCGCTTTTAAGGGACCAGATTTCAATTTCTCAGACCTTCATTTCAAAATGAAACTGAAAATACGGACAGCTGCGGAAATTCAATAAAAGAAAACTGAGGTGCTTTTACATCAGCTGCCTCAGCAGAACATTAAAAAGTCGACAGGATAAGCTCATTGAAACGGCATCTCTGGAAAGAATTGTCTTCCTAATTATCAACGTCCTGTTGGGGCAGATAAAACTGTACCGGAAGGACAACGTGAAATCGGACGGTTGCAGAAACGGCCAAGAATAGCTTTTCTTTGCAGCGAGAGGAGGATAGGTTCAAACCAGAAATTTCCACATAGTAAAACGACATTCTGATCATACGAAAAGAGCTTTAAGGAAGATCTAGCACAAAGAAGGGAACAGCCACCAAAGTTAATCTTGTGATCCTGACGTTAGAAAAACATCATCCATACAACAACAAAAAAAATTGCAAGTAGAATGAGTCCAAGACTCGGTTCTGCACATAATATAAGTCGGCATTTCAGGGAATGACTATTTGATCTGGATTATTGAGCATCTCGGATTTTAAGCCCATTCTGCCTTCTGTCCGCTCTCTCCCTCACTTACATCCACACTTTCATTATTTTCAATTTTTCTCAATTCGAAGTCCGGCTGAAATAAATAAGTCTTTGTGTGAATTACATATGGCCGTTAATCTTTCGTTTTTTTTGGAACAATTTCAAGAGAACATTAGGATAATATCAGGTCATGATCTGATTGTGTTTTATCTAAGCTGAAAGTTTTTTGTACTGTGCTAAAGTCCCCATCCTGCAGGAGAGTGTTCTTTTATTAACAACGAAGATCTACGTCCTGCGCTAGGCCTTTCTTTGGAATGCTCGATGCAGACTTCGGCACACCAATTATTATGATATTCCCCTCATATTTTATAGGCAAATTCTTCTTTCCCTTGTCTGCGCTAGCGCAGTTTATTGTCACTAGGGCGTTTCCCAAGGGTGACAACAGATAAGCATTAGTATGACCTCTATCGGAGATGGGAATTGCTGAGTCAAAATTTGCATGTGACGTGCTGCCTTCAAATTGGAAAGGTAAAGGGTTTTGGCTCTGCTGCAATGTGTTAATAATAAAAATAAAAGTTGAATTTAATGCTGGTTTACAGGCATTGTCAGATAAGATATTCAGTGGGTTAAGGCTGGCAATGAACAAAAATCCTGAATATATATCACTATAAGTGTTTTTCCTATCTTTATGTTATTCAGGAGAAAAACTGCCGCCTGTAAGGATGATAGCAGTTCAGATCAGGGAAGGGCTAACACAAGTGCAGTCTGTTTGCAGTCTCTCTGTCATTGTTAGGAACTGGGATTCTGACCCAGGCAAGAGTGCATCCGTGGACAGAGTTGCTCACTGTCTGCCGAAGAAGTCAACGGGTGCAGGCTGCAGAGACGGTGCCACATCCCTCAAGGTAACACCAGGGATCGGGCTCAGATGCCACGAACTCCTTCGAATTGGAAAACAGATTCTACCGTGTCGGCGCCCAGAATTCTTGAAAACTGTTCTGAATGCAAAAAACTAGTAATAGTTATCTTAAACAAAGAATAACTTCGCTGGATTTTTATATTATGGGGTAGTTTATTCCGCATGGCTATGGCGTTTACCGAAAAGAATCGACGATACTTAACTGTGCGAGCTAATGGAAGAAATAAAAAGACATTGCGATGATTGCTGCGCCGAGGGTTGTCAAGCTGACTCACAGTGGTAAGGGGATTAAATGAACGACTATTAAAAAGCTTCAACAGTAAAAAGAGTCCCTTCTGCACTCGGCGAAACCATAAGGGATCAATGTTTACAAGCCCACAGCGTTCTTGATACGACAGATTACGGTGCTCCAATGATAAAATTCTTTTTGCGAAGAATTGCTGGACCGATTCTATTTTCTTCCGTTCACTAGCGCGCAGAAGGCTAAATTGAAAGGAGCAGTATTCTATGCCAGGTCTAACGTACATTTTATAAAGGCGGAGTCTAATATCAATAGTTTTAAAATTTCGGAGGATAAACCCGGCAGTTATACGTGCTTTGGAGACAATCAGGGTGCAATGCTCTGAAAGATTGAGACCGTTGGAATATGATATGCCCAGAACCTTAACAACGCCAGGCACATTTAGATCGTCGCCATCTATGCTTAGTGGAGGCTGATGGTCGTCGCTGACAACCATAACGAAACATTTGTGCCAAGAAAGGGAATGGCGCCATGTGGAGCACCACTGGGCAAAGGCCTCGAGATCATTTTTAATAGATCAAGCATGGTGTCGCGATCTACCAGCTTGTGTCGATAGGCAACTTTTAAATCGTTGGCATACACAAAGGGCCTACCATTCCGAAATAAACCTGGTACATCATTGACAAAAAGACAAAATAAAAGCGTGCCTAGCACATTACCCTGAATAACTCCACTCCTCACACGGGATGAGTTTGAGATAACATTGGAGATCTTAACATGTTGTGTGCGATAGCTCAGGTAAGAAGATATCAAGCTCAGAAGTTTACCACATATACCGAAAGAGGAGAGTTTCAGGAGAAGAAGGGCATGGTAAACACGATCGAAGGCCTTGGTGAAATTGAAATAGACTATTTAAAGTGCAAAGCCATTATCCCTAGATTGTAGAACGTGATCAAAGAAAGAGAGCTGACAGGTATCACAAAACCTTGTTTTGAGGAACCCATGCTGGGCTACACTCAGTAGGTTATTCTCGGTAACGTGATACATCATCTTATCTTTGATCAAGGTCTCCAGGATTTTCGAAGCTGCAGACAGTGTGTTGATTGGCCTAAAAATCGTCAAATGACGTAGATTGGCCGCGTTTGGGGATAGGTAGAATGTGCGATTCCTTCCACACACTGGGAAAGGTTTCACTTTCCAGAGCTAGATTAAATACCTTACATAGAAGTGACGGGAAAATATTATTTGCATCCGCCATAATAATATTGATCGGTACGCCATCTGGTCCAGGACTATAAGAATGACGAAAACGTCGAATGGCTACGGTTACGTCCCAGAGGGTAAAAGTTATGGTTTCGAGGATGGCACCGGTTCAAACCTGGATGGGCGGAGGGGAGCGGCCGAATTTTCAATAAATTCTCTGGACAAGAAAAACGTTAAAACTATCAGCCGTCAATTTGTCATCGACTACAGGATTGCCAACGGAGTCCAGTAGGACGGGATGCCATGTTTTACTATGGGTTCTTATTGCGCGTGAAAAACGTTTCGCGACATTTAACGAACGGTTTTCGACATATTTGACCTCATCGGCTAGCCGTTTTCTTCGGTTAGCCTCTTAGCCTGCTCAAAAATACGTCGAATCAAGGGCAGAACGGAAATGTCGTTTTGCGAATGGAATCGACGAGAGAGTTAACGCAACCTACGGTGAAAAGATAAAGGAAGATAAACCTCATCCGTGACATTAATTAATTTCTTACGGGGAACAAAACGAGAAATAAGTGGATCCAAAACTTCGTAAAGCATACCGGTACAGGTGTTCGCATCGTCACATTTAAAGAATTTAGACCAGTCGTGGGAGTTAAGATGTATCAATAATTCTGTCGAAAGCGCTAATCGAAAATCAAAGGAAAAAGCTATATTTTTGGAAAGCGTTTCATCGGTTTCAAGTTGTAGTGTAGAAACAACGATATCATGGTCTGAGCTCCCAAGTGGGCCTTATGATGAAACTGTCAAAGGCAGGCAACCTCTGCAGAAGATTAGATCAAGTATGCTTGAACCTCGGGTAGGGAAGTCAACAACCTGAGTCCACATGCCAATATCTACGGCCTCGAGTAAGTCCTCGAACTTTATGGGGCCGGAAGGGACCGAAACCAGCGAATGTCAGGAAGGTTGAAATCACCTGCAATTAAGCAATACTTAAAATTTAATTCAGCTGCGGCGAAATGCTTGTGAGAGACAAAGATCGAAATCCTCACTGGTATTGGGCGGGCGATAGACACAGCCAATGAGTAAAGAGTTCCTATTTTTAAGGTAATTTGAAGCCAACAGCTCTCATCAACCGCAGTAAATTGTGGATGGTCTAAGGTCCGAAATGCCAGCGCTTGCTTAATATAGATACAGCTTCCTCCACCACGGCTGTCACGGCGATCATTTCGAGTACAAGTATAACCTATAAGAGAGTTCGGGGTCGGCTACGGAAGGTGTTGCCCATGTTTCAGTTACTATAACAATATCTGGACAGTGGACAAAGACTAGAGTCTGAAGCAGGGGCATTTTATTGAGCAAGGATCTGGCATTTAGAACGAACAGTTTAAGTGGGCAAGTGGTTGTTTTTAGGAGGCGGCTTATTCATCCAGTGGTTGACGGGCCACTGAACATAGGGGCGGGTGCTCCCGCCCTGTTCTGGAAAAAGGTTGTGGGATCATACGCGCCTGATGTGGGTGAAGGAGTAAAATATGGAGGTGGAAATGACAGACAGGAACTGAGCACAACCGCTAGCTATTGGGGCATGTCCGGAAATCCCTGGACAGGATACTGCAAAGTATTCCTATTAAAGTGACACAGAAGGTCAGGTGAGTCTAGTAGTCCAGCAGGACCCTTCGTATTAAGAGACAACTGGGGAAACGACCGTGGAGAAAATTGGCTGCGGGTGGGGATGCACTGCTGCGAGTGGCACAGAAGCACTATTTTTGGGCGAGAATGCTTGTATGTTTCGTTTATCAGCCTCAGTATGAGGTCTGGGTGGTAGCTGGAAATTCGATGTAGTTGGGATGGGGATGTTTCGGGAGAAATAGGCGATCGTAACGGAGTAGTTTTCGTAGAGGCTAAATTTTGCGGTTTTCGAGTGGTTGAGACTTTAGCCGGACTTGTCTTTGAGCTAAAATCTGCGTTGGTTTACCAGGAGTAACTGGTAAACTTGGTATGGGTGTGGTAATAGGAGAAGTACTGCTGTCTTGAGAACGAATAAAAGAAGTACTGTTGTCTTGGGATCCCAAAGATTAATCAAGGTCGGTTTCGTGCAGAGTTAGCTGGGGATTCAGACGGCGAGGCCGTAGATGACATTGGAGGCGATTTGTTCAACATGGCAACAGAGGTAGTCATTTCTCTGTTGCTTGTCGACAATTTAAAATTTTCAGTTTTCTCTGCATTGGGGTGAGGTCAGGGAAACTGAGGAATGCCATTTCGACAAAATTCTCTACCATCTCCTTCCTAGAGATTATGAAGTCAACTTCTATCAAGGAAAAGAGAGTGACTAATATGGGGGCATTACGACTGAGCGAGCGCAGTCGTTTAGCGTACGCGACTCTGAATCCCAAGCCACAGCTTTCCAGAAACAAACGCGCCCCGTCGAAAGCAGATATGTAACTGGAATATTACGCAGCATAAAATTATGCTTGCGTTTTATCCGTTCTTCGGTTTCGGAGCTGATTATCCCAATGACTTGAAAAGCCTGCTGGATAACTGTGTCGGAGGTATTGGTTATAGTTCCTTTAAGCAAAAATCTACTATTTCGTCAGACGACGATCGATTATTGCAGGACGAGGTGTAGGCTTGAGCAATCAGAGGATCAAGAGGTTCCAGATTTACCAAAGGGATTTTAGAGTTGACAATATCTACAGAGGGCTGCGAAGTCTCGCATACGCTAGATAGGTCCCCTTCCATTACTCTATTACTCAAGGATGGAGGGGAAGCTGCAACCTTGCGTCTTTTGCGAGTCGCTTGCGGGACATCGTAAACTAGTAGACGGAATTTTGGTTTACTTAATAGAAAAAGTGGGTTAATAATTTACAAGAGTATACTTGAAAAGGCTAAAATTGCAGCTGATTTCATAAAGTAAATAGAAACGATGAACCGAGCACAATTTCAAACCACACTTATGCAAAGTGCATCTAATTAATCCAATTGATTATATGGCCGGCACAAATAATATGGAGCAGTAAAAAGAGCTTTTTTAAACTAAAAATTAATAGGAAGTTCCCTGCTAGGGGCAAGAAATATGGTAAAAATAAACCCTTTACTTATCTTTAAAAATCGGTCCGCGCGCTCTTGTGCATAGCTCTTGCTGAACCGCTTCGTAAACGAGTTTTTTTGTAGCTCACAGCTCCTCCGAGCTGGCCTTGCTATGAAGTGGAGGGGCAACACTAATAAATTTACTCACTCTCGATTAGGCGTCTGGAGCTCCAAATTTTCGCATTGGCATGTAATAAAAGACCGAAGCCTGAGACATGGGAATATGAACCCCTCCCCATCACCGGCAATAAGTGCAGCCGTAGGCAAAATTTCCGGAAGGGTACCTATTATCAAGACATAACCCTTAAAAGTAGCTAAACCTTAACCCTTACTACAACCTTAACTCGAACTTTAACCAAAAGCCCACTTTACTGTTAACCCTTACCTTAACCGAATCTCCCTGGAATGTCAACGTTCGTTCCAAAATGAACTTTTAAAGGTTGAAGATTCGTATTTACTGAGAAATACCCGTCATATATAAACTGGTGGAATTTTTATCGACTTCCTTTTGAATCTCAATATAATTTTCTTCTGCTTTTCTCTGTGATATCACGGCACAAACTGGGGGATGAATTCTGCCATCTAAATTCTTCATAGGCAAGACTGCACCCCATACATAGTCGAAGGTGTCGGTCTGAGCGATCGTTCCGTGTCTCAACTCAGCACGTGAGAACATCGTCCAATGGTTGATTTTAGTCCTTTGTCGTCACACAGGCTCCTTGAAACTCTGACCAGACCAACGGAGTATTCCAGCACGTGCGTTGACTTCGAAATCCTTTCAAGATATGATGTCCAGTAATACAGGATTCATGGTTGACCTTCCTCCACATTATTTGGAGTTTTCCTGTCCTGGAACGTGCGCAGTCCCTCGGGGTGCAGCGGTCGTCCATTTGTATTTCATATGTAGTCACGGTTTCAATTTTTTCATTATAACTAACTTCTCCATGTTTTTTTTCCGAAACCATAGTTGAGACGGTTCTACCTGACTTTGTCCGCTTACTTCTGTAATTCCTCCTCTGAGCGATGTGTGACCAAAATGTGGTTACAGCCGCTCCCCCTTATCCAAGACCATCTTGTTCATAAGCTGCTGGAAATTGTTTAAGACCATTTCATGGTCGTAGTTTAGGCGAGTTCACAAAAATAAGGCTTTGGGAGTATCTACCGTTTGCAACACCCTGGATTCCTTCTCCCCCTTCTGTCTGTAAACGGATGGCTTTCCGCCGTTAAAATTAACAAAAAATAGTATCCAAATTCGGTGGTAATCCTCCAACATATCGCTTAACCCCATCAAATAGGCAAAACAAAATGTAAAACTTCCGCCTGAAATCTTAACCTTAACAATTGGAGCAGTGCATGTGGCGTAATCGACAGGGGAAATTATACCTCTTGCTTACTAAATTTCCAATTGTTCCTTCATTGTTGCCTCAATTTCCCACATCACCTGTTGACACTGTCCGAAAAAAATTCGTTAAATGGCTTACTGCGCAAGGTGTCGTTCGTTTTGTTACATTTCCCGACCGAATTTTTCCTCAGTTACGTATTCTCATTCTCCTCCATAGTCTGTTTTGTATCTTATAATGCAGCGTAAGTTTCATCAACTGGCGATTAAACTCGCACCTCACGGTCAACCGAGTGTGTTTGTGTGGATTGGCCGACTGATAGTCTGAGCGTCAGGCTTCAATGGCTCCTTCTTAACGTGACCTTTGACACTCATACGTATGACATGGTGAGTCGTTCACACCTGGTGTGTGGCAGTCGTAGAGGCAGTCACTAGGTCTGTAAACCACTGCGCCCAGTCCCTGAGCCAGACAGCTGGCCGGCTCGGACAGTGGCTGAGTCCTGGGAAGGGAAATAGAGAGTAAAGTCGAGGATTCAGCGCATTCTCCTCAATATTAACAATTTGACGCACTTAAAGCTATCACGGTGCTCTAAAAGCCATTGATTGGACGGTTATTAACTGATTGGGATATCTCATACTTCGCAATCAGCCCCATGTGTGTATGTGTGGAGTAGCCGACTGGTGGAATGATTGTCAGACTGCAATGGTTCCCTCTTGACGTGGCCTCTATGACAAAACCACCCCGTGGAATCCAAGCCAGACTTGGCCGCGCGCTTAGGGGCGGCTCCGGTCGCGCCAGCCATCTGCGCCTTCTCTCGCTTCTTGGTTTGGTAACGACACCGGGCTCAGGTGGGGAGAGGAAGAGAGTGTAGTAGATGCAGTGTAAGTCTTCGGCCACTATAATTTGGTTCAGGTGCAATTCACCGTCGCTGCGCCACCTTGCTCTGGGGAGCACGGTGGACCTCGTCGAAACCGATGGTCGAACTGTCGGGAAAACTTTCAGCCCGTGACTTCCAGTTCTTTCTGATGGCCAACACTGGTGTCTGTGGATATTTGAGTTCGTTAATCACCTTGCATCGCCAGGTAACCATCGTGATCGAGTTTTGGACAAGAACTATATGTTTATATCTGCGCCATCCGGCAGGGTGTCTTATGTAATGAATACTAAGGCTTTCGTCTACTTGGGTGTTGCCTGTTTTGCTTTAAGTAACTTCTGAATGGGTTCTTAACTGAACACTTTCTTCATCCACTTGCTTTGCCATCTGTTACGTTGTCCGCCGTCTTTTCGCCAGTTGTTGCATGGAGCAGAAGATTGGCAGCGATGGCGCAGAACAACATTATTGTGAGAATTACCATGTTTACGTCAACTTTTTAGCCATTCTGTCCAAGGTACCGTATTTCAGGTTCATGGCTTTGCCTGAACGCCAGGGGTTGCAGGGGTTGTAACGTCACCCATGGCAAGGCAGCGTGCTAATTGCAGACTATAACCCGTGAATAGTAAGCAAAACAGTCCTGTGAAGTGGTGGTACCTTGTGTACCATGTCATGAAGAGTGGCGACGTGTGCTCACCCAAGGGGCTTTTCTACAGCCACGTGGCAATAAGTAATCTTCAACGTGAATGACAGAAACGAAGTTACAGGACTGCTCTGACAATTTTCCTCAAGAATCTACGAATTAACAAAAAGAACTGGTAGGAGATCACTCAGGATTGAGCAGCCCGGAGAAAAGCAGCGCAGCCCAACCCCTTTATGTGAAAGCTTGGTGCGTGGCGCGGAGAGCAAGTTCGTGCGTGAACTGTGTGGATGGACAATTCGCCTCCGTCGGTCACTTGAACCTAAGCTCCGCATCACATGACTGAGTGGCTCGGACAGCTGACTGGTCCCTCGATGTGGGAATAGCGAGTAAGATCGAATATACAGGCTCTGTCCTCACGCCGCGTAGTTCATATTCCCAACTATTAGCAATCAGACGTACGCTTAATCTGTGAAGGCGCGCTGAAAGTCAGGGATTGGAGAGTTGCCAACTCACGAGGTAGCTCGTTCTTCTCCGGAAGCAGAGTGAGGCTGCGTGACTTCTTCTTAATGTGACCTCTATGACACTCCCACTCGACTGGGATCTGTGCCCTCCTGGTTATTGGGAAATCCTGGTTATGAGCATGTGAAACAGGCGTGTGTGGCACGCGCAGATGGTTTGCTTGACCTTGTTTGGGCCTGCGTCCGTGTAACCTTTTGATAGTATTTATACTGTCCTTCCACCACTTTTTGGGAGACGAGGTGGGAGAGGGTGCGGTAGGTGCTGCGCAACCCACGGTCCGTACATCCGCCATGCTGCGGGACACACGGTAGTCATTGTCAATCACGACGGTCGAACTGTCACCTGATGTGACCTGGGAGGCTTACTAGCAAGACTTTTGTCACAAATTAGGATCTGACCTGCGGCAGATCGCTAGACAACCACTCTGGAAGTGCCACGCCCTTCTTCTACTTACTCGCCTCTTTGAGCCCGGCTTTCAGTGCCTTCCAATCATCTTAATGATATCAGTGCCTGTCTGGCTGCTCTCACGTGAGTTTTGCTTCGAGAGTGCAATGAAGGCGAAGCAGTACACCTTCTATCCCCCTCTCTCTCTCTCTCTCTCTCTCTCTCTCTCTCTCTCTCTCTCTCTCTCTCTCTCTCTCTCTCTCTCTCTCTCTCTCTCGCTCTCGCCTTCCTCAGTATCAAGTGTGGAAGAGACATTTTTATAAGAAGCTTTAATCATCCATTTATCGAGGTCACTTTGAGGAGTTTTACTTTCGCCTAGAGCCCATTCATCATCCCCTATGACTGATTGCGGACATAGTGTCATTGAGAAGATGGCTCTGTGTACATGTTTTGGCAGAACATTGCCAGGTTTTAAACGTATATAAAATATTCGTAGCTGATTGCAAAGTACGAAAGGGAAAGATAAGTTAGCTAAGAAGGGTCATTCAACACTTTAAGATCCCCTTTCGGTTGCTATTCCGTGCTACACACCAAGCAAATATCGCTTTCACGCAGATAATGCAGAACAATATCATTCTATATAAAACGGACTCAGTCTCATGCGTATTTTAAGCATACAAATATCTTCAACATCGGCTGCCACAACTGTAGTCCTCATCTGGAATAGCTTTACAGGTGGATATATTTCCACCAAATACATCTATTTCGAGTGTCTTTACGTAATCCAACACGTTTCTGGTAGCAAAGCATGAGTGGACTGCCATGGTACCAGTCGTCTCAACACCGTCGCCAAGCTCTTTGTGGTCTTCCGTCGCAATGGCCTCTAGTTTGGCCACAAGGAATGGACAGTGCTATTTACTGCCGGGGGTCGGAACCGAACACTCTTCACTCCACTGAAACCTTGCATACTGCCACTATTATTAGAAGGTCACTCACTCACTGCAAGAATTTTTCCGTTGCACTTGACTCTGTTAATCGAAATGCTTTGTTGCCACCTAGTCCCTTGACAACAAAGTTGCTACGATCCACTCAAACCTGCTACTAGGTAACATGTACCGATGTCCGAGTTATTGGCCGTGGCGATTTACTCGATATCTTCTCGCCCTGCATCATAGCTGTTCATTTGACGGCATATCAAACAGTGTGCAAGCTTGTGGCGGTCCGCTCTCGTGGTCGTCAGCACGCTGCTTGCCACCTTCGGTCCGCCTAGCACGCCTGTCAGTCTGCTCGCGCGCGTGAGACTTCGCGCGTGTGCCTGCGCTTGCCGACATCGTGCCACTTATCGATATTTTTTGCCGTTATTGAGGGGTTGCAGCAAATCAAGGCTCAGACACAGGCACACACTTCGTTCCCTGGGAACCATTTAAACGGTTGAAACGACTGTTGAGCACACTTGCTGCCTCTGCCTGCTGAGCTGCGTGTACGCACTCTCGCCTCAGTTGAGGTTGTCCAACCTCTGTCTTCCGTGACGTTTGATTTGGGATTCCTCGAGTGGTCAACGGTTGAACCTCGAAAAGGCTGAACACATAGATATGAGTTGACAGGACAATCCCGAATTAAAATAGGTCGTGTTTCACTTAACACGAATCTCCATGATGCTAATACCATCCCCTGCGCGTGGGCGGGTCGTCTAACTCAATAAACCACTCCCAGCATCGGCCAATTGACGGCCTCGGACAATCTATTGGTTCTTGAGAGGTGAGAATCAATCCCTCAGTAAATCGGTATACTCCTCATTAGAATAAAGCCGGCGCGCTTCGAAGCTACCACGATGCACTAGAAGTCGTGGCTCAGGTTGTCAATTAACGGGATAAATCGGTCCTCAGGGCCAGTAGTGTGGGAAATAACTGCCCGGAGAAATGAGAAGTGGACTAAATGTCCCCTTCTTAGGTAGACCTATGTGGTAATCTCACACAGGCGAAATCTGAACCACTTTTGAGAAAGCCTGAAACATGCTGTCATGTGTGATACGTGTTGATAGTCTGTTTAGATGAGTGAACCACTGTTCCCATACGCACCTTCGATTGTCTTTGCATTAACAGACCATCACAACTTGTTAGGTGAGGAGAAGAGGTGCAATGCACGCTGCGCAAGTCTAATTCAGTATAAACTTATTTAAGCGCAAGTCACCGATGCTGCACCCAGTCAATAGTAAACACCCTACACGTAGTTCGCGATGTTCGAACTGTCATGATCACCCGCTGTGCATGACCGCCAGATTAAAAGAACGGTGCGTTTCTAACAAATATGAGCTAGTTTGGTTTGTTGGGTTAGGATCTTTCGGAAGATCAGCCGAGAAATGGAGAAACAAAGAAGTGGAAGAATATAAGTATGTGGTTGCCGAGCCGGATTTTTAGACTGGTTAGTCCCTTTTGACTGATTCTTTAATTTTTTTCAGGCTGTCACAAAAAAATACTTTGTAGAGAAGTTCCTATGGACACCTCAAGCGATTTTTATTTATGTAACCCGTCCTTTACTTGGTTGATAGGATATTGGACCTAGGAAATTATTATAGTTACCACCTAACGGTAATGAGTAGAGGATTACAACGCGTATTTGTGTACGTTCAGTATGCCCGTGGAAACACCATCAGCTGGGAGTCAGATATCACGCCGTGTAAACTCAAAATACTGGTCGCCAATGATTCAATAGCGCAAGCCAGGCTTCTTCCTTTAACTCACTTGTGAAAACCTCGACAGCCTGGGTGGGATTCGAAATCAAGCCAACAACGGGAAGGCTTTAGTACAGCCAACGTTCTAGCCAACTGAACCTCAAGGCCTCACCGGGAGCCGTGAATTTAATTACACTTGGGTCAAGTTAGTCATCTGGTGGAGCCTAGATCGATTGCTTCGGAAATCCTGCTTGGGCAGTCAGCTTACTGTATCAGAATTGGTGTATTCCATACATTGCCGTAGGCTGAATGGGTAAGTTGACCCAACTGTTATTAAACTTCCGGCTCCCAATGGGGCATCATAGCTCAGTTGGTTTGAGCGGTGGCCGTACTTAAGCTTTCCCCTTGCTTGCGTAGGTTTGAATCCCACCGAGGCCGCAGAGGTTTTCAGAAGTGAGTCAAAGGAATTATTAAAATCTGCCAAAATCTTCTACAAATCAAGCCAGACTATTGCAGCTCGACTCCGTTGAACGGTGATGTCCACAGTGTGTTCCACAGCAAGGTAGACGCAGGACGGTGATCTGTGCGTGGTTTAAAGCGATAGAAAACTTGCGCAGCATCTGCCGCACACCCTCCACTCTTAGCTTTCTAAGCCCAGTGGCAAGACCCACTTAGGACGAGCGGAGGCAAGATCGATCACAGTGACTTGTAAAGCTAAACTACCCGTCTCCGCGCGTGCCACACACGCCTGGTTCACTCATGAGGAATCAGGTTTTCACAGAACCAAATACGTAGCGATGTGGATCTCAAGGGATTAAGAGTGCCAAAGAAGCCACATGAAGAAAGAGCCATTGTAGTGAGCTCCTCTATCCAGAGAGAATACAGCTATTACCGTAAGTTGGCAGCCTTTGAACTCGCAAATTTATCGCGTCATGATAATGCCAAAATGCATCAGGTTGCTGAACTGCCATGTGAGTCGCCCTCACCATGTTTACCCTTTCCCTTCAACAGCCTACTATCCGAGCCGGTCAGCCATCTGATACTGAGATTGGGCCCAGGTGACCGGTGCTGCATGAACCTGCACTTACGCGTGCCACCACAACCGTGCATGGCATTTTTATGGAGTGTGTTGCCTTTGCGCAGCCCGATTAACGCGTGTCATGCCCTAACCTGGTCCCGTGTCCACCAGCACATTTCCCGCGTAGCCCGTTGTAGAGGCCAACAGCCGGTGGAGTAACACAGTCACAAAAGCATTCAGTGTACGACAAGTGCAGTTTCTGACAACATATCGTTTCACAAAATAAGGAGCGTCTTTCCTTCCTCACTGGAGTATTGGAATTAGTTTATTTTCCGTCATATTATAATGTCTTATTCCTGCCCTTTTCCTTTTCTGTGTTTAGTTCAGTTTTATTGAGGGAAAGGCAGTCGAAAACCTTTGAACTCCCTTTTGGTTACAATAACATGGCAAAGGAAATACGTCGATAGATAATGAACGCGGGACAGAGAATTGGCTCCACGTCACTCCACAGGGCATTTGACGAAACAATTATTAAATAATATTACTGAAAACAATGAAGTAATGTTTTTATAGGATATGATGTGTGTACCCTAACCACCGAAATAAACCGCGACTACAACCGCCTGAAATATAACGCGTTTTAAATAAAATATGTTTTAGAAGCACATGGGAGATGACCTGTAATTCAGACCGAAACTTTGCGTGCCCATCCGCGATTAGCTTTATAATTAGCGGTTGTCATCAGTAACCCCTTTGTCTCATCTTTATTTTCGAAGTATATATGTACAAACAGCAGGTCAATGGACTATACAGGCCCACCTTTGTGAGACAGGGGACTGGTCTCGGTGGACTAATGCTGTATTAGACCATGGAACTTCACAAACAGGTTTCCTTAAAGAATTAAGCATCCGCCAAAACCGATCCGAAAAGCTAAACGTATTAGAAGACAACAGGATCACCTCTGACAAGAAACCTGAGGCTCACTCAGTTCTCGTTGATACTTCCTCCAGCTGATCCAGCAGATAACCGATGAAGCTGGTTTTATCCGTTGCCTCCTCCGCCTCGATCGAAATGTTCTGGCTACAATGAAGCCCCACACTGGCGTTAAAGAGAGGAAATTTTTCATCGAGCATATGACAACACCTAATTAAGGCTTCCAGTGAGGGTGAGTCAACAAGGACTTGTTTGACGTTCATGCCATGTGCGTCCTTGCGTACAACGGGCTGTAGGCGGAGAGTGCATGCCGAGAGCCGAGAAATGGAGAGGATACGCCGGTCGGCAGGATTGTGGAAACATCTCAAGGTCTGCTCATCGGCCGGCACCCAGAAGTGGTAGTGTACTGGTCTGAGAAAAGATTGGGACTTCAACTCTTTGCTTCGTAATCGTTCGCGCAGTCTCGAGGAGCCTACCACATGTAGGATAAGGCGGTTCCGACAAAGCCCATAGTCGGAACTATTGCATGGCATGGAATATCGTTTTGACATCTTCGGGCTGAAAGGAAGGGAACTGTATCTGTAGAAACAATGGGGGAGTCCCACAGAACCAATAACTGTGCACAGTAAAAATTATTTAACGAACTACTCGTACTATGGGGTGAATGCGTGATATACAGCCATGAAAACAATATTAGGGAATTAAGGAGTCAAAATATGTCAGCTTGAATTGAATCCGTGTGCACGCAACTATGCAAGAGTTAGGCTACGTTGAGGTCTATTCTCCTACGCCACTCATTCTTGGTGGAAGGGACGGTTTTGCGCTTGATGCAAAATTCTCCATAGGAGCTGCGACGTTTTTTGTACAGTATTCTTTTTCTCGCATTTAAAATATAGCTTTATCCAAAGAAAATGCTTTCGTGCCAGTCCATAGGTGTTATCATCCAGATACTTGTTTCGTTGATCCCCAACAGCCACACCAAAATTTGGTGTGAAATTCTAGAAACACGCGTGGTTGGTGTGAGGAACCCTAAAGCTAAGTGTCCTGACGATCTCTCGAACAGCTAATTTGCGGGTTAGCAATATTTTAAGTAATGTTCATTGTCTTATGCGAAAATGTATGTTGCTAATCTCGGCATTGTGTGTAGGTTCAGTAAAAAAATGGCATATAAACAAGCCGTTGAAGAGCCCAAGATTTCGTTTTTTTCATCCTGCATGGGCAATCAGGCATCGCTGTCTTCTGCGATCGGAAAACCGGTGCTCAAAATCCGAATTGATAGTTTTGAGGTGGCTAAAGGTTTCATGCCATGTCACTAAGCTATGAGAATAAAATTAATTTTTGGAGTCAGAACACAGTGTTGTAAGAAGATGCTTCCAAACCGCTGGTTAAGAAATGACCTCTTGTATGGATACTAGGGAAGATAGAGACGGGTGTCATCAAGCGAAACGATTAGACGCTGGTCACATTGTTCTTTTCTACCAACGACAGATTGAAATATGTGATTATCCGTCTGTTGCTTTGAGGTAGCAAGCTTGGGACAGAAGAATTCCATCTCCAAATTTTGATGTGTGACGGAAAAGTGCATGGGCGGTTACTGCCCTAGCCCAGAGCTTGTCTATTCAGTTATTCAAATAGAGGGGAAGCGTTCGAACATGAGGATCAATTACAACCCCAGTAAGAGATAGTCTGGTCATGGCTCATCGGAAAGCTGATATCGAACAAGGGGAGCTCCAATTAAACTAGGGCATTTTGCGGTGCATCGTCCAAGAGGACAGTACACCAACTCAACACTTTAAGAGGTTTCTACTGCAACTTTGTAACTTGCAAGGCTAGTTCACTATCGAATTTCTGGCTAACGAGCATTTCAGCTCTTTCTGGGGCAACATGTAGACGAATCTTATTTTCACCCTGATCAACTCGTAGGCCTCCGGATTTAAGCAATCCGTGCGCGTTTGACAGACAATGACGCCACGTCATGTCAGAAGCACTGGCCCGACCGACATCGCGCAAGTGGAACGAAATAGAGGTTCGGTGGAACCCGACAACCAATCACAGGCGTCCACAAATGACTTAAGAGGCTAAGCAGCTGTCCAAAGCTTACGTTGAGCGTACACTTTCACGATCCGGGCACGCGTGCCGTGGCTTAGCCGGAGCACGTAGGCTGGCCAAGCTAGAACGTCCTGTGCCCTAAGGCAGGGCCTTGTTCGGTTCACACAACATACACTCCCTCCGACTAAATACCTGTTCTAATTAAAAATGCGGTTTGGTTCAAATTGCGCCAAAAGTACCCCTGATTTTGCATGCCAAAGATCTCCGATAACCAAGTAGAGAACGTCCGTGCTGCTCACCTACTTAGAGAGGGAAGTATTCGAAACAAAACGCATTGGATTTGGGCCAGAATCCCGACCTGGTACCATCCTGCATATTTTAGCACTCCATTGATTCAACTGAAGGGGATTCTGGCTGTGGATTTCAAGGAACTTTGGAGTTTTGCCTTCTGTGAAATTGTTTCTTTTGAGTCATTACTTGGTAGGATCCGTAAGTACCACTAGAAATGTGTTAGTTGTGCGGCTATTTCCATGTCTCCTAGCAACTCGAGCTTCAGTAAGTACGTGTTTCTCAGAGCGAAGTTTGGAATAGTGGATCCTGTCTGGTTACTGCTTCTTCTTCTTTTTCAAGTTGACTATAGCAGTTGGTCATTTCTTACGCTGTCCACCGTATGCCCCATAGCAGGTTAGGCGCAGGGACGGTGATCTCTGCATGAATTAGGTTATATTGATAGTAGACTTGTGCAAACTCTACCGCAATCAGTCCTCCCTCACTCAACCGAGGTCAAGAAAGAGTCAAGAAGCTCGGAGGTGGGATCGGGCTCAGAAGGCTAGCGTGGTGATGGCCTGTGTTAAGGCGTGCCCCCCCCCGCCCCCCCCCATGCGTGGGGGGGTGTACACTCCCGGTAACGCTTATCGTCCCCTGATCTGGCGCCCATGTTCATCCATCGATTTTACTGTCCACTATTGTTTTCAGTGAATAAAAGAAGACATCGACCCCAACCAGAAAGTCACCGATAAGAGGCGCTCATGTTATCCTGCCACTGAGCCTACCCCCTACCTCTTAGTCCTTTGGTTTCACGAAGTCACCGTTAAATAGTCTAAAATGTAGGTTAAATTTCTGAACTTCCAAACAGCCCTCGGCTTCCTCAATAAACTCTTGGAATTCTTAGGAATTACAAATACATTTTCCTACTGGTTTCAGACTTCTGTGGCACTTTATAGCCGAAATGTTCAGCGGACGATGGAAGGAAATGATGGTGAGATCGTCCGCAATATGAACGCTTGACATTGTAGATAGTGTCTATCTCTTGATTGTGATCCAACCTGTCTTTAATTTTCCTGCTTTTCGGTACAAAGTATACTTTGCAAGTATTTAAGCGGGATATCCGTATAATAACACGCAAATTCGGAGAAAGTCTAAAAAACTATCCCTGAAAACTGAGCTGACAAATGAATACAAAGGTTTAACTACATTGACCTCCTTCCATGTCTTACATTTGGTCAGTTTGGAGTTTGTAACCAGAGAGAGAGAGAGGAGAGAGAGAGAGACTCGTGGTAGGCAAATTTCTAAACTACCAAAAAGACAGAGAGAATTACAAGTGAATGGGTGCCAGCTTCCAAGGCCGGTGGATCTTCTGCGCCCAGTCTAAGAATCACGGTTTTGACACCCAATCCGCAAGCCAACTTTTCATTTACGCGGAGACTTTGCGTAGCAAATAATTTTAAGCATGTAAAGAATGCGATCGAACCAGAAAAACTGCAGGACCGTATATTTTGCGTAACTTACGGCCAATGCACTATGAAACGATAAACCGCGGACCTTCATATTATGTGTTTGCTCCGTGGTGGGCAGTGTTAATTTAAAATAATACGCTGGGAGGCACCACGTTCAACTGGCAGACATAAATGCTGTCAGCTTAACAGAAACATAGTCACATTTATCTAACAAACAGTAAATTAAGTTCAGCTGAGCAGCCTGACGTTACTGAAGTCAATACAGAAAATGACAAAAATAGAACAGTTTGAAAACCAATAAAGTACTGCTCAACTAAAATTCGAGACAGCGATATAAATTAAAAAAGAAATCGTCAGACTTTTCTTGTGATTATAATATTGGCGTTGTTATATCTTGTTAGAGTACTTACATGCTTTCCTGTTGTTGCGTTTGTGGCTAAAGGGGCGGAATGTATTTGGGATTGTGAGGCGAGCTGGTTACTTGGTGATGCAACTGTTTCACAAGGCCTACAGACCACAGCAGCATTCGCTGCTTGGTTGTTTTGCAGACATTGCTTTAGTAGGCCAGAACTTTCAGATATTGTGTTTGCGTCTTGATCCCAGGGTGACATTCCGTGGATTCCAGAGTCAACACTTTCGTTGTCCTCAGTTTCCTCTTTCAGTGAGGATTCAGTTTCGTCAAGCATATCTTTGCAGAAATGGTTCCCACCTGAACGATCATTAACCTTTATCTCATTTTCCACATCGTGTTGACTATTGATCTCTTCATCATACACATTGTTAGCGTTCTTCTGAACTGCGACTTCAACTTTTTCTACAGGATCCTTGATTTTGAGACCCAGCTCCTTTAATTTCTTCAAAACATATCTAAAGGTATCCTGCGCTTCAACAACAGATATTCCATCATCCACAGGATTTGGCAGCCTGTACTCAGACCCATTACTTTCCAATGAACTCGTGCTGACACACAAAGATTTTGTCTCGATACATTCACGCTTCGCCTCTTCTAGTAGTAGCTCAATGATGCCACTTTCGTCCCAAAGAGAAAAATCACACTCACTAACGCTAGGAAGGTCACCAGCCCCAAACGTCTTAATGGCGTTAATTTCCTCCATAAACATTTCTAGCAATTTAGGGTTGACTTTACACGCTTTACACATATCAGCCACGTTTCCAAAGGGGGATCGAAATCCAGAAAATTCATTTTTATCTGATCTTGCATGACCACAAAAATTCCAAGTAGACGTCTGCTCCTGATCATTTTGAGGGGGTCTTGCGACCGCGGTAAAAAGTTCCGAAATCCCTTTGAATCGTTTCTCCGCTCCTGCCATTTGATGACATCTGAATAATGTTGTTCGTCAATGGCAGAGACACAGGTTTCAGAAGCATTGCTGGCAGTTGCCGAGATGAAAGCCCTGTCAGAATGTCTGAGTGACCTAGTTTCGCCCTCCAGGTGGTATTGCGCAGAATCGCGATCAGTTTGGCATCTCTTGCTCTCAACTATACCATAAGAGTGTCGCTGACCCATACCATATGTCTGTTGGCCCCTCAAATATGCAAACACGTGCAAGGTCGAATTTACAATCAATATTCACCATGACGTTTGATAAACACAGCACACGATGCAGCTGACGAGCTTACCCATCGGTGTACACTAACTCATGCAGAAATAGCAAACTAAAGCCCTGAACTTTCTCTAAATGCGGACAGTAGACTAATTATCATTATGGAAACGTCAGAAACCCGATGGAAGAAGAGCATTACTGTAGATGAGCACTTCGACAGGGTAGTATTCAGCCGGTTTATAACATTCAACAACCAGGTTGAAAGTTGATGCACCGAAGGATCAGTTTTTTTTTGAAAAGCGGTTATAATCATATAACGTACAATAGAGGTACCAACTGATGAAATGTTAACTGAAATTCTTAAATGTACTTTTGATTTTAAAAGCATGTTTACTTAATATTAAAAGCGTACTGAAGTATGCATACTCCGGTATGCTTTTAATATTGATTTTCCTGCACCATAACCATCAGATATTCCAGTCAAGTCAAGATACCGGCTTTTGAACAAGATTCTTTCAGGCCGCCTTCAAAAACTACACTCCATAAACAATGGCCACTTAATTAACATGCGTCTTTCCCATCGATTTTTAGGTTGTTTTAAATTATAATATGCTTTATAAAAAACCTACACACGGATATTCTTGTACTCATTTGTTAGCGAATTACGCCTTCGTCAAATTTAATACGTGGAATTGATTTCTTTAGGTTTTAAAAAAGATTCTTATTATTAGGTTGTTGAAGACCGTTAAATGGCCTTTCAAAAAGGGCTGCATCTGTCAATTAATTCATCATGCTTATAACATATGGGCCACATTTACTGCGAATGTTTACGAGCCCTCTATTACCCCTTCGTCATATGGTGTAGACGTTTCGAATTTCCTTACATCGAAAATACACAGTTTATAGAAAGGAAAACCTAGGTGTCGGTGTAACAACAGGTTGGGTTCAAAATTATACAAGAATTTCGAAAGTCTTTTTAAACCGAGATGTCCCGTTTCTCTGACTATAAGAGAGCGTAATTTGCTATCAAATGTGTACAAGAACGTTTTTGTTCATTTTTTCTATAACATAAATCTGAATTTGTGAGGGCATCGAAAATAACTGGGAAAATGCACACTAAAAAAGAATTCATTTTTTATAGAATTTAGTTTTGACAGGCGGTTGGAGAGAAGCTCGTTTGAAAACCGGCAGCCTGAAGTGACTGAAATATCCTTTGATTATGCCGTACTTTAATTAATATTAAAATCTTATTTAGGTATTTTTCGAATCGAGCGGACATTTCAGAATATCAGTTGACATTTTATGAGATAGCCCATCAACTTTAGTCCGAGTAAACCACATCCATTGTGCTGCAAGGTTTAATAAGAACACGGGGACCGAGGTCATACGTTAATATTTACCGTTAGCCGAGGGCAGTGTCTTGCTTTTTTGCTTTATCTTGTGGCACACTTAACGAAGCAAATGTTTATTGTGTGACATTAGTTTGGATTTGCAAAGAGCAAACACTCCCTCGTTGGGCATTCCGCCAACTTAGAAAAAGGCTGGCTTGGGTGACTGTAGCATCGGCAGCCAAGTCCAGCGACCCGTGCTGCTATATTCGCCATCACTCGTAATAACCCCTTAATCTTTAACATGAGTGGAATCTGTTGGGGTATATCTGCGTGTCCTGGCACACAACTTTCCCTACATTGATCTTGTTGACACCGTTATTCTATAATTCTCTAATCCCATTTGTACCCATAGAAAATCCGGTCGGACCTTCAGGATTTGGGCTGCCCAGTTGGGTACTGGAACTGAAAGCTGTGCCTTCTTACATAAGATACTCTTAATAAAAATGCTTAGAAGTAATTATTGGGGCAAAAAAGGAATGTTAAACAACTTTTACTTCAGGTTAAAGCTTACTGTCTTAGAAGGGAACGACTGCACCCGATGGCTGATATGCTGACTCCCACAGCGTCGGCAGTTTAGGCAGCGGCCGGTGAACGTAAATCAAAAAATAACGTTAGTCACTTTGGTAACTGGTAGTGAGGAATCGTGTATTAACTTTGAACTGCTTACTTGAAAAGCTTCTTCCAAGACAATTGTGAATAAATTTACGGGTTGAGAATCTGTTGCACCTAACTGTTATATTCTATTTTTGGATTTTTTCCGGGGGTGGATTTGGCTGAGATTGTGGCATGTGCTTTTTCCTAAAAAAAATAAAAAATCCCATTTGCTACGACAAAAAACATTCTCGTTTACTTTTAAATGATAGCTCGTTGGTGATAAATAAACTCCTGCCACACAAATAGATAAATAAATAATAATAATAAATGATAATAATAATAAATAGATAAATAAATAGATAAATAAACTCCTCCACACAATTGCAGACTTTTTATTATGTATCACGTTTGAAAATAAACGAAGAAGTCCATGGGTAGTTAATCCGACAATCATGCAAAAAAAACATGGAACTTCATATTAAAAGCAGCCTAGTTGACTGATATGAGGGGGATACTTGCTTTGCTTTTGTAAGACATAGTTCCATGGAAATGTCCCCCTGCAACAGTTATTTAGACATGGAAGAATTTGATTTCAGTTATCGGTCTCAATTCAGAATGGCAATTTGCAGGACTAGCGAAAAAATTCTAGTTAAGAACTGGTCACTGGAATGTAGAGTTCTGGCATTAAAACCAGAATCAGCCAACGATATCCCCATACTGGATGCAGATATACCCAGAATATGGACCCGAATTCAGTTAAACTTTGTAAATTTGCTATCTAACGGAATGTCAAACAAGATTCCAAAACGTCTTTTCGATACAAAAAACACTTAACTAGGATTGTACTATTATTTATCGTACGGCTTAATCCCAAGATATTTCAGTAACACCCGGCTGCGGCTTTTGAAAAAGCTTCTTTCCGGCCGCCTGCAAAAATGAAACACAGAAAGTATGACTACTTACGTGGTATGCACGCTTCCCATTTAGTTATGTTGTCCTTATAAATTTGGATATATTTTATAGAAAAAATAAACAAAAATGTTCTTTATTTTACGCACTTTGTAGAGAATAACGCCTTCTTCAAATTTTCGACTTGACGAAGGTGGAGGTTTCACTTAAAAAACTTTCGAAATTCCTGTATAACGCTGAACACAACATGCTTTTACAGCAAAATTCAGGTTTTTGATCTACAAACTGCATATTTTCCGTGTATGAAAACTTTTACGTGTTTATATGTTCTTAAGAATGGCCAGTGTAGGGCTCTTAAACTTTTGCAGTGAATGCGTACCACATAATATACTTTGCAATCATGGTTACTAAATGGACAGATACACTGCGTCATGAATGGAACTGTCCCGACAGACATCCTTTTCTAGAGTATCATATTTGAAGATTATATAATTTTCCACCGAATGAGTAAAGGACTATTTTTGTGCTTGCTTTCTATAAAAATATTCGAATTTATAAACGTATTTGAAATCAATAGGCAAAATGAATGCGAATTAAGTAGTCAGTGTTTACAGAGGGCAGTTTTTGAAGTTGGTCTGAAGAAAGCTCGTTCAAACGCTGGGATCCAGACGTGCTTGAAGTATCGTGGGATTAGACTGCAAGATAGTTAATGTTACCACCCAGCTCAAGTAATCTTTTGGAAACGGACACTTATTTCAGCATTTCGATTAATATGTCATGAGATAATAAAGTTACTGTACGTCCGAAGATGGATTCACTTTTCAGCTACCAAGTGCGCCTCTGTCGACTGTGGTGAGGAATATGCTGTAATTTTAGAGTGGCATCGGCCGACTTATCCTGTGCACAGAACAGGAATGGACACTGCAAATTTTACTTAAAGCTCTGGCTGCAAAGCCCATCCAAACAGTCCAGTGCCGGTGAGCCGTAAGCCATCAATAAATGTTAACCGAGACAGGAATTGAAAGCCCTTGTCTATATCCAAATTTCAAACTTATTGGTTTATTTATAATAACTCCGGAAAATCCAAGCATTTACCGATAACAGACTTCACTAAATGCCCTGCATAATGTAAGTGCATGCATCACATTTGGCCAACTGACTGCCAGATGCTGGAGCCTATAAGGCTAGTAGACATACCTGGCCGACGTATCACACTTTATTTATCTGAACGTAGCCAAACATGTGTTTATCAGAAGTTCCCGAACGTGCTGCTGGTTATGTGGAGTCAATCTAGACCAGCACACTGGTTGCCAGTTACAGTTTGGAACAACAAACTGCACATTTCGTAAGCTTCAAATGTTTCTATATAAAAAACCCTGGTGCATATACCGAGAAGTTGGAGCAACAAATAGCCCATGATCCTATCAGCTTCCATAACAAATGATGTTCCTGTAAACTGTAGTTACCGTCTTCCGCTCGTGAGGGCCTAAGGATGAGAGTGAATTTAGTCTGGATAGACTAAAATCATGCAGTCCTCAAAAAACCGCATCACACCCCCAACCAGACTTTGTACGGATTTTATTGACTGGAAGGATGGAAGAACAAACAAAACTATCATTTTATTTCGGGGTCAGTTTGCACTGACCTCGGGTGAATAGTAAGAAAAGTCACGAAGGCAAAATAAGGCTTTTTAACACATTATAACAAAATCCAACTTTAAATGTATTCATGTAAGTGAACCATAGTGGCATTCTTGACTTCCTGAGTGGATTTTTCCTTGCATCCACATCTACTGGAAGAGGTACTCAAGCATATCCACGAGTCGGGGACCGCCATAATTGTAAACTGAGGTTAGTATTGCGTCGGCTTAGGCTTATTTTCAACGGACAGACTAGTGCGACGCCTCTTTTTTCTCCTGAATGGTAGGCGGACGATGGAGCTCGATATTGGAGTTCGCTTGAGGAAGTCGGTTATTTTGCAGATTGTGAACATGTGCTTGATGACGCCCTGTAAAGGTCGTGTTCTCCTGGCTGAGCAAGGCCGTAGTCCTCTTGTGATGGGGGCAAAAAAGCTTTGATAACCGCGAGGATCTTCTAAATGTCACCACACACAGAGTATCACTGAATCTCTCGAGTTTTCTGTCGTTCTCTGGTATTCAGCCTGTATTTGTCGTCACTGCCACAAACTGACTTTTGAATACAGAATTAATGTTACCTGATGGTCAATTGGAGAAGAGCAACTGCAGCCTAATCTTGGAGCTGGCAAGACGGTGGTCCGTGCGTTAGTCAACATTACATGTCGTTTTAGTACATCATGTCGTCTTAGCACATCACGGTGATCATACTTTCGACAAGGATGTAGTTTCGTAGCTGCCAGTGGCACGCTTGAAGATGCACCATTATCACCTTATTCGGCACCAGAAGACGAAAGAAGATAGGGATAAGGAAAAGATTGCATTCCGTGCAGCCTTGCAGGTGGATATTGAGGCCATCGCCGTTGCTGCTGCCATTTTCGTGGGGACCAAGCAGTACCTCGCAGGCAGCATGTTCTATACCGACTCGGGCACTGAACTGACCTAGTGCAAACAATTTGTCTCCCTTCGGCAAAATCTCTAGAAGGTCATCCAACTTGGTTGAGAAAGCATTATTTAAGTTCTCGGAGCTGGTCTTTGGAAAGGGGATATAAATAAGGCACTACTGACGGTGATACCATTGTTCCCTCGAAGAAGCAGGTGTAGAGTCAGGAGGAAGTCCTGTGACAGATAAGACAAAAGTCTCATGCTTTCGCTTCTGACGACAAAGTCGATGCTAGCATCATTCCGCTTTGCCTTTAGACATCCGATCCAGAAGAAGTTGTAACCACCATTTCCTTTTTAGAGCTAGCCCTGTTCGGATAATGGCGTCTCACTGAGAGCAGTGATCTAATCTTGTAGCACGCCAGTTTTCTAATGACTATAGTTGGCCACATCTCTGGTCGGTCGTACAGTTCTTAGACTAAAAGAGAATGAATCTTTAGAACTGCCAAAATGAGCAGCAGTGTAAGAGCTCGGTATTTCATTGTCGTAATTTTCCGATTTCATATTTCTTGTCCAGTTGATACGGTCAGCTTGCAGAAGGTATAGGTAGGATTCCTTGCCAGCACTTTCTGCACGATGGGCTAAGAAGTGCTACACCTACACAGAGCTCCTGAGTCACTCCAGCTAGCTGGCGAATTCCGCTATGTGTCAAGACTTTCGCTTAGTGAGAAGATGACCCAAATTAGTCTGGCTTGTCTATGGAATCACCGTCGCTCATTCCGTCAGACCCATACTGTTTGGAGGACTGTGACAGGGGATAGGAATACCGAGTGTGGAGACGCACAGGAAACTTTGAAGTGGTCTAGTTAGTCAGTTATTATGGTAACCGGGATGTGGCCGCTATGCAGTGCATAGCCATGGGGGATTAACAGACGAGAGCTGGATGGCAGTTAAGCTTTGCGCGGAGCGACTACTACGTACATCAGGCTTATGAAACTACCTCTCACCATGCGCCCCCTCACAGCCATCCCTTAAATCACTCACATACCCCACATCGACAGGTACCTGTTTGTTCATCCACCGATTGCAGCATTGAGGGGATTCAGCAACGAAGACTTGTGAATAATCTGCCACACACACACTCTCTCTCTCACACCTTACTCTTATGGCAAGATAATGTCAAAAGACCGGGGTGCGCTGGCTGAAAAGCTAAACAGCCCATATATGCGTGCCACGCACGACGCGCTCCCCACAGCATGTCCCCGGCTTCCATGAGGCTGGCCGGCTTCTCTCATAGGTGACTGACCCAAAGGCCACATCGAACAGCGGCCACTGCACCCTGGTCCTCAATCCTGAGAAGTACCGAGTTATCTCGTCAATTACTAACCTTTAAAGCCATGACTTTTTGCTTAGGAAAATAGATTTAAGTGTGGTAGTTTTTTCCACTACGGAATACGCTGACGTACTGGGGGAGGGAGTCTCCGGTGTCAATCCCACTCAGTCTTCCGTCGCCAAGTCGGTTGTACAAGCTCATCAACCAGCTGATCTGACTGGATTAGGTGCAGTTGCTGGGGCGGTATGAAGGCATGCGTCCAGGTTGGCTCGCTTGAACTCTGCACAGTCTGATTAACACGTGCCGTGAGCAACTCGGACGCGCCGTTTTTAGCTCAGTGCATCTGCAGCGCACCGCGCACTTACACATACAGTTTCGAAGGCCATAAAACTTGCGACATTTATTTCCATTTCTGCTACTTATGGGCTGATTGCGCTTGAACCTATTACAGTCGTACCTTGTGTATTTGCATTTCTGAAAACGCGACATTTTTTATTCAAACCTAATTAAGTTTCGTTGGAAATTTTTTACAGATCTTTGACATTTGCGAGGTCCTCGAAAAAGCCTGCAAAAGTATGTAAGTCTAAGTTTTGAAGTTATTTCTATGTATCGGTGCCTTTAAATATAAAATCTTTGAGAAAATGTTTTGCTAGTGAAAATTCCACCGCTTTTGGGGAAACATAAGCGCGTACATGAAATCCCTTAAGAAATTCTTTCAAAAAACTTCGTTCTCCTATGTAAGCGTTTTTTGTACAGTGCTGTACCATACCTTTACAAAATGTGATAACTATTCGCAAAGTTTATCCCTTTGGAATGATCAATAATACAAAGGTATTTGAAAATATAGTAGTGTTATTTTCCATTTTGCAATAGTAAATAGATGTTAACCTAAATCTCGCACAAAATTATGACATTTTAGCTAGTGTTCATAGCAAATGCATAGTGTATGCGGTTTGGGCGATTATAAAGGCACCAGCACGACACTCTATTGTTTGGAACATTTGGAGGTACGGCATAACACAGCAGAGATCCCTATTTTGAACATGATCTAACAACGATAAAGGGCTTAAAGTCAGTCATGGAGACCTACAGAATTCTATACCTCACTATTAAAACCAGCGTCAGCAGAGAAAAAAGAGCTTTGTTCTTCGCTCAGAAACCCAAACTCTCGCGTGAAACCTAAGCAGAAGAAGCCACGGCAGAAGAATTTCCTCTACCTTAAGAAGGGAATTCTGAGGAGCTGTAAATTTTGTGAAAACCGTCAATTTCACGCTGCTATTTGTATTAAAGTTTTCCAATGTGCCTACGTAGTCGTATTCTCTCTCTTTTCATTTTTCACAGTTCATGAGCAAACATATTTTCAAAAAATATTATTTCACTAAACGTCCTCATTGGCAGTTCGACCGTCGATTTCGACGAGGTCCACCGTATGCTCCACATCAGGTGGTGCAGGGACGGTGACTTGCGCGTGAATTAGTTTTAAATGATAGTAGCCTTGCGCTGCAGCTACCGCACTCTCTCCTCCTCCCCCCCTGAGCCCGGTGTCAAGACAGAGTCAAGAAGACCGGAGATGGGAGAGGGCGCAGGTGGCTGGCGCGGCCGGAGCCGCCCCTGGGCGTACTACCACACCTGGCTCGGATCCCACGGAGTGGGAGTGCCATAAAGGCCCCATTAAGAAGGAGCCATTGCAACCTGACTCTCAGTCCGCCAGTCAGCCACTCCACACAAAACACACATTGGGCTGACCACGCAGTCCTAGTTATCCCGTCAGTTGGCAACCTTCCAAACCACGGCTTTTAGCGCACCATGATAGTTTCAAGCGCGGCAGATTGTTTATAGTGAGGAAAATACGCTGAGCTCTCGACATCACTCTCTCCCACCCCCACAATCAGACCACTGTCTGAGCCGGTCAGTTGTCTGATGCGGAAGCGGGCGCATTGGCTGACGGATCGGCGTACCCGTCTTCGCGCGCCACAGCACGACCTGGCCCCCAATAACGCACACACCAGGATTCACAAACTCAGGGGATATGGAGCAGCCATCGCCGTCTGACTCCCAGTCCACTGGTCAGCCACTCGACACACACAGCACATACACTGAGCCAACGGCGTGGTCTGGTGGAAGCGTCAGATTGGCAGACTTCCCAGCCACGGTTTCTACGAAACCGTGATTTTCTCAGGTATATGGTGATTGTGAGGGTGTTTTCTATGTATTGGTGTAGGTAGTGTGCGCTGATGTAACTTAGCCTCCGGTGGTTTACCGGAGGTTGTCGTGGAGGTGCATGTGTCCTAATAGGCCCACGCGGTGTGTAAATGTGCGGGTGAGTCCACTCACACTAGCAGCCTGGAATGTTTGTTCCCTTTTAGACAATCCTAGGAGCAACCGGCCGGAACGGAGGATGGCGCTTGTCGCTCGGGAACTGGCGCGCTACAAGGTGGACATTGCTGCTCTCAGCGAGACCCCATTCTCTGAGCAGGGTCAGCTGGAGGAGGTGGGGGCCGGCTACACCTTCTTCTGGAGCAGCCGGCCAAAGGCAGAGCGACGCGACGCTGGTGTCACCTTTACCATCCGGAACGACATCATGGGACGTCTGCCCTGTCTGCCGCAGGGTATCAATGATCGCCTGATGAGCCTCTGCCTGCCTCTTCGGAGAGACAAGTTCACCACCATCATCAGTGCCTACGCTCCCCCAATGACGAGCTCTGATGCGGCGAAGGACAAATTATATGAGGGCCTGCCCGCCCTGCTGGCGGCTGTGCCGAAGGTGTACAAGTTAATTGCCCTTGGTGACTTTAACGCCCGCGTCAGGACGGACCACACTGCCTGGCAGGGAGTGCTGGGTCCCCATGGTTCCGGTAGCTGCAACGATAACGTCCACCTTCTTCTGTGAATCTATGCGAAAAACCGTCTCCTGGTGACCAACACATTCTTCCGCCTTCCGACGTGGGAGAAGGTCGAGTGGATGCAACCTCAGCAGCGGCGCTGGCAGATGCTGGACGATGTTCGCGTCCGAAGGCGAGATCGACAGGACGTGCTGGTAACCAAGGCGATCCGCGTTTCCGATGGTTGGACGGATCACTGCCTCATCGTCTCCAAGATAAGGCTCTGACTTCAACCCCGACGAAGGCCCCAAGGTAAGCGACCACCAGGTAAGTTAAATACTCTTTTGTTAAATCTGCCTGATCACTGTTTTGATTTCAGCACCCAGATAACTCAGAAACTGGAAGATCTGCATGCTCCAGGTAATAACGCAACTGCGGAGGCACGATGGTGTCAACTGCGAAATGTCATCCAGTTCACCGCCCTTGAACGCGCACGCCGTCAACACCAGAACTGGTTTGACGAAAATGACGCCGACATCAGCAACCTAATCGCGAAGATGGATTGACTACACAAAGCCTACGCGGACCTTTGGACTGACGCCACCAAAGCAGCCTTCTTCAGATGCTTCCACCTTGTACAGCAACGGCTGCGGGAGATTCAACACGTATGGATGGTCCGAAAGGCTGGGAAATTTATGGGTTTTTGGACCGCAATGAAACGAAAAAGCTACAAAGGCCATATACGGCCCCTGCATCAAGGAGACCGCAGCTTAGCTCTGACGGCACAATACTGCTGACAGAGAAATCACAAATTCTGAAGCACTGGGCCGAGCACTTTCGAAGTGTCCTTAATTGCTCATCAGCCATCTCCGATGCTGCCATTGACCGGCTCCCTCAAGTGGACCCGAAAAATGACCAGGATCTTTCAACTTTCCTACCGGAAACCATCCGGGTCACGCAACAGATATCCAGCGGAAAAGCACCGCAATCCGACGAAATCCAACTGGAAGTCTACAAGCTTGGCGGGCCCCGGCTAGTGGCGGAACTCACAGCAATCTTCCAGGTGATGTGGCGCCAGGGATAAGTTCCTCAGGATTTCAAAGATGCAAGCACCGTCTACCACTACAAGTGGAAGAAGAACTGGCAATTCTATGATAACCACAGAGGCATCTCGTTATTCAACATCGCCGGGAAGATCTTCGACCGTATCCTTCTCAATCGCCTAAACGGTAATCTAGAGCAGGGAATGCTCCCGGAAAGCCAAGGTGGCTTCCGACGACACCGTGGAACAACCGATATGATATTCGTCGCCCACCAGCTACAAAAGAGGTACCAGGAGATGTAAACCCACCTCTACACTACCTTTGTGGGCCTGACGAAAGCCTTTGACATGGTGAATAGCAACGGACTGTGGAAAGTCACGCAGAAATTCGGCTGTCCTGGGCGGTTCACGCACATGGTGCGTCAGTTTCATGACGGGATGCGGCGCGCGTCACTGACAACGGGACATTATCTGGAGCATTCGCAGACCAACGGAGTACAGCACGGCTGCGTTCTGGCCCTAACTCTATTCAGTCTCATGTTCTCTGCTATGCTGATGGATGTCTACCATGATTAGCACCCTGGGATCAGCATCGCCTACGGAACTGACGGGCACCTTCTCAACAGTCAGCGTATGCAGGCCCCAACGCGCGTGTCTACAACTACAGTCCATGACTTGCTCTTCGTGGACGACTGTTCCCTTAACACCGCGACACAGGAGGACATGCAAAGGAGCATGGACCTTTTCGCCGCAGGCTGCGCCAATTTTGGATTAACAATCATTACAGCCCAATCGGTTGTCATGCACCAGCCGCCACCCAGCGAGGAGTACAATGCTGCCTCAATCAATGTCAACAGCACTCATCTCAAAAACTTGGAAACCTTTCGTTATCTTGGAAGCACGCTGTCACGCAACACGAGAATCGATGACGAGGTTGCCCAACGGATCTCCAAAGCCAGTCAGGCATACGGCCAGCTGCAGGCCTCCATGTGGAATCGCCACGGTATTCACCTGAACACCAAATTGAAGATGTACAAGGCTGTAGTCTTGATGACACTCCTTATGGTGCGGAGACCTAGACCGTTTACTCAAGCCAAGCCAGGATGCTGAATCACTTCCATCTCAGCTGCCTCCGCAGAATACTGAAGCTGAGATGGCAAGACAGGATCGCGGACTCGGAAGTCCTGGAGCGGGCCGGAGTCCTCAGCATCCACGCCATGCTGAGGCAAGTTCAACTGCAATAGATCGGTCACCTGGTGAGAATGGACGACGAGCTTTTACCCAAACTACTTTTCTACGGAGATGTTGCTGCGGGTGCTCACCGTCAGGGAGGTCAAAAATGACGCTACAAGGACACTGAAGAAACCACTGATGCAACTGCAAGTCAACCCGGTGACCTGAGAGGACCTCGTCCACGATAGACAGGCAGCGAGAAGATCCGTGCAGACTGGTGCAGCAATCCATGAGACCAACCGGATCACCGCTGTTAAGGCCAAAAGGATGGCTCGCAAGTCACAAGCACCGCTGATCAACACCGCCAATGCCCAAGCCCTGCCAACATGCCCACGCTGTCAACGAACATTCCGCGCGCGAATCAGCCTGGTCGGACATCTTCGAACTCAATGCAACAACAATCCTAGAATATCAATCTCTGCTACACCTGTCTCAGACCCCATAACGACGACCACCCAACCATTGATAACAACTTCATCGATGCCCCGCCGCCCACGATCACCGACACCATCCTCCCTCCACCCCCTGCGCCGACGAACACCACTTGCCCCACTCCCACCACCTCAGTAGCCACCTCCGACTACCTGCCACCTGATACCTCCAACACCACCACCCCCCCGGTACCAGCGATGGGGTTTCGGTACCAACCTATCCTCATTGCGATCGCACATTAACCTCACAAATCGGCCTGTTCGGTCACTTGCGGATCCATCGCAACGAGACTGGCGAACTATTGTCTGGAGCACTTACACACAGCAGAGACCACCGCCTCCAATGCCCTAACTGCCCACGCCATTCACTCATCGCATGGGCCTGATCGGTCACATGGGCATCGACGAAAGCGGAATCCACTGCAATGCCAGCAAATCTTGCGCACCCATCAAAACTTCCCATATATTTCCATGTGCTCGACTACCAGTACCAGCAGCAGATCCCCCAGACTCAGCAGCTCCCGACCTTTCTTGTTCTCTTTGTCACCGCACATGCATATCACGCATCGGCCTGTCCGGTCACTTGCGAATCCATCGCACAGAGACCGACGAACCAATACCAGGTGCACCAACGTACACCCACCGCACACGACTCAACTGTCCGCACTGCCCACGCACATTCACACACCGCATGGGCCTAATAGGTCACATGCGTCTCCATGAAAACCTGCGGTAGAACACCGTCGGCTTACCACAGCAATACATCTCTCCTCATCAGCCACTGTACCTCACATGCCCACACGCAACACCACACAAAAAATCATCATAGTCTGCATAAATTTATGAGAGGCAAGTATGATCCTCGGCTCTTTCTCCGGGTGACTCCTCTGTTGTCTGTGTGATCTGAGCTTGAGAATATCACGGGGCGATAAGCGCCGTTGGTTAGAAGGTTGCCAACTGACAATTGCACTCAGACCTCGCACTCAGTGTGTTGTGTGGAGTGGCTGACTAGTGGTCTGACAGTCAGGCTGCGATGGCTCCTTCTTAACGTGACCTGCAGCACTCTCACACATGTGAGATGTGAGCCGTTCAACCCCCTGTTGATGAAATCCTGTTGCTTTTGTTTGGGGGGCCAAGCCGTGTATGTGGTACACGTAGACGAGGTCACCAGCAGCTGCACCCACTTCTGCATCAGATAAGAGACCGGCTTGGACGGTGGTCTGATTGCGGGAGTGAAGGAGAGGGTGGAGTCGACGGCTCAGCGTATTTCCCTCCCTATAAACCATCTGACACGTTAGAAACTATCACAGCACGCTAAGAGCCGTGGCTTGGAAGGTTGCCAACCGACAGGAAAACTCGGACCATGTGGTCAGCCCAATCTGTGTTTTGTGTGAAGTTGCTGTCTGGCGGACTGATAGTCAGGCTGCAATGGCTCCTTTATAATGTGGCCTTTATGGCACTCCCACTCCATGGGATCCGAGCAAGGTGTGGTGTTACGCCCGGGGCTGGATCCAGTCGCGCCAGTCTCTTGCGTCCCCTCCCGCCCCTGGTCATCTTGACTCTGTCATGACACTGGGCTCAGGTGGGGGAGGAGAAGAGACTGCGGTAGCTGCAGCACATGTCTATTATCACTTAAAACGAATCCATGCACAAGTCACCGTCCTGCACCACCTTTCTGTGGAGCATACAGTGGACATCGTCAGACTACGACGGTCGAACTGACATGTATTGCCTAAAAACCTTCAGCGCAAATAAAAAAGGAGGTCCGGCTCAAACTTCTTCCAAAATATTACAACTTTTTTAAAAAACGGAGTTACATGCTTCCTTTAAACATACAAATAGAAGAAGACGTGTTTTTTTTTACTAAACTAATATAAGAAGAATAGTTTTGCTTATGTTTTCTATAAAATATATTTGACTTAATAGGAGCATCTAAAATAAATAGAAAAAACACACGCTACTTGAGTTATAATTTTTTAATGAATGCGGTTGTGGCTGGCGGTCGAAAAGACGAGTAAACAAAATCCGGCATCCTGACGTGCCTGAAATATCTTGCGATTCTACTGCAATATAAGAAATATCAAAATACCCCTTAAGTAGCCCTTCCGGTAAGGATGCCTTGTATGGACCCTAAACAGGACACGAGAAAAGGAACCACTCACAATATATATGGCTTTCCGCTAAATACCAAGGACATCATGTTTAGGCTTGAGGTGAGGGTTAAGTTTACGGTTAGGTTTAATTTTTAGGTTGAGGTCAGAGTTGGGGTTAAGGTTTGGGTTCGTGTTAACTGTAGGGTTTAGGATTAGGGTATGACTAGGGTTAAGATTAAGCTAAAACTTTAGTTTTATGTCAGAGTTTGTGTAAGCTTTAGGATACGGTGTATTTACCGTTCCTGAAATTTACCGTAGGCCCACCTATTTTAAGTGGGTGGGACGGTTTCTTGTCCCTTTGCCTGTTTATGTGACTATACCAGACATTCCTACCATCCTTCCTAACGGCAAACTGATTTCAGAATTTTGATTAACATTTCAAGTGATCGGTTACTGACTGTAGCTGTCCGCTACCTCGTGATAGCTGTCGTATATGCCAAACAAGTATCACTGTAACCGACATTCCTTCGCTCTGTCAGCGGCCAAAGCGGCCGCCAAGTTTACAGAGTGACTAGCAGAGCCGCAGGGCGTAGCCATTGGACGGCAATGGCATGCTGTGCCACGCCCGAAACGCAGTCGGCGCCTAGTTAATGGAGCTTGGCATGGCCTGCTATTGCGTCGCTACTGTCACGCGTACGTCAAGCTAATTGCTAACATTGTTGCAGCGGTACTTGTACTAGTTCCATGTAGAATTCGGTGTTGCTGATTACAACTGTCGATCAAGATCTAGGTAATGAGGAAGGACATAGTTGATTCAGATTGAAAAGCAACTGAAATTCAGTTATATTTCTGTGCTATGCAGGTTTTTAAAAGGATCGAGTCAAGCAGTGCTACCAACGAAACGAAAGGATATTGAACTGGTAAATTCTGGCCTAATTGCGGTATAAGCTAATTCTGTCATAATTTGCATGGACAGATTCAGGGTTTGAACCCATAACCACTTGCTCACTGCGACAATGTTTTATCAACCTGACTCACTACGAGCGGGCCATCAGGGCTTATAACCTGACCAAGAGAGCTTGCGAGGCATTTTTTACTTGTCGCTTTCCGTAGGCGAACAAGCGTAGGTGAATCAAAATTCTGATTTCAACCTGTCCACCGAGTTAATGAACTGAATCTTGAGGAAACAAGGAAGGATATGGTGAAAGCTTTGATAAAGATGGCATACAGGCTAGAAATCGAATTCACATCTGCAATTACTAGTATTTGGAGATCAGAGCTGAGTAATTTAAACGATCCATAATCCAAGATTTAAAAATGCTAGTTATATATTTCTAACGATGGAGGAATGGCAAGGTTTGTTTGGAATGGCCTTTATTTTTGTGATTGTATTCTACGAATCGGAACCAAGACGTACGGCGAAAGCTAACTGATAACAGCTAAATCTGACTTAATGAGGCACAGGTGAGTCCTAGGGCAGTTCGTCGCAGGCTAAAACTCAAACCAGAGCAACACACCCTATTTCCTGCCACCTATCTGCATCGCGTTCAAGCAGCAAACATTTCGTTGGTTTGCTATTCTTCACAAACCTCGACGCATTTTGATGTTTTATGTCAAGTTTCTGCGAGAATCCTCTCCAATCGCCCCTCAAACCACCTTTCCCTTCTACCCAGTTTCTTTTTTCCTGTGTCAGTGGCAGCAGAGGAGAAACACCTGAAAAAAGTCCATCTTTCAACAACTGCTGGCCCGTATGCTGTCTCACCATTTATCCTAAAATCTTGCTGCTCTCAGAGGGCCCTTGTTTTGACACACCCTATCAACATATCCATCATAGAGTCTAAACTTCCTGACCTTTGGCGTACAGTAAGAATCACTCCTATCCCTAAAAAATCCACTTATTTTGGTTCCAAGTCTTTTCACCCAATCGTCTGCTCTTCCGCTTTACTGAAGCTTGCTCAGCGAGTCTCCCTAGATATAATTAAGACATTTGCCTCCAATTTCTCCAAGCTATTACAATTTGCATATAAGGCCAGGCGTAGTACCCTAGATGCCGTTGCAATTGTGTTACATTCGGCTCTAATAGATTTAGATAAGGGCTGCCATGCGTACGCATGTGCATTTCTTGACCACTCCTCTGCCTTCAACACCATCCCGCGCTATCTCCCCCTTAGCAAAACATCCGCGTGTGGCTCTCCCAGCTGGGCTGTCTCTAGGCTCGAAGCATAATTTACTTCCCGCACCCCATTCGTATAATCCAGCAGACGGAAATCGATGGTCTTTCCCAAAACTGTGGTGTTCTTCAAGGTGTCATGCTATCCTCTCACCCCTTCTCCCTCCACACCGATGATTTCAGATCACCAAACGACTGTCTGTATATAAAGTATGCCGACGATATTGTTGTTGGCCATCCTCTTACAATCAGACAAATCTCCAGTCTATGAAGGATGCCCTGGGATATGTCTCAGCGCGGTCGTCAGATAATGATCTTCAACTTAGCCAAGAGGAATCTGTACAATTTTTTCTTCACCTGCGACCCTCTCCTATTCCTGAATCCTCAGCCACCCTTCCCAACGAGGCATCCTCTTTTCAGCACCTTGGCGTTACTCTGACATCCCATCTTTCATTCTCCCTCTTTATTAACACTCTTTTTACGAAAATTCGTAGACTTCTTTATTATATCCGTCGTTTACGTTCCTATAAAACACCCCAATCCCTTATCTGGCGATTTATAGATGCATGTATTCTTCCTCTCATCCGCTATTGTCCTTCCGCACTTTTTTCAGCTTTGCTGATTTTAAAACGTATCCTCCGAATGCTCTCTTCTGCTGCCAATGTCTCTTATACCGTTTGAGGTTCTACGATAATAAAACCACACTTCATGGCAGTCAAGCAATTAGCCGAGCGAATTATCGATGATGTTACCTATACTCCTCCACGTAGAACTCATTGCCATGAAGTCTTCCCATCCTACGCGCCGACTTTCATCATATCACTTACCTTACATTGGCATATCAGCGCTCTGTTTAGTCATTTCTAGCACTCTACCTTTCGCGTGAAGAGATTGAAATAAAGAAGCTGCGAGTGGAACTGCCCCTCCCCCATTAGATTTCATTTTAAACCTTTTGATGTTTGCATAATCTGTTAAGTTATCCTCTTTTTTCAATGAATGGTGCCGTTTTATTGCTGAAAATTTTAAATGATACTTTCAGAATAAAGCATATTCCTCTCTCTCTTTCTCTCTCTCTCTCTCTCTCTCTCTTTCTTTCTTTCTTTTTTTCTTTCTTTATCTCTCTCTCTCCTTGCCTCAACACGGTTGAAAGTATCAGAAATACTACTCCCCTTTTTCACATAGCATCCAAATACTGGATATTTATTACTTCGTGGGGTGTAGGGTGGACCTAGTAAGAGACCAAAGCATACAGGTTATGGTAAGTGGCATCACTTGTTTGGTGAAAGTGGGGACTGCTTCTGGAAGCCTTAACTAACTAACATCCGACTCGCGTCTATGGTTCCCCAAAGCTAGACTCTACCTGGCGGCCACATCCCGGTAACCGCCTCAACCGGCAGGCTTAGCAAATGAGGGTATCCAGTGTTGTGTGTCCCCACTACCGGTAATTCAGCCTCTCCTATCCTTCCTCCTCTTACCTGCATCAGTGAGGATAGAATTGTGCTGCGTCTACCACACTCGCTCCTCTTGCTTCACCTGGACCGGGTATCATGGTCACGCATAAAAGACTGTGGCAGGAGATGTCGTAGGCGACTGGTGCGTCTGGAGTCACCCTTAGACGTGCTACCGTACTTGCGAGGGATCCCACGGAATGGGAGTGCCAAGGAATCCACATTAACCACGAGCAATTGCCGTCTGACCCTCAGTCCGCCAGTGGACCATTCCACCCACGTAAACACTGGACTGACTACGTAGTCCGAGTTATCCCGCCAGATGCAAACCTTCAAAACCACATCTTTTAGCACACCGTGAGAGTTTCAACCACGTCAGATTTTTATAGTGAGGAAAATGTGCGGAGCCGTCGACCTCACTATCTATTCCCAATTCGAGGCCAAAGCCACTGTCCCGACCAGTCAGGTATCTAGTGGAGGGAATGGTGACAGTTATTGATATAGCTAATGGCCTCGTCTGCGCGTGCCACATACACGACCTGGCCTCCAAATGCAAGCGCAAGTATTTAACACAACAGGGGATGCAGCGGATCACATCACACATGCGTGAAAGTGTCAGAGGTCACGTTACGAAGGAGCCACTGCAGTCTGACTCTCAGACCACCAGTCGGCCACTCCATACAACTGCATATTGGGCTGATAGTGAGGTTTGAGGGCAATCGTCATTTGGCAACCTTCCTAGTGATGGAGTTTAGCGCAACGTGATAGTCTCAGGCTCTGATCATAGATGCAGCAGAGCAGCCACCTGGAGAAGGAGCCAAGGAGCACACTTTGCACTTACGTGATAGGTGTCGTTTGCGCACATGCGTTGTGTGATTTTGGGCATGGTCGTATGTGACGTAGGTGCTAGTGAGGCGAAGAGCGATCAGGAGGTGTAGCCGACGGTGTTATATCGCAGGTTTTCATGGAGGCGCATGTGGCCTAATAAACCCACGTGACAAGTGAATGTACGTGGTTAGTGCGGGTGGGTGCGGCGAGTGTATGTCGGGGCTCCAGGCACTCGTGTATTAGTCACAGTGCGATGAATTCGCAAGTGGTCAACCAGGCCGATGCGTGAAGTAAATGTACGATCGCAACGAGAAAAGGTTGGGATCGAGTCCCCATTGCTGGTGGTGGGTGCGGTTCTTATGATAGTAGCAGTTGCTGGGACTTCATAAGTGGTGGAAGAGGGGAAGTGCTAGTTTCGGTGGAGATCGCTGTGATTGACGCGGGGTTTTGGCAAGGGTGATTGTGCGGCGGCAAGGTGAGTGGGGGTAGTCATAGTCGTTAACACTGAAGGGTTTGAGACAGGGCTGCCAATAGAGGTATTTGTGAGCTGGCTGTTGCTGCATTGGGTCCAGAGATGTAAGATGAGGCCGGTTAGTGAGCGGGACGTGCGTGAACATTTTGGAAGATGTTGCATATTGGCGTTGTGGATCCGAGGCGCTTGTGACTTGCCATATGCAATTCCGTCGACGGCCCAGGCCAACTCAGGTCGCTCTCCACTAACCAAAGCCGTGACACATAGTGGAGTTCGGCACCTGTTTGGGATGTCGAAACAGCCCTGTTTAGGGAAAATACTGCTTACATCCTCGCAGAGGAAGGGACCAGAAAAAGTACCCTAAATAAATGCTGGGACCACGTGATTTGCAAGTCTACCTTGACTCGTCGATTCAATAGGTCGAAACTCAAAAAAATGGCAACAGCAATCCCCGTCCCAATCCTTTCCATCCCACATCGGAGGCTGCTAGAGGAACCCTGAGCACTCTGGCAGTCTGGAATGTTTGTTCCCTTTTAGACGATCCGTGGGACCACCCACCAGAAAGGAGAATGGCGCTGGTGGCTCGTGAACTGGTGCTGCTCTCAATGAAACCTGATTCTCCAAATAAGGTCAAACGAAGGAGTTGAGTACCGATTACACCTTCTTGGGGTGCGGCCGCTTAAAGGCAGTGCAATGCGACGCTCGCGGGGCCTTTGACATCCGTAAGAACATTGTAGGACAACTTCCCTTTCTGCCACTGGGCATCAACGGCCGACGGCTGACCATGCGTCTACATTTAGGGGAGCCAATTTTGCCATCATCGTCAACACCTACGCTCCTCCAGTGACCGGCTATGACGAGCTGCGAAAAAAGTTCAAGATCATGCAGTCTTTACTGGTGACTTACCGAAGGCTGACTAGTTGCTTGTCTTTGGTGACGTTAATGCCTGCGTCGGGACATAGCAACCTACCTGGAACCCTAGGAATTGACAGCTGTAACGATAACAATCTCCCCCTTCAATGAAACCGCACAGAATACCATCTCCTTCTGTTTAACACAATTTATCCACCATTCGGCACGAGAGGAGGCAACCTGGGTGCATCTCTGAGCGCGGTGCTGGCGTCAGCTGAACTACGTTCTCATTCGAAGGCGAGATCGACAGGTGCTGCGGCAGATCAAAAAGTAAGCGAGCATCAGGTAATTTGAATTTGTCCTCTCATTACTTTGGTTTTAGCAATCCACTGGCTAGCGCCTGGAAGATCTGCAGACCGCACACAACAGCTCCACCATGAAGACCGTATTTGCCAAGTGTGGTATATCCTCTACTCCAACTGGCATGGACGTCCATGGTCGCTCAAGTCATCAACATTAGCATTAGTTCTACGACAACGGCAAAGAAACCTGAAGTCTGCTCCCCGACAATAATAAGAGGCTGCACAGTGCCCACAAAAATCACGGAACTAACGCAAAAAGGGCGCATTATTCAGGTGTCGCCGCTTGGAGCAACAGCGACTGCATGAGTGGCAAGATATTTGAACGGTTTGCAAAGTCGAGGAAATCCGAGAATACGAGGAGAAACATGGAACGAAAACATTCTTCGCATCCATTAAGGAAGTCAGTGGCTCTCCCACCAAAGGAACCGTGTCGCTTCTCAGTTTTGACGGCTCAACCATTCTTCAAAATAATTCACAAATTCTGATGCACTGCGCCTAGCACTTCAGTATTGTCATCATTCGACCTTCCAAATTATCGGGTGTCGTCAGTAACCTATTCTCTCAGTTGGAATCTAATTATTACGTGAACCTCCCGCCTGCCCTCCCAGAAACAACCAGGGCCATGTACCAGCGACAAAGCATAGGGATCCGACGCATTCCTCCTCAAAGTCTACAAATAAGGTGGCCTTCGGCTGAAGAAAAAGTCACATCACTGTTCCAGGAGATGTGGCGCCGAGAACAAGTTCTACAAAATTTCAAAAACGAAAATAGTCCATCTGTGAAAGCGGAAATGTAATCGGCTACTCCATAATACTCACAGAGGTAACTTGCTGTTGAAGATTTTTTGGGAAGATCTTCATATTCATTTTTCTTATACGGCTCAACGACCATCTGGAACAAGAACTACTGCCTGAAAGTCAATATGGCTTACGATGACACTGCGGAACCGCAGAAATTATATCAGCGTGCCACCAGCCACAAGAGAAGTACCAAGAGATGCGAACCAACTTTCGTACTACCTTTGTGACCCCCGACTCAAACCTTCGGCACGGTGGCTCACAATGGATTCTAGAAAATCATTCAGAACTTCGGCTGTCCCGACCGCTTTACATACATGGAACAGCAACTGTATAACGGGATTATGGCATACGTGTTGGACAGTGGGACTGTCTCAGAACCATTTGAGGTGACCAATGGAGGAGGACATGGCTGTGCACTTTTATGAAAACCTGGTGTGAACGCGAGGAACGCGGGAGCCGATAATTTTGACGGGCACGGAGGCGCATGGCAACTGCACACTGCAACATCAGGCCACTCACACAAGTATCGCACCACGTGCAACTATCCGTGATGCATTAGGGAGCTGCCAACTGATATAGGCATATAGTGGCATTGCACCTACATCCTCTAAATACAGCAATACCTGGGTAATCCAATAAACATCCCTGAATTTGTCTCTGTTGAAGGATCCGAGTTAGAAAAGGTAACATCAGGTTAATAGGGCACTTTATCCGAAGATCCTGTCTCATTCTTTGCTATTGCTTCCAGAAGATCACATATTCGCGTCTACTGGGATGTTGTGTTAAGGGGTCAGGCCGCATGCGGCCTGTGCAAGCGGTCTGCTTAGCTCTGTATGCAATTCCGTCCGATCTCGGCATCAGTTGACAGACCGGCTCGAACTGGTGCACAAAAGAGGACAGGGTGAAGGCGAGATGACTCAGCGAATTTTCCGCACTACAAATCACCGGACGCGCTTGAGCCTATATAGGTACTAAAGTCCATATTTTAGATGGCTGTCAGTTGAAGATTCAACCCCCAGGTAGAAGTCAGTCCAGTGTGTGAAAACCCAATTTGTTGTATGGGAGACCAGGTCATTTGTGGCACACGTAGTCGGGCTGGTAACCACTGTCAGCCATTGCGCCCGAGCCCACCTTCGGTCTTCTTGACTCTTTATTGACAGCGGACCCGGATGGGTGAGGGATGAGTGTGCGATACACTACGTGCAAGTCTAACAAAACTATAAAGTTAATTCACGCCTAAATCATGGTCCCTTCGCCCATCTTGATGTGGTATACACAGTGGAAATCGTCAGCAAAGACGGTCTAACTATCATTTCTTACAGCTTACTTTACACGGATGGTTTTTTAAGCACGCTGTTTCTCGGTCATTATTGGGTCGTTTGCCTATAAAATTCGAGTCCCGCGAAACCAATCACTATTATGAACAGGCCTTGCAAAACAGGTTTACCGATAGGCTGCAAGTCCACGCATGTTGATCCAAGTATAATAGATAATTTGACGATGACTGCAGTGCGAGCTTCATCTCGGGGTCTAAATGCTAGATTACTAGAAGTTGAACAGTTTCCCTTTAAATGCTTTTAGAAATAAAAATTCTGTTGCATGACCGAATTAGCAGAAGACTAAGATCTATCCCAAAGAGGATTATATTGTTCGAGAACCACCCTCTGGTCACTAATAAGAGAAAATCAATGCCAATGAGCCATTAACTTATCCAAGAAAACTGATAACTACCAATAATTTTGGACGTTTTAGGTTGTGGAAAAGAGCCGTACCTATTTTTGCAGAAAATTAATCGAAAGTCTTCAAAAAGACAAAGCGAAGTTCTCTTGCCAGTTAACTAATCTCCAGCCGTCCACATTGCAACGCATCAGACATTCCAAACTGAAGGTAATGAAGCACTATACACTCAACAGAGTCCAGTGGTGGCGCCATGGATATCCAAAACTTTGGAAAAAATGGTAAAATTCTCCTAGTTCAGTGATTCTGATAGGGAAAGGGGGGGTGGGGCTGGGAAATAAGCTAACTACTTCACGGTGCACGTAAAGACCAGTATCGTAGATGACACCGCTTGCCTTGAAATATCGCCCCTCCTAAATGGATTTTAAAATTACAACCCATCTTCCGACTCTACCCATAACATCCGATTTGAGTGCACACAGTATCAGTATATTTGAGGGAGATGTAGGTGAGTCACCTTTGAATTCCCTATTTGAACATGCGAGTTGTGGTATCAAAAAACATAGTATCTCGATATTTTGGCGAGGCCAACATAGTAGAACATAGTTGAAAAAGAGCAGACAGTAAAAAAAACTCCCGGTGATATTTAGGAGAAAAAACTGTCGCCCTTGGGAGGGGTCCAACGGGGGCATTTCGGAGGTCACATGAATCAGCCAGATTCTCCCTTGCTGATTGCAGAGTCCGTTGAGGGATTTCAAAGGCAGGAAATATATGTCCAGATCATCCTCGGTCCATTGCGGTTCGAACGTTCATACACCTCATGGACGACGGTCACCAGGTCCAGCTGATGCGAATACTCACGGTGTCACTAAGGTGTGCAAATAAGTTAAGCATCGAAGACCTCGAGGACCCCAGCATGGGAATAATGGGAGAATGCAAGCCCTCGAACGAAAATAACAAACATAAAGAAATGTTAATCAAATATAGCTAGTAGTATCATAAATGCCTTATTTTATAACGTCACACTTGCAGCTTTCAGTTAGTGTTGTAGCTCGCACCGTTATATCGATCTAACTTTCGCTTAAAAACCTCCAAGGAGTCCGACATAACAACATCCAGAGGAAGACTATTCCAAGCTTCGACTACCCTTTTGGAGAAGAAGTACTTCCGAGTGTCTAGCCTTGCTTCAGTCACACGTACTTTGAGAGGATGACCTCTCAAGTTCGTTGTTTTTGCTAACTCGAAGAAATCCCCTGGGACGAGACAACAGTCCTGGACGCGTAGTACGCGGAATGTTAGTATCAGGTCCCCCCGAAGCTGTCTATAGTGCAAGGGAAAGAGATTGAGACTCGACAGCCGTGTTTCATAAGGCTGTGAGCCATGTCCAAGGACAAGTTTGGTTGCTCGCCTTTGACCTTTTCGAGGATGTTGATGTCCTTCGCCGCCCAGGGTCTCCAAGCTTGGATAGCGGACTCCAACTGTGGCACACGAATGTTCCGAAGACTTTAGCGAAGCAGTCGGTAGTGAAGGCTGCAAAAGCTCGTTTAACGAGGTACAGAATCGACATGGCTGACTTCGCTACCTTTGCGCAATGTAGGGAGGGTTTAAGCGAGGGCGTGATCCAGACTCCAAGGTCCTTTTGGACATCCACTTCTTTCAATGGAATGCCATTCAGACTGTAAACCGTACGGTTCGAAGGATTGCTTTTCCCGACTCGTATGATGTTGCCCTTGATCTCTATAAACGGCAAGAGGCAGTCATTTGACCATTGCTGGAGTCGATTTAAGTTTGCCTGCAAGTTCTCTTCATCAGCCGCAGTTTGAATGACGCGCCAAAGTTTGAGATCATCGGCAAACATGGCAATATCGCAGTCCAGTTCGTTGGCACAATCGTTGATGTAGATTATGAACAAAATAGGGCCGAGAACAGAGCCTTGGGGAACACCACTCTCAACCTCAACTTTAGTCGACTATTTGTCGCTGATATGGACAGTTTGTGAGCGGCCAGTTAAGAAGTTTTCTATCCATGTCAGAAGTCTACCTCTTACGCCTATGCGGTTTAGTTTATAAAGAAGGCCGTGGTGCGGCACGCTATCAAAAGCCGTTTTGAAGTCTATATAGACTGCTTGCACCGTATTTCCACTATCGACCGCTTCATTCCAACGTTCTAAACAGTAGAGAAAATTTGTGACGCAGGATCTGCCTCTACGGAAACCGTGCTGGGCTTCAGATAGCAGATTATGTTCGAAGAACTGCATAAGTTGTTGCTTAATTATTTTTCCATGATTTTGCAGCAAACTGAAGTTAGACTGACCGGTCGATAATTGTTTGCAGAGACCCGGCTTCCACCCTTATAAAGCGGCGTAATCCATGCGGATTTCCAGTCGTCTGGTAGACTTCTGGTCTGGAAGGATGTTTGGAAAAGTGTAGAGAGTGGTTTTGCCAACTCTCTCGCGAGCTCTTTCAACAGCTTGGCAGGTACTTCATCGGGACCCAGAGACTTAGATTCCTTTAACCCCAAAAGTTCCTTGAGGACAGTAGTCTCGGTGAAATTAACAGTCTCGACTATTGTATTCACTTCGAAGCCATCGGTAGGGTGATCGTATCTCGTTTCCTTTGTGAAAACCGACTGGAAAAATTCAGAAAGATCATCAGCCTTCGCACCGTCTTCAGTAAGGTCTATGCCCTCGGCGGTCCTCAGCAGGGGTATCGGATCCTTGTTCCGTGTATTCTGCCTGAGGTAACCGTAAAACAGTTTCGGGTTCACGGTGGCCCGGTTCAGCAGGTCCTCTTCGAAAGCCTGTCTTGTTCTAAAAATATGGCCCTTGACCCGATTTCTCTGCATTTTGTACGCATTTAGAGATGCAGGAGTTCCGCCCGTAAGCGATTTTTTTTCCACAATCTCCGCTTTTTGTTAACTGCGATTTTTAAGGCCTGCGTAAGCCATCGCGGTCTGTTGGTTAACCTTTTTCTCCAAATCGGACAGTGATTTTCGATGAGCCTGTGCAGTATGTCCCGGAACGTTTCCCAGTCCTCGGTTATGTTTCCAAAGAATAAAGTTTCCCACTGAGTGCGCATGAGTTCGGCCCTCATTCCACCGAAATCGCCTTGCCATATATTCCATATGATTGTTGTGGGTCTTGCTAATATAGAAAATAGTGAGTACTCCCATCGCAGTACCACGTGGTCACTTTTGCCTAGCGGTGGTAGACATGAAACTTCGTCGATGCTGTCGTGCGACTTTGTGAGAACTAGGTCCAGGCAATTGGCCTGTTGTCCTTCGCACACCCTGGTCGGAAAATTGACGTACTGTGTGAGACGTAGCTTTAGCGTCGTGCTCAGAAAACAACCGTCAAAGGCTAGATCAGAACTATGTGCGCAGGTCGAGCTCCAGTCGATGTGAGGCGCATTGAAGTCACCCATGATCAGGATATCCAACCATGTAGCAATCTTTTCAAGCTCCTCTAGCAGGTAAGCATTGGCTACGGGGTCTCTTCTCGGTGGGCGGTAGACTGTCAGGACATCTAGACTTGATGTACCTGGCACTTTTACGGATAGCCATATCGCCTCGGAAGTAGACGCGAGTTTACAAGTTTTGTCTTAAACTGAAAGTTCGCTTTTAACGTATGTGAGTACGCCACCTCCTTGACGCTCTTTCCTGTCTTTTCTAAAAGTTGGTAGCCAGCCATAGTTACCTCTCGGTCGTCAACTTGTTGGGACAACCAAGTTTCTGTTACGGAAATTATATCTGGATAGATCGCAGACATGAATCCTAATCTCGTCGAGCTCCGATAATATACTCTGTGCATGGGTGTACAGAAATGTTAGTTTTCGGTCTGTATCAGTATCGGTCAACCTCAATAACGCAGTTTAGGCAAGCGTTTCGCTGACGTCTTGCGGTTTTATGACGCAGTTGTGAGGTTCGGCTCATTAGTGCAGCACCATCCTCCATACTGCATACGGTGTGCATGTGAACTTAAATGCAGTCGTTAAAATTCGTCGCAAGCTATTTTCGAGCTTGAAGGTAAGTCATCGGAGCCACACTTATAAGATTGAGTTCCACAGATTACATAGAGATCCGGGTTGACTGAAATTTTTGTGTGATTAAGCATGACAATACCAGAGCTGTAATTTTCTAAAACCTTTTCTTGACTTAGAGCGTAGAGGAGCTGCCAGTAATGCGCAAATGCATGGCAACTTTATTTCCAAGTGGATCTCCATCTCAAAAAGGAAGGATTCTGCAAATGTCTTCGAAAGATGGCATACCAGCTGTGAGACTCGTTATACCGGAGAATATTGGCTAAGCCATCGCCTCCTTCAAGTCACTAAAAATCAATACCGTTGTAACACATTTGCGGTTTAATCACACATTAAAGTTTAAGGCGTTCAATAGGGAAAATTAAATATACAAAGTGAAATTTGGGTTACCAATTACCTAAGTGCATTATTAGTTTTCAGTCCATCTTTAAACTAAAATGCAACGTCACACAAACCATCTATGTACAAAGCATGCCCAGAGCGAAGGTTGAACTTTCTCTTAGTGAAAGTGGCATTTAAACAGGACTACAAAGTACGAGAATGACCGCCACATGCCAGAATAAAAATAAGACCACATGCTAAAAATTGCATGTTTACAATGGGGAAAGCTACCTAGATATACGTACACACATTTGCAGCGCAAATTGCTTCTAAGCAAGTGATGAATCAACGCATCAAAACAGATTTTTGAACCTTTCAGGCGATGAGTAGGATGCGGCTTAGGATATAATTTTATCCACGAACTTCGCCAGTGATATGAGCTCATTGGGCATGTCATCTTTCGACTACTAGGCGACCAGCTACAGTCGTCACAGGCACCACAGTAAGCGAAATACAACGCCAAGAGTTATAAATGTGCGGAATATTTCTTCATTGAAAAAGGAACCTTTACATGACGCCAATACCAGCTGGTTTGACCCCTGACCGTAGATTGTCGAAAACCCAATCGATGAGCCCTATGATTCGAAGGCGGCGAGTTGCAACGTGGATAACTGGTAGAAAAGGCCTTTATAGTATAAATGACGGTAGACTGACAGTTTCAAATATATAAAGGCGAGGCTACTGCCGAATGGACAGAGTAAGGACGACTTTGTCTCCCGAAGTAATGCTAAGCACCGGGTTTCCTCAAGCCATAAAAAGTGTCCATGGACCCCACGATACATCTTCCTCAGAACGAAGATCCCCAGTCAGTCCTTCTCTACGATCGTGGATGCTGGGCTGTGCACGTGGAAGATGAACGACAATTGGACCGCTGCTTGAAAAATATCCATCGAGTGAAGAACACCAAATTCTTCTCAAATAAGAGTCCGCAATTGTTGCGAAAACATCTCAAGGATATCCCAGGCCAACCAAGAAAGGCAATTGAGGTGGTTTGGGCACGTTTTTCATCGTCCACCGCACTAACTCCGTGTTTCTGTCCTCGATCCGGCACCGTTTCCCAAGTGGAGGCGACCAAAAGAGTTCACTAAAAGCCTGGTTCGATCCAGTTCGCCAAGACATGGAAGTGGTTTGTTAATGTTTGATCCTCATCATGTGCGGAGTGAATCGGTTGGATTGTTCATATCCACTGCAGTGGATCGTCACGCATGGAGACTAACCATCCCTGACATCAACGAGGCCGGTTAGATCAAGCATGATCGTAACTGTACCAACCAAAATTAGTAAGACATGGCCTTGCGCAGGACCCGATATCACAGGGTCATCATATTCTGACCCTGTCTAACCCCTCCTTTCGACCAATTCTTGCTCGGCGTATAATCAGCGAGTCCGCATATTTTATAGTGCTACAAGGGACTATAAACGGTCAATGTTTCGGTAACCTAGCCCAAGCGGACTTAGAAGTTGCATATAGAAATTTAACAAGGAATTATTAATGTCAGATAGTCTCTACCTTTAGGCAAGAACCTACCAAAGAATTTTACTATACTAGCTCTCACTCGTAATGTAAGTGACAGCATTGGATATAATTTCTAAGAAAACAATTTAATTTAACGCTGTACCTATCGCAGAAACTTGCGATGAGCAAGAATAACGATTTGGCAACTGATCTCTATTGCTACAAATTACCTAAGGGTTAAAAAGTGCTTTATAGCGACACAGAACCGAAGTTTAATTTTATGTTAGATGCCTGACAATGCAAATGCGTCAGGAGATCTTTACCAAAATTGGTTAACGTTAGTTACACTTAGCTGAATAACTGAGTGCTAAATATACATATATATTTCATAAAAACTGAGCTAATTTTCCTAAACCAGCAGTAAGCTCCACTTCTGTATGGAGAAATGAAAAACTGTCATTTCTTTGAACCTATGCGCGTCATCATGACAATTGGACGTTGAGGAAAAAACTGTCCTAGAGAGGTGTCCAAATAACTATTCAAAAACATTCGACATGTCGCCCGTGGTCTGCCTTCTATTCAGACAATTTCGTTTTTTATTGATAGCAATTTTGATGTCGAAAAAGGAGACGGGCAACGTACTTAAAGTCATCAGACACATTTTTTGTTAGCAGTACCTTTAACGATTCCTTTACAGCACTGACAAATACTTAAAAAATCCGAAAGCCAAACTATCCCTGTGGAAAACTAAGACAACAGAGAAAAGAGTCTCCGGATAATCTAATACGGATTGTCTGAAAACAGTAAATAATCAGTGTGTGAAAAGAGGATCAATATCTAAAAAAACTCGCAAACGAGTATCGGGCAAGTCGAAGTTGTGCTAAGTCATGCTTATGAAGAAAATTTACCCAAGGTGATCCGTCATTCGTTTTCTAAAGAATTAAGCGAAATTAAGGTAATTCAGAAAAATACGAAACGCTAATTTGCGAACAGGTCGCCCCCAGCCGACCAGAATATTGTGGAATATCTACATAAGTCCGAGGAACCGACAGTTCCATTTAGAGCTTGATCTTGAGAGACCATATAAAGACCGGAGCAAGGGACGGTAGATAGGGCGATTGATATATCCTCTTCGCTGAAGTCTAGTTTTTTCAGCTGGATAATTGGCCCCAACGTCGAAATGGTGCCCACGGCAGACATGGTTTGGTTAATCGAGTTGCAGAAGTCGCTAACTGTTTCCTGTACGGCCAGTTGCTTTGCTGCGATAAGCACAACAGAATTGCCAAGCGCAACAGCACTAAGTACGAGTCGTATGAGATCGGGTTTTAAGTCACCAGATTTGAGTAGAATTAGCAGCGGTCCTGCCGGTTCTTCAGTGCTGCGAACAGAAACTAGTCGATTCAATTCCGAAGAAATCGCAATTTCATCCTGCAAATTGTTCGTAAACGCATCTTGTAAATTGTGTAGGCAAGCGGAGCGAATCCTATCCAAACTCGAAACAAACGGAGTGCATTCCTTTACTTTCCGGAGAGCCGACGAAAGTTGAGTGAAATTCAATTTGCGTAAACACGTTTGAACATATTTTGCTGAGACACACACTTCCAGTAGCTCTTTACTGAGAGCTGAATTGACTTCTTTGTGGTCTAATTCGCGATGGGGAGAGATGGGCAATATTCCAAAGCGCTCACCATCATTTCGAGAACACAATGTCAGATAATAGGATGAGCAAAGCCGTGGCAAATCAGAGTTAACGGCTAGAGTTGAATAGCCAGAGAGTTTGGCCAACACTTGCCAAGCCAGACTGGAATTGTCAGTCCAGACGGTTGCAGACTTTGGGAGAGCATACCTAAACCTATGTGTACCGATGATTTGGCTCTCTCTGTCAGAGAAATACTGGGCTAGCTTGAGTCCTTCCTTTGGCGTTCGGAATGGGAGAACGATGGAGCAGGGACCTAAGGGCAAGCTTCTGTATTTGTCCAGGACTCGAGAGGCGGGGGTAACGCCAAAGACAAATACTGGACCGTGCACATCAGAAGCACGCATAACCTCAGCTCCCTCGCCAGATGCAAGCTCGACCAAATTGTCGATATCGGCCTTTAAAAAAGAAGGCACTCGACACTGGCAACGAAGGCGTGCATTTTCATCTAGCAGCTCATTGTCACCGTTATCGGTGACAGGCTGGAGTAATTTCTTTACCTTCGTTCGGAAGTTCTTTTCCAAATCTTGTTCAACCAATACGATTGAAGGCCTCCAGGAAGTCATTCCCGCGTGGTAAGAAGAAGCATATACAATAGCGCGCGCTGCAGAGTCAACGTCGGCTGTATGAAGTATCAGCTGAATAGAAGAAACTGTTAGGCCCTGAATGGGTGCTTCCTTGGCGGGAACAAAAGAAAAAAGTTCCGGTAGAGGGTCGGCTGCAGAGATAGCTTGACTCAAAACGAAAAGTGGCAACATCAATCTTTCCGAAGCGCACGAAACTGTGACACCTCTGCAATGCGAGAATGACCAAATAATTTTGGTGCACACAAGGAGTAAGTCAGACTCGTTTGAAGGAACATAAATTAAATCGGGTGAACTCTCTACAGCTTCTGTTTCTAGCTGTAGAGTTTTTAAGCGTTTGCACGCCTCTTCAAGAAGTGTGGTATAAATGGGCTTATCGAAGAGAGACAAATCGCTAAAGCTGATTTCGGATGTAGCCACAAGAGCTTCAGCAGCCAACTGAAAATCGTTGGACGACGACAAGGTCAGACGGTTGACAAAGGCGCTAACTTTCGCAGTCGGAATGGATAACTTGCCCATCCCAGCACGCGTTTCGAGGTAATTCGAAGGGCATTTTACGGTGATTGCCTTCGGAATGAATTTTAGCTGTTGGGTGAACTCCTCAGTTATGAGTTCGTTGGCAAAATCAATAAGACCGACGGGGAGAACTGTGAAAGAATGTCTTTCTAGAAAATCTGTAAGTCCGGTCATTGAATGGCCGGTCACAGGCACCTTCAGAGGACTAGACAGAAACGCACTCATTGACAAACGCTAACCGCACCTGGCACGTGTGTAGCCAACACTGTTTTTGGGCTATATGACGGCAGGACATATACAACCAATACACACTTGATTTCCCTCTGATTGGTTGTATGATCAAAAAACTGATATGCCCTGTTTGATTAAACTTAACTTGTAAAACACAGGGATGGAAGTTTGTATTGTAGACGGAATTTTAAAAACTCTATGTATGGTTTAGAATATACTCTAGGATCTACAATGTTTCAATACCCAAGTTAACATTTGCGTTCTATGAAAATGGTAACCTTGCGTCAGGTACCTGACGCAAGGTTACCAAAGAATCTGCAGACGTCTAGAGACACAGTCCTAGCGTCTTCATTAAAACAGATCAACGTGCTCAAAATCTTCATTCAAGCGTGAACTTCAAGACACAAGAACTCTCTTTAAGGAAGTTATGCTGTTCGGTTTGCATCGCTCCGGGGCTATGGTTGATTTCTGTACGATTGACTGCATCGTACATTGAGTAGATGAATATGACGGCCTTTCACCAGCCTGTTAGTATAACGATGGTCCCAAGACCGACATTAAACGTCCCTCTTATAGGTGTATATTCATCTGAGATGAAGAGATTTGAGAATGTTCGGTGCAAAAAGTCAAGTTCTGGGCGCATTAATGTTGAAGATCAGTAGAGACAATTCTACTTCCGTTGATTTAGGTTTCAAATTTTCCCTTTTACCATTTATATTGGAGAAAAAGGGAAAGAAAACTCAAAGAAAATTGCACAGCGTATTTTTAAAGGTGCAGTTTGTGTTGCTTCTCCTTGTATGCTTACGACTATGGTCAACATATGTTTCTTGTTCAGAATTGATCAATTGAATCAATTACTCAAGTATTGCAGGAAACGAACTTGCAGTATACGACACAAAATTGGACAAAAGCAATCAATATAAAAGATATTGCACATCCCCTATATTTATCGCAGGAAAGCCTTCGATGGTGTTCTGCAATATCATCTGCTCTGCTAGTTGAGATTAGTGAGCATCAGAGGCTAACTTCTTAAACAGATCAAGAATTTCCTATCACCCTTTCCCAAATTTTATTATTTATTGCCAGTTTACAAACAAAGACAAAAGAGATATACTGTAGAGGATTGAGCTGTCAGTGAAAAAACTCCTCGTCGTATTTACAAGAGCTTTTCAGGAGAAAAAATTGCACCTCATTGAATGATTAAAGTTCCAGATGGGGAAGAGTTGACACAGGTGCACGGTGTAGTCGGTCTCCCTTCAGTGTTGTAAATCCGGTATTGAGCACCAGATAAAGGGGTGTCGGTGAATGGTTGTTCGCTTTCAACTGAGAAATAAGCTGAAACCAGAATGCAGAACCAGCACCTTTGCACTCAGCATGAAGCCTGGCGCAGGGTTCAGAGCACGCGAACGCCATCAGAACGGAAGAGAGATTCCACCGAGACAACACGCAATATTCGTGAAAGGTATCCTTAATGTAGAAAACTAGTGACAGCTCTCTTAAACAAAGGATAGTTTTGCTAAATTTGGATAGTTCTGGGTAGCTTATTCCAGATTGCTATGGCGGTTACTGAAAAATAATGGCGATATCTACCTGTGTGGGCCAGAGGAAGAAATAAAAAGATATATCGATGACTGGTGCACCGAGAGTGGTCAAGGAACGACTGTTTAGAATAATTAACAGTATAAATATTTCATTTTGTTATCTGCGAGGTAACAACAGCTTGAGGTGAGTAAGCTCACAGAGGTTTTGGTAAGACAGGTTACGGTGCCCTGAAGAGAAAACTCTTTTAGCAAACAAATGCTGGACTGATTCTATCTTCTTCCGTTCAAAACCGGGCAGAAGGCTTAATAGAAACGAGCATTATTCCAGACAAGGGCTAACTTCTATTTTATAAAGGCTGATTCTAATCTAGAGGGTTTTGAAATTTCTCAGAATAAACCCAGTGGTTTGGCGTGCTTTTGAGACAATCAGGATGCAGTGCGCTGACAGATTAATTAATCTGTCAGCGCACTGCATCCTGATTGTCGTATTCCTGGCTTACGGTATTCTAGTGGTCTTAAGATCACTAGAGTACGATAAGCCCAGATCCTTTATTAATCCGGTCACATTTAGGTCATGAAAGTCTATGATAAGCAGAGGATGATAATTGTTGCCAACAGCCATAACTGAGCATTCGTACCAAGATAGAGAAAGACGCTATGGGCAATAACACGGAACAAAGGCATGAAGATCGTTTTTATGAGCTCAAGCCCGATTTATAATTTAGAATTTATATTTCGTTAGCGCCGGCAAAGCACTGTCTTAACAAACATTAAGATTGGAATGCCTGCCCTATGAGCGCCGACTAGAAAGACTTAACATTGTCCTCTCTCTTATAGGCAATACAGAGGGGGATATGATCTTAGTCTTTAAAGTGGTCAGAGGAGTTGAGTGTGCTCTTCAGATGGCCGATGTTTTTGAATTGGCAAACATGACAGTCTCCGAGGTCACCAATAGAAACTGAAAATGAAAACACGTCAAAATTGAAGTTTGGGCCAACTTCTTTTCCCAACGGGTGACTGAAGAATGGAACAAACGACCAACTTCGGTTGTTTAGGCTGAAAGCGTTGAAGCGTTTGAAATAAGGCTTGATGAATGTTTACTTGATGGACATCTATTTAGTTGACAGCTATGATCGATATACTAAAACGACTATTGCCATGTAACATTTGCTTGATTTTGCTAGCGTCTATCTGTAAATAGGGTTTTCAAAGGCTCTGCCTATCTCCCTTATATATACTAAATTTCTCCGTCCTTTCTTTGGAGCCATTTTTCCCCTGTTCGTTTCTTCTCTTCAGTTCTGTTCTCAGTATCCTCATTTTGTGCCTTTCCCTGAGTTCGTAATCCGGCTGAAAATACACATCCTTTTGTGAGCTACGGAGAGCCAATCTCCGTTCTACGAGCTGTGAAGCCTGAATGTCATTTTCAAGAATGATTTTAAAGAGGCCTTGGTTATGAACGTTCATGTGAAAAATCCGCTTTCCTAAACAGAATGGTTTGTGCATGGTAATGCATTTGCCATCTTGAAGAATCGAGTATGAGTATTCTCAGAAAAGACTGAGGTCATGTTCTACCCTTTTCTTAGCAATCAGAGAAGTAGACTTGGGAACCCTTTTAATAACGAGATAGCGTTTTCGGTCGAAATGTCTGTTTATGTGACTTTGAGTTCTGATTTCTTCATAGAGCATCAGTATCCGGAAGAAATATACTCTGGTCAACGACGTCATTTGTGTCAGTACGAGCAATTATTCCTTAAGTTAATGGCAAACCCTTTTTTGTGAACTTTGTCAATTTGTCCTGCACTTGCTCCTGTTTTACTAACAGAGGATTCTTCTTGAGCATCTATCGGTAAAAACGAGCTTTATCGGAGTTTGAACCCATTTTTTGCGAAAAGCGTCTTGGCCCTTTTCGACTTCGAATTCTTCGTCTTCGGTCCTTCAAATTTGACGGGGTTTTCAACTTCGTCCTTTTTGTACTATCCAGCAAAGATGCAGCATATGTTTTTGTAACCAGAACATTACTGCTTCTATCTGGGCTGGATGACAGTAGTAAGGTGTATGGGCTGGTTTGATCTCCCTTTCGAAGGATTGAAATGTATACTGATTAACTGACCTCTGCAGACGCAATGTCTATAAGACCTACGTTATGTATTCTTGAGGAAGCTATATTTGCATACGTAATTTCTTTGGTTTGAATTCTCGTTGCTACGGGTGTTTTGTTATCCGGGTGAACAATGAACCTTCTCTTTTAGATCGGCCATTTCTTGTTTCAAGTTACTTATCACTTTCTCCATCAATAGGAATTTACGTCAATTTAAGTCATTTAATTGAGGGAATTAGGCTTTCGCTTTTGAGCTCCCTATTCACATTCAAAAATGATAAAAGAATAACCGTTTACAGCAATAACGTTGACAAAAGAAAACGTAAGGTCATCGATATGTGTTAGTCAGGCATAAGCTGTCATAATTGACACAAGCTTCACTATATTACAATTGTTTCTCAGCAAATGCGTATCCAGTTTGCATTTAAATAAGTCTTAATTTTTTTGAAAGGACCACCTCATCAGAGAGTCCATTTCCATGCACCAACGACCCTCTGTTAAAAGGCGTTCCGACGGAAGTCCGTGTGGACCAAACTTCCTCTGCAGTTTAAAGGGATGACCCCGCAGATGTTCCGTCCCAGCCAATTCTAAGAAGTCAGCAACTTCTAGGGCACACCCGCGGCCTCTGTCAATCCGGTAAGTTTGGATTACTTCACCACGAAGTTGCCTGCAATTTAGGGGAAACAAAGCAAGTTCAATCAGTCTGGCTTCGATAGGCAGATGCCTAAGATTTTTGACCATCTTCGCAGCCCTCGCTTGCACTCGTTCGAGCTGTATATAATCCTACTTAAACCACGGACGCAGGTCTGAATGGCATATTCCAAGTGAGATCGAACAAATGCTCCGTTGGTTTTTCAGAATAAATCCTAATTTATCTGTACAAATCAACGTCTGAGCGCAAATTAGACCTGTGTCGTGCGTTAAGCTGCATTTACACACTGTGAATATGGTTTGAGTGAGGAGTTATTTAGAACACCGAGGTCCTACTTCTCCTTTACAATCAAAAGGGGCTGCCCATTGAGAAGGTACTGGTAGGATTCATCCTCCTCACTGTTCCTTCTGGTACGCAGTCTTAGGACCACACACGTTCCAACGTTGAAATTTAAGAGCCAACGAGCAGACCATCTGCTAAGATGGTTGAGACTCTTGAAGTGCGTGTCTATAAGCATCAGATCTGATGACCCTCCACAATTTAACGTCGTCTGCAAACATGATGGTGCTGTAACCCAGGTCTTCGACGCAGTCGTTGATATAGACTAAGAAGAGTTATGAACCTAAGACGGAGACTTGGTGGACACCACTTAGAACCGGAGTAGTTGTTGACTTGTAGGAATCGATTCACACAGTTTGAAATCATGCTGTAAGAAAATCTGCAATCCATGTCAGCAGCATTCCTCTTATTCCAATTTCAGATAATTTATAGATTATATATTGGGTGGGACACTGTCAAACGCCTTCGTGAAATCAGTGTTGATGACGTCAACTCTACCAACTTCATCAAATGCGCGAGTCCACTGCTCTGTCGAAAGCAATAAACTGGAAATACAAAAGCAATTCTGTCTGAAGCCATGCTGGAGCTCTGAGAGCAATCGGTTTTCCTCAAGGAGCTTCATGGTTGCCTTCTTGATTATTGATTCCACTATTTTACAACGAATGGGGGTAAGGCTGACAGGCTGATAATTGTTGACATTAAATTGAGCCCCACTCTTGTATATGGGATATATATTTGCTGCCTTCCATTCGAATGGCAGTTTCCCAGATTCAAAGGATGAATTGAATATATGCGCTTGAGGTTTGGAGAGTTTGCTGGCCAGTTCTTTGAAGAACTTTGCCGGTAAACCATCCGGACCAGATGACTTGGCTTCTTTGAGATTTCGCAGTTCTCGATTCACGAGAGGTTCCGGGAAGAGAATATATTCAAGCACTGTACCGGCGTCAATAACAACACTGTTGACGTTTTCAAGCTGAAGTTTCGGTTCTTTAATGAATACCAAGGCAAAGAACCGACCCAAGAGCTCGGCTTTCTCGCAACTTTCAACGATTTCAACACAATTGCTATCCATATGTACTGCGACTGGGTCCTTTTTTATTCGACTATTGATATAATTTAATAGAATTTTTGGTTTATTTTCAGCCTGTTGAATAATTATTGATTCATAGTTCTTCCTTGGCTGACGAATCATTTTTTGACAGCATTTCTTTGATGACCAAATTCCTTAAGATGCTCATCTGACCCTGTTTCGCTGAATACATTCCATTTTTATTCTTCTTGAACTGCCTGCTAAGTCTTCTGGTTAAATAGGCGGGCGACTAGTCTTTTTTGCACCTTCACTGGACAAAAGCGTTCAATCTGATCGATTGAAACCTTCTCAAATATTGCCAGTCGTCCTCTGGCTTCCCTTTGAGCAAACATTCCCATTGCAAGGACATCAGTTCTTTCTTTATCGCGTTAAATTCTACATTCCATATATTTCACTTGCCGTCCGTTCTCTTCTGGCGCTGAGAATAAAAGGGAGTAATCCCACATCAGATATTTTAACACCCCATGCACTTTTCGTCCTCGTGGATTACATTCATTGGTGTTGTCAGGCTTTTGCCCACTTGGCAGGAGGAGAAGTAGTAACAGAATATCTGTCTTTGCCATATTTTTCTGTTTTTTCAATTTTGTTTACCAAATTTTCGTGAGAATGTGGCGCAGTGGTTACGTGCGTCACCACATGCATATGTGGCCAGGGTTCGATACGTACCCGTGCCGCGAATATTTTCTCCGCGCAGCTGAATCCTGAACGTCTGTGTTTTCCATACCTCTTAGGATTGTATTCGAAGGCATTTAATTTATAAATCTTCTTAAATAAATGGGCTAGTGTGCAAAGGTATTCAGGAGACCGACTTCTAATAAGCATGCAATGACTCAGCCTTTTTGTGACTCCTCCTACTACTACTGCTGTCGCCCCCTTTCCTAACATCCGGGTTTGGACCGGTAACGTCCTCGAAACCATAACTTTTACCCTCTGGGACGTGACCGTAGCCATTCGGCGTTTTCGTCAATCTTACAGACCAGGACCAGATGGCGTCCCGGTCAGCGTTCTAAAGGCGGAT